>JAHHUM010001175.1:0-320288 GCA_036173005.1 Crenichthys baileyi
TTTCCCCCCCAAACCTCTAAGCCAAGATAATAAACCAATTTTTTTCTGCCTTTCCGCCTAGGAATTATTCCTCCCAGTTCCTCCTACTTTGTCTCTTGTTCCAACTGTCATTTTTTTCTCTGTTTATCTGTCCTAAACCCACTTAGCTGCAGTTTCCGAAGTCACACCCAGATAAATGTGGTAGGCCTCTTATTGCTGCCTCCATTCTCTGCCGCCTTCTTCCTTTCTCCCTCCCCTTAATACCTTTCTGATCCCTGACTCCCTCAGGGCGTCATCTTCAGCCTCCCTCTGTTTCTCTCTCAATCCCTCCATCCTCAGTAAAGCCCAAGCTGACGTCACCACTCTAACTGAGCCAGTACCCTGATTCAGATCCAAAAAAGACTCCCTTATGTCCCCAATGCCTCCATCGCCTTCTGTTTTTTTTTCTTACAAATAATATCTATCCAGCAGCCAAATAGAACACAAAACATCAGCAAAAACTCAGTTTGCATGTTCCATTCATCAAATGGGCACAAAGAACATCCACACACAACCCCACACACCTTTGCAACACAGTTTGTTTTTGTTTTACCTCTGTGTTTTTTTCTTTTTGTTAATTAGCTTGACCACATCAAAAGAAAGCTGCACCCTGGATAAAGACTTGCCTGCTGGTTTAGCTTCCACACAAACAAACCATTCACTAAAAAAGCCGTGCTGCGGCGACCAGGGAAGAAGAAGGCTGTGTTGCTGCAGTGGCTGCTGCTGCTATTGTCTCTAAAATTTCGGCAGAATTCCTTTCCCTTCATGCCTTTCTCTCCATCTCAATCTTTCGTATGAATATTACAGCCCATCTGACTGAATTGATGACGCTGTTGTTGGCGGTCACAGCCCGTGTGTGGCAACATCCGTGTCTGAGCACATGCGTGTCTGCGAGCAGATGTAAAACAGAAGGAGCATGGCATGTGTGTGAGAGCCTGCACGTGTGAACGTGCGAGAACACAATTGTGTTAAAAATAACAACAATATGTAATTACAGAACAAGTGAGATGTAGAACTAATTCTCATGACTTGCAAGAAGTTTCTGCCAGAGAGTGAGGAGCAAAATTCTTTAGAATAAGAATTTCATTATAGCCAGATTGATACTGAACCACTCCCTGTGTGAGCACACACAGCACAGCCAAAATAGTCTGAAATTGATGTCTGCAGGTTACAAAGAACACAGCAGACTGTGTCTTTTTATTCTTTTCCTAAATTTCCAGGACAACAACCCAAAACAGAAGTTGAATATTTTGAACACTTTATATGATGCCTTAAAATGTTTTTCCTGTTATTTTGGTGTTTTTGTATTAATATTTCAGCTTTTGAGGCTCTGAACACTATGAGGGGACCTTTAAATGCATAGGATTGAAGCTGCATCTGAATTCAGTTTGCCACATGATTTGTGCCACAGTCTTAATACTGAATTTGTAATTTTATCCTGCATATAAACACATAGAAAAATATTAGGACAACCTGCCTAAAATTAACTTATTAAGGCAAAGGGTTAAAGTCCCCTTGATCATTTTCAGTTTTTTGCAAATTAAAACCAAAAACTTCAACATATTTTAGTAGGATTTTATGCAATAGACCAACACAAAGCAACAGATAACTGTGCAGGGGAAGGAAATGTATTTTAAAAAAAAACTTTTTTCCAAGTACAAAAACTAATTCCCTTTTGATGTCACCTTATTAGTAAATTGAGTCCACATGTGTTTACATTAATCTCAGTGTAAATGAAGCTGTGCTGTGAAGGGCATTACCCAGAACACATCATCCCCATTAAGAAACATGGTGGTGGCAGCATCATGCTGTGGGGATGCTTATCTTCAGCAGAGATCAAGAAGCTGGGCTGGGTTGATGGGAAGATGAATGGAGAAACACAATCCTAGAAGAAAACCTGTAAAAGGCTGCAAAAAGATTCCAGACTGGGGCGGAGGTTCACCTTCCAACAGGACGACAACACTGAACATACAGCCAGAGCTACAATGGAATGATGTAGATCAAAACACATTCATGTCTTAGAATGGCCCATTCCAAGTTCGTACCTAATTACAAATTGGATTGTTTGGCAAGGCTGAATGCCTGTAGATGCTCCCCATTAAACTGCCTGACTATTTGACAAAGAGGAAGGAGCAAACATTTTAATCTCTAGGTGTGTTAAGCTGTTAGAGATATACCCCAAAAAACTTGCTGGTCTAATTGCATTGAAAGGTGGTTCTCCAAAGTATCTACTCAACACTGAACACAAATCCCCGGCACACTTTTCAGATTTTTATTTAGGGTATAAATAATTTGACAAGACACTATATAACCCCTGAGGAGCTCTTTGGTCTCCAACACAGAATGTATCATCTAGAATATGGAAACCTGAATTTTCCAGGCACATAACCTACAAAACGAAAATCCACACTACAGTGAAATTCAATTCAAAATCATTCTTGTTTAAATAAATCAAATGATAAAATCCCAACGTAATTCATCTGTCCATTTTCTATACCTGCGTAATTCTTGCAAGGTCGTGGATAGGGTGTTGCCTATCTTTAGTGGTCAATGTGCAAGAGACAAACATGCACACTCACACACTCACCACTAGGGGCAAAGGAACTAATGCATTGTGACAATATGTGAACAACTCACAGATTGGCTATGGCTGAGATTCGAACGCAGGAAGTTGTGCTGCAAGGCATCAGTGACTTCCATTCAGTTTAAGCCTGAAATAACTTTGTGACAACTTCATATGTGTCCCATCTAAATCTGCAGTGAGCACACTGGGAGGCTGGAAATTAAAAAAATATTCAGAACCACAAATTATATTTGATTTTTTAATATGTTCCATCACAGCATTACTGAGCAATCTTTTGGCTTCCCTTTTTCACACCAGCAGGAACACAGACGGTGAGGAATACTGAGAAATCTCTTGGTGGGCCTCCCTCGGAGAGTGGTGTGATATTCTGAACATGCAATATGAATTGGGTGTGTAGCAACATCCAGAAAACTGACTGCTTTCATACTCTCATAGAAATGCTTTTGACAATACTTTTTACAAGGCACTGTGTCTGTGGAGTTATACAAGAGTACATTTTAGATGTCTCGACATAAGGGGAAATGATGTGAAAAGATTCAAAAAGGAGTTTAAAAGGGATGCTGTCAGTACATGGTGAGAAAGCATATTAATGTGTTTGCCTTGCAACCAAGTGTGCCTTCTCTTTAATTAAGAATCCATTAGAGACGATGCTGACTATGAACAGCATATATCACAAATAATTTGTTTGTTAGATCCAGAATAACGTGTTTGGATGCAAATGAAATACATCGTTGCAAAAAAAAAATAAAATTAAACAGCTAATAAAAAAAACATTGCATTAATTTCCAAAATATATCCATAAAAATACAGTTTGTATATTATTCTAAGGCCAAACTACTTCTTAAGAAAAAAAAAAATCCCCTATCTTGAGACAAATTTATCAAATAAATTGAACTGAAAGGGAGAACAAATGGGGAAGAGATGATGTCTCAGGGCTCTTTATGTCCAGCGGGAGCTCAGGAAAGCCATTTGACAGCAGACAGAGTATAGTTACAGTATCTCGCTACAGGATAAAAAGCCACTTTCTCTCTCTCTCCCCCTCCACACACAACACACATGAGATTCCTCCACTGCTGACCTCATTTCTGCCTTCTTGGACCCCTAATGTGGTTATACACACATATTCAGAACGGAGATGGACAATTGAAGTGATGGAAGTGCATAGAGAACAGGAAGTGGAGGAAGAGGAGGGGTGGTTGTTGAGCGATGGAGATGGAATGTAGTAAGTAACTGAAGATTGATGCAGGGTTTGTGATTGACAGAAGTGAGAGACAGGGAGCAAAACCAAGGGGTCTGTGTGTTTGTACAACTCTGTGTATATGTCTACCTTGGGGGATGTATGGAAGCAGACACATCACACCTGTACTAGAACCACCACACTCTGCTGATGAAGAAATGACAGATCTGTCTCACTCTTTGTCTTCATGCCCCCCACCCTCACCCAACACATACACACACACACACACAAACACACACACACACAACAACAAAACACTCTATGGAGCTCCCTGAATGTGTCTCTGTCAGCCTGTCAGACAAGCCACAGGTAAAATAATGTTGTTTTCCCAACTGGGAAAAACTTTGAAATGTGTTACATTATTAATATTTGGCTGGAGGATGCCACCTTCTCACATTTTTCACATGATTATTTTTTTTTTAAAATAAGAGCTTTTCATGCCCTGCAGCGCATGTATACATAGAATGAATAATATCACAAGTACTGCTTGCTGCATGCCTGGTATGTAGGCTGTCTAAAAATGACCAGAATCACCTCACTTCCCTGTCAAACCACATGCATGACAGGATCCAAAATGAACTGCCATTTAGAAGATGTCAGTGATTAAAAAGGGCCGCTGGAGCGATGGTCAGCGATCACTCAAGTCAAGCGAACAAGAATCGCAAGTTAAACTTCGATTCTTTTGTCTAATCCATCTAGCTGTGGTCAGCTTAGTGAAGTCAGCCTCATTTCTTTGTACTGAGGAGTTAAACAATATCTATGGCAATACACTCATTTACTTAATCAGTAAAATTAGTGTAAAGATTTTAATACATTTTAATGAACATTGCTGAGTAGAAATTCTGCAAGTTTAACAACTAAGACACTTAAACTAATTAGTAAAATTGGAACAAATGTTTAACCCTTTAAAGCCTGACCCCATCAAAAATATAAAAAAATTCAAATTTTTTGGAACTGTGATGTTTATTAAGCCTTGAAAAAAAATCAAAAAAAATTGCCATATCTTTGTGTTTATGAATTTTTTTTTTGTATCATATTTGAAACGGCGGGTTTTTTTGCAATTTTTGGCCACAAAAAATGTGATTTTTATAAAAAAAAAATATGGCCATAACATTTAGAAAGTACAGAACACTTCAGGGATTTTTCTCTGAGTTTGTTTCACCTACAGCCTTTTTACAGCTATTTCACATCATGGTACAAAAAAACATTTTCTGTCCTTTTTCAGGCAAAGATGTACTTGCACTTTTTACAGTAGACATGTGAAAATGATTGCCAGTGCAGTGCTTGCATCTCTGTCTGGTTTCCCATGTTGGAAAAATGATCAATGCCATCCTTTTCACATCAGGAGGCACACTGCAACTTGGTCTTTTACGGGGTGTTTTGAAGTCGCTTCTGGAGAGGATAGTGGTCTACCACTCTTGATTTTGACCTTTCCTGCACTTTTGAGAGAAGTGCCAACCGAAGCCTGAAATCTTCGTAACGGGTTTTTTGTTTTGGGTTGTTGCTTTAGCTGATCTCTTCTGTAGAGGTTCAAGCATTGATGACTGCTACTGTAATAGTGTGCCACCATATGTACATGTACCATCTTCGAGATCTGAAGCTGAACTTGAAAATGCAGCTAGCAAAACCAGGAGATCAACACCCCCCCATGAACTTGTTATATTTTTTCAACAATGGCTGGTTGGGAACATTACAGGGTTTTTGGATTTGCGATCCCAACGTTTCACATTCCCACAGGTTCAATTCAATAAAATGAGGAAATCAGGTTCACGTTTTGTTGCCTACCATCTCACAATTTTGTTGTTGTCCTAGTTCACTCTGAAGTCCATTGACCCTTTTTCCACTCTCTTCAGTTTTTTTTCATCCTTCATGATGCAGTTTTTTCCCCTGTTCGTGGGGATTTTTCCAATGTAATGGTTTCCTCTCTCTTTTAGGTGTTGGACCAGGGGAACTGATGTAAAGTAGTTGTCTGCAAAGACCTTGTGATTCCTTCCAGCTGGAAGTGTTGATGTCATTTTCAGCACAATGTCTCCTGTAACACCAACATCCCTGGTTGGATTTTCTGCACCTTGACAAACTTCAAAATCAAGAAAGCCACTTTGTCCAGCACGTCCCCAAAATTTGAAACCCCCATTTGTGAGGTTTTGCAGGCATGTAGACACATAGATGAGACTTTCCCTTTTAATGGTACCACAATTTCATCAAATGCATGGCATTCTTCTGGAGAATTGAAAAATGTTCTCGTAGTTTCTGTAACCATGGCCTGAGCTTCCACAGTTTGTCTTTTTTTTTGCATCATCAGATGGACTGAGGTTGTCCTGAAAGTGAATGAGGGTAGCAATTTTTCAGAAACCGATCTCTAGACATCACATCACAAAACAGCAGGAAGCTTTGTTTCCATCTCCCCAATATTCTCCACAGAGGGCATCTGTACAAGCCCCATATGCATGTACATGCCCAAACCTGCTCTATCTTTTTTGCAGTTTGGTTTTTTGGACTTCCCCTCTTTTTTAAACACTATACATGTTTGTTTTTTGCAAACCCCAGGAGCATTTCATCAGTGACAAAATCTTGAAGTACATGTAGGGTCATGTCACACCTGTTCTCTGTCCTTCCTCTACACTGGCAATGAAATCGACAGAGGGGGGCTTCATATTGTGTTTTTTCCCCCTTTTATTTCCCCCTTTTCACGGCCTTCACTGATTAAATTTCTAACTGTGTCCAGAATTTTTGTTGGGACCTCAAACCTGTTGTCTGCGCTAAAATTTGATCCCGACGGTTTTCCTCATCACTGCTCTCAGAATGTTGCTCATCATGCATAGCCCCGGGAGACCAGTCCTCATCATCATTCCCCTCATCTTCTCCTAGCTGCTCTATATCACTTGAATTCCCATCCATTATCATGTTGCTAACATTTTCAAAGTACTTTCTTTTTTTTTCTTTTTTCCTCTAATCTTTTTGACATCTAAAAATACACAGACTACTGGTCAATACACCCTAAGATTATGGATTTATAATAATTTTTACGGTGAAAAAACCCATAGTTTATTATGAAATTGCATTTAATGAAAAATTATTGATTAAAAAAAATAGTGGTGTGGCTGAATTGTGGGAAGAATGACATACATCACTTTACAAAAATGTCACATGACTGTTCAGTGATGAAGCACCTTTGGTACCTGCAGTACCAAATATGATACACACAATTTAACACGATTTAACTGTGATATTAAGAATAATTTTTAGGTAATGGTGCATTGTCTGAAAACATAAAGTCTTAATCTAAAAAAGTGAATAACAATGTATATGTTATTCTTACCTTAACTTCTCTAAAACTGGCAAAAACTTTCCTGAAAAAAACGTATGACCAATCTCTTGGGAGCAGACATTTTGAAAAGGGGGAAAAAAGCTGTTCCATTGCCTGTAGTGTAATGATAATCCAGTAGGGGGCAGAATACATGTCTCAAATTATATACAATTGGTTGTTAGGATAAATACTAATCATGTTGAAAAAAAAGAGGTCCCAGAAACTTATGTAGCAAAAATGATAAAAATGGCGATAAAGGGTTAAAATGTGCTTACAAAGCTAAATTAGTTCAATTCTAACAATCAAAATTATTCTGCTCAACATGTTTGTCCGCCCATGTTAAAAAGAAAAAAAAAGAACTGCACAGCTTAGATGTTCAGTATATTGGGAAAAACTGCTTCAGGGCAGCTCAGCTTGCTAGCAGGTTTGATTTTAGCATTAGCGCTATTAACTTGCTATAGCTACATACAAACTTAAATTCTTGCTTCAACACAGTAACCTTCCCAACCTCAAGTCTCATGACAGTTAACAATTTTTGCTGAGGTAATATAATATATTAATTCACAATACAACCCAAATAAACATATCAGACCCAATGTTATCTCCTGGACAAACATTAAAGTTAATTACAGTTGGAAGTACTAAATTAAATTCTATTCAAGTGTAGGTGTAGTCACCAACTAAAGTGGCTTTACAAACTCATTTCCTTAATTATTTAATTTTATGTTTTTGTTGGCATCAGTGGCCTTTATCGGACAACAATCAGGCAGGAAAGAGGGCGGAGAGAGAAGGGGAGGACATGCAGAAAACGCCCCGGGACCAGGACACATGGTGTGCGCGATACACCGAGCCACCAGTGTCCATCCTTAATTAAAATTTAAATATTGAAATAAATAAATAATTGTATTATTCAACACCCACCACAATTCCTTATTTATAGTGTACAACTGAAAACACAAAAGGACTATTTATGTACACACCACATACACATAAGTTGTATTAAGATGTGACACATTATTTGATTTTATTATGGCTGTTGTAGATACTTTTTCTTTTTTTTTACATCAAATGATAAATGCAGTATCTTGACCACACAAAGATTTCAGTGAATAATCCAAGCCTTAATATGAATAGACGTATTCAGTGTTTGGAGGCATGTTAAGAAATAATTGTTTTTAGTAAAATCACTGCTGGAACAGTTATGTCTGCTGTCAAAGGTTTGTATTCTCAATATTGTTCCATCACATTTTATAGGGTGAGAGAATACAGAGAGAGGGCTCTTTGGCCACTGTTCTTTACACAATCTATCCAGATCATCTTATGTTCTCTTTTCTTCAGCTTACCCCACATGTTTTTTGGATTTAAGTCTGGAAACAGAGATGCCCGGGAAAGAAGGCTGTGTTTGTGTAGGCCGCACCACTTCTGTGCTAATTTGGGTTTGGATCATTAAATCACTAAAAGACCCCATGACAATCCACTGGAAAACTCCACTAGATTTCTTTTTTAAATGTCCTGATTTTTCAAAACAATCATGATGTCATACATGCTAACAAGGTTCCTAGGGCTTTTGATGAGAAACAGGTCCACAGCATCATAGACCCAACTTAACAGTGTTGATTCCGGATAACTCAATCTAAGTCTCATCTGAACAATGCCCATAGTTCCAGTTAAAGTCCAAGTAGCATTAAGCAAACTTAATGTTTAGGCTTTTGGTGGTAGGAAAGAGGCTTTTTTACGGGTATGACTCCCAAATAATCATTTGAAATGTAAAAAGATTCTAATGGTTGTCATGGAGACTTGGTGACCCCCAAGATGCTAGTCTTTGCTGTAGTTCTCTGACACTGACCTTTGAAGATTTTTTTTTACCTTTTTTAACATCCTGCTCACAGTGTGTGGTGACAACATCCATATGGATCCTCATCCTGTAGTGGCCCTAGATAAAATAAGTAGGCCTCTTACACATCCTCTGTATACCCCAGGAATAAAGAGAGTAATTAATTACTAATCTGACGTTCCTAGAAACTCTAATGAATTTTTAAAAACGTACAATAATTTAAAAAGCAAAATATATTTATTTGTGCCAGCAGTATTTTTGGAAAAAATATTTATTTCATAGGAGGGATTTTTTCCCCCACTGAATAAATGTACTCAAATTAAAGGTAGGATTTTTCTAAATGTTCAGTGGATGATAATGCTTCTGCAATAAAAACAGACATTATATTAACACCTTCTACACATTTCACAAGAGAAGTGCCCAGCTGCTTTACAATATTATGGTATGGTATGGTCTATCATGCAGAAAGGCACCAAACACAAACACAAACACCTCTTCGTTCCATCCTTCTGGATAGACTGACAGCCAAGTACAGTTTTTTGAGCTCCGCCATCTCTCTCTTCCTCCCCTTTCTTCTTTCAGTGGTAACCATAGCAACCACATCGTCCAATTGCAGGACACACTTGGGGAGTCTTCCTCTTTATTCTACCTAGACACATTCCTTTGCTTAGATCCTAGACTTTCTCTAGTCTCTATTATGTTTGCCTGTGAATTTTATTCACTTTGAATAGTAAATAGATATGATGCCCCAGTTTAGATCTAACCATCTGCCTAGAGAGACTGTAAACCTGTATTGACAAAAATAAAGATGTAGAGACTTTCATGAAGCCAGGTTATCCTCCATCTTTGCTAAAAAGTAGAAGAGGAGCATGTAGATTGAGAAAGACCTGTAGAATTCAGTCAGTCTCACCTGATGAAAGCACAGAGGATTCAAGATGCTGTACATTTGAGGCCGACCAGGCGGCAAGGTAGGGCAGGGTGAGGGTACTGCTGCCTCGTGTCCTGGTTTGGATTTGCGCTTCGGTGACAGTGTCAAAGTATCAAGTCAGTCAGGTAGTCAGTCACAGTCTACACACCGGCACTGTCCAGGCCACTGATTCACGCTCGTCATCTCCAGACGTGTCACACTATGTATGCGTTTGCGTTTGAGAGGCAGCGAAAGCGAGCACTGCCTGTGCCGCTCACGAGCCTTTCTCAGGCAGCCATGTAGCTTTGCTGCTCAGTGAAGCACGATAACTAAGGTTAGCAGAGTTGCAGTGACAGAGGAACAGGGTCAGACAGCGGAGACTCTGGCATGTGAAGATACAGAGGTCTAGTGGAAAAAGGGCCCAGTTGTCAGTTTGTGTGTGAAGGTATATTTGCTTGTGAGTGGTGAAGAAACGGTTTGGGGCACTGATATGTCTGATCTGATTACAGAACAATTTTGTTTACATGTGAAGGATGTTTTTCATATATAAATTGCCATTAGAAAGTTTCCAAAACCTTTGAACTTTTTCATGTTTTGTCACCCTTACAACCACAAATCGTAACTGGGAACTGTATTTACCAATTAGGTTACTAATTTGCTAAGAGGTCACCTCTAAAAGCATTTGGTTGGAATAGGTTTTATTTAAGGATATCCGAATAAAGGGGGCTGATTTCAAATTTTCAGTTTCAGGTTTTAAATGCCATGAATTTATTTATTTCATAAATGCATATGTTTGTGTTGGTCTCTTGTATTAAATCCCTAGAAAATTCCTTGAAGTTTGTAGGTACAATTAAAAAATATGTGATCATTTTGGAAAGGAGTTTTATTTAAGTATATCCTAATGTCTTTGCATCTACCTATGTGTGTGTTTGTTCATAAGTGTGTGTAAGTGTGTGTGGGCCCTAATTACTGCACTGAGCAGGGGTGACAGTTGGGCCCCCAGGGTGCTGCAGGGCATCTCGTGTAGCTGTGGTGACTTTATGAGGGTGGCAGCACATGCACATACAATGGAATTAACCATTATACACATACACACACACATATTAAGTAGGACATTTCAAGATATGACCTCATTCAGTGGGAAGCAGGATAGATAGGAGAGGGAAAACCTGGGCGAAGCAAACCATTCAAAAAAGAAAATGTAAAAAGATTTCTTATTTCCTAACCTTCTTAAGTTCCTTAATTTTCTGCTTAACCTTGGACACATAAATTGCCCTCAAAAAGATTGTCATAGAAATATTAATGGGTGGCATTATTAACTTTAGTCCTCAGCAAATATAATGAATATTAATATAGAACGTTTTTTAGTACTTAAAAGACACTTTTACTAATTAAAAGCTCTCTACCTTCTGTTTCTTTTTTTTGGAAAACAACACAACATGACATTTTATAGAATAAAAGAATAAAAAGAAAAAATGTTTAGAGATGAACTTGCAATAGTGATGTTTTCAAAAACGCCAAAACATGTAGACAGGTCACATACTGCTCTATCTAGTTTATAACACATAGAAAACACTTAAAGATTGGAAGAAACAAAACAAAAAAACTGACCAAATATGCAACATTTATGCAGTATACATCACGAATCCAAAGTTATGCAACGCTAAAATTGAAAAAAATATTAATCCTCTGGGTCCAGGGATCTACTGAGTCTGCCTCTGCAAAACAACACCCATTTACACAGCAGTCACAGCCTCAGTTTAAAACTTTAATTTTGTCGACAATATTGTTTCCATGGTTTGAGTCACAGGGGTGGAATAATGATCAAAAGTTTAAGATTTATGTAGGGTTTGGTAACATCTATTTATGCATCATTATCTGCTCGGCTTCTCTTGCCTCCTCCTCCTTCTTCTGCATTTACCGGAAATGGTGTTTGGGCCCCCCAAATGGAGAAGGAACCCAAAGAAGGGGGCAAATAAGCCTGGGGGGAAAAAAAACCGGAAAAAAAAAAGCCCCCCAAACCCCTTTTGGTGTCCCCCCGCCCCCCAAAATAACAGTCTTAGCTTCGCAAAACCTTTCCCAAAACTAGATTTTTCGTCAGCTACTCCAAAAATTTGGGTTTTTTTTAAAATTTAAGAGATCAGAGGGAGAGAACTTCAGAGGTTTCCCTTTTCTGTGGGCCTTTGTGAAAAAATTCAAAAAACACTGGGTTTTCTGTAAACTCCTAAGCCTCAAAAAGCCCCATGACTGTGGATGTATAACATGGAAATATGGGGCCCGGTTTTTTTCTTTTTTTTTTTGGGAAAAACAGTCAAAAGGGTTTTTTACAATTTAAAACCCAATGCTTTGAAGCTGGGCTCAGTTTTTTCAAAACGGAAAAACGGAAACCCATAGAAAAATATTTTTTTGGGTTTTTTTTTATTATATAATATATATAATTTTATTATTAAAAAATGTATATATAAAATTATAGATAAAAATATATTTATATATTTTATATTATTACTATCTATATATTTTAAAATATTATTGGTTTAATAATATATATATTAGATAAATTTTTATTATAAAAAGGAGGACATAAATTTTTTGGTGCATTCTTTCTTTCTGGCGCATCTGTGACCAAACAGCAAGTCTTTGTGATGTAAACAAAACCACGGTATCCAGGGGAATTCCTTCAACCACCAAGAAGGCCAAAACCCCATCCAAAAGTTTTAAATGTGGACGCCAAGAAAGGGAAACTGTCCCCGAAAGGGATGTTCGGGGGGCTAACCCGGATTGGATCCAAAAAAAATAAAACCACGGCTGCCCAAAACAGGGCAGAATTAAATGTCACTTTTAACTCTCCTGTTTCCACCAGAACTGTCCGTCGGGAGCTCCACAGGGGCAATATAAAAACCCGGGCCCGGGCTGCTATAAACCCTAAACCTTTGGTCACTCATGTCAATGCCAAAAAGTCGGGTTTTAAAGGTGCCCGGGAGCGCAAATCTTGGGCTGGGGGGACAATGTTGAAACATGTATTTTTCTCTGATGGTCCCCCCCTTTTTCTGTTTTTTCCCCCACATCCGGGGGATTTCAGGGGGAAGAAAACCCCCGAAGAAGCGTACCACCCAGACTGTTTTTCATGCCCAGAGTGGGAAGGGTGGGGTGGATCAGTGATGGTTTTTGGGGTGCCATATCATGGCCCTTCCCTTTGGGTCCCCAAAACTTTTTGCTAATGGGCCCTTTTCCCTGCCAAGGACTACCGAAACCCTTCTTGGGACCATGTGCATCCCAAAGGTTTTAAAAAATTGTATCCTGAAGGGGGGTGGCCCTTTTATTTTTAGGTGACAACACCAAAAAACACGCAATTGTGAAAGAATTTTGGGGTTTGTGTGGAACATGAAATTTAAGTTGAAAAAACCCCATGGCCTGCACAGTCACCAGAAACTTATTAATTTAGCCACTTTGGGGTGTTTTTGGGGGAGCGAGTCAAGGGGCCCTTTTCCCCCCTCCAACCCGTATCATGTAGTGACCGGCCCCTAAACCTGCAAAAAAGAATGGCTTAAAATCCCCCTGACCACTGGGGGCGGACTTGTAAAAGGGCCTTCCCAAGAAATTAAAAGCTGTTTTGGGCCCCAAAAGGAGGCCCTCCCCAAAACTAATAAATTATTGGGGGGTCTAAAAACCCGGTGTTTTTAGTTTTTATTGTCCAACCCCCTATATTTTATATATATTTTATAAAAATTATATATATATTTTTAATTTTTTTTTTTTTTTCCCTTTAAGCCACTGTGGCCTTCCTCTAGAGATTTTGAATTTCTCTCAGGGTGAATTTGCTTGATATAAGCCCAAAGCCATAGAAGCAGCATATAAAATCCAGGAAACATGTTGCAACCTTTAGTCCCCCAGCCTGTAGCCCACCTTTGTTCATTGCATGTGAAGGAAAAAAGTGAATGTAAAAACAGAAATGGAAGTGAAAGCTAAAACAGATGGCGATGGAGGAAGGGAAAGTGACAGCAAGGGTGAGAAATGGGGGAGTGTAAACTGATTTGAGGAATGAGGAGTGGGAAGGAAGGAAAGAAAGAAAAGAGAAAAAAAAGCTAGAGATTGAGTAACAAAAAAATTGAAATATCGAGAGGGTGACAGATAGGAGAATATTAAATGAAGCATGTTGCTATTTAACACTTCCAAAGGTGGGGAAAAGGGCCAGAGGAGCACAGAGAAGTCCCCACCCATGTTTTTTCCTGTTGGAGCTGTTTCCCTTTGTGCTGAGGGACTTCTTCAGGAGGAATGGAGGGAGCTGGAGGAGGATGGGAAAGAAGGTTGAGGAGGGCAAACACGGTGACGAGGTGGTTTAGAGGGGGGAGGGAGGCGTCTGTTTGAAGTCTAAAAGTAATTTTCTAACATGATAGCTGTGGCAGAGGAAGCAGAGAAGAGTTTGCGTGCCTGTGTGCTCCATCTACATGTCCTTTAGGCTGTCCACACTTTTTCAGGCCTCTGCTGTGCATGTTCGTGGGATTAATAAGAAGAACGTGGAAAGAAGAAGAACATGAAAGCAGAGCCAGCCAAAAAGTGTTTGGTTCATGTAGCACTTAAGTATCAGTTAGGGGCAGGGAGTGCACCGTGAAGCACCTCTAAAGATGCTTTAAAGTAATTTTTTATCTAAAAAAGATCACTGTAACGTAGGGGGTTTAAACCCAGTTTAAAAAACACAAGAAAAAATGAAATGATGTTGATTTAATGTTTTCTTCTACAACAAAAATTAAAAAGTATAAATAAAAATTTCATGTCTTATTCCCACAATAAGAGTTGAAAAGTAAAAAGTTAAAAAATAAGTTAAAAAAATTTTTTCATAAATAATATAGATAAGAAATTTCGAAAAAACTTTAAAAAATGTGAAAAATCCTTTAGTGATTGCTTTTAGTGACGGATTAAACAACCAATTGCTGGCAACGCCTGATTTCACATCAGCCAATAAGGTTGATTGTCCCACCTCTTTAAACTGCTGTGCTGAGATTTTGCTCAGATTGCGTTAGACACGCTTGAGAGCTCAAAGCTGACTGTTATTTCCACTAATAGCCTGGTAGATCTTGTCGAATTCGATGAAGAATCTTGGAAATAGAAAGCTTCCCTTGTGAACGGCTGAAGCCCGGAAAAATCCCCATGTAGAGTCTTGTAGCATCGAACCATCGGTCAGGTTTTTTTGGTTATAGTGCACTTTTGGCCTGTAGTGACCCGAGACCACCAGATCATCCTCTCCCGAACTTGGATGGCGAGCCCCAGCCCAGAGGACCGAGTGA
Organism: Crenichthys baileyi; assembly: GCA_036173005.1. Classification (NCBI taxonomy): domain Eukaryota; kingdom Metazoa; phylum Chordata; class Actinopteri; order Cyprinodontiformes; family Goodeidae; genus Crenichthys; species Crenichthys baileyi. The sequence goes on from JAHHUM010001175.1 coordinate 15,170, forward strand.
ACTGGTAAATTGTGACCCGACTGGTCACTAGCTGGGAGACATTGAAGGAATATTTGACAGACGTATCGAAAAGACTGGGTTATTTATTTTATTTTATTTATTTTTTGTTTTTTAAAAAGCGCGCAATTTTTGCTTATTTGTAAATGTGGATCCACAAATGTTCACTATATTAAACCCTACTCTTTTTCATAGAGATTGTGTGTTCTCCTGCTGTCAGGTTGCTAGCAGACTTAAAAATCCAATTTTTTTCTTAACGCACCATACCATACCACAAATGCTACTAGGCTGTGCTAACAACAACTTAGTTCTTACTAAGTGAAAATGATCATACATTAGCTACAGTATTCTCAGTATAAGTGAGCTGCTTTGAAAATAATGTCCAGAAAGCACTGCATGTAAGCTTTATAAGAAACTTTTTACGGAGGCTTCACAGCTGTTTTTTTCGGGCTATCCCAACATAGAGCCACCATCGTCCCATCATCAAGGCACTATACAAGTGCAGGCAATTTACCATTTACCAAATAGCTCTTTCGTCATTTTAACTTCTTCAGAGTTGCTTGTTTCACGGCCAACGTTTTTGTTTACAAAAAGGCAGAATTGCAAAGGGTTTTTAGTGGAGCCTTAGGTGAGCCAAGGGTCCGTATATATATAAAAAAATAAAAATGTGATGCATTATTTTAAGCCAGAAAAGCAATGTTTTTAACCCAAATTAGAAGGGAACAAACAACATCAAATTAGTCACACTGATAACTTAAGTTATTTGCGGTATTCATACACTATATTGCCTGAAGTATTGGGTCCTCCCTCCAAATCATTTCAATCAGGTGTTTCAATCATTTCCATGGCAACAAGTGTATAATTAAATATATACCCCACCTAGGCAAACAGACTGCATCTTTGGGGTCCTTGGACTAGATAAAGCACTATACAAGTGCAGGCCATTTACCATTACCAAATGATAAATGTTTGATGTCCAGATCTTGAAGAATCATCTTGCTCCTTATAGGTATGGTAGGATCAAAACTGGAATTGCTCCAATAACTCAAAAACAAGTGTCATCACATAATAGTGGTGGTTTAATCTTAGATGTCTGCAGATATAGACATGCAAAATATGAGAGCACTATCACTGATTGTGATACTTAATATAGAAGATTTAAAAGTGATTCCCTCACACAGTGTGACATCACCTCTGCTCTTGATATGACTAATTAATGGCTCAAGGTAAGAAGTATTTTTACGGCCTTGACAGAAATTGGAGCTGGCTAAAGTCAGTATTTGCAGATGAAAGTTTTACAAAAAACAGAGATCGGATATCAGCCACAAATTTCTCATCAATGCATCTTTAGTTCTTAAAAGCAAATTCAAGCAAGCTGAAAAAGGCATTTACAAAACAAATTGTCAGCGGCCATTTTTTTTCAAATATTTGGAGCTTCAGTTCAAAATCAGATAAAACAGAGCGAGTCATTGAACTAAAGCGAGTGTACAAGTAAAACAGATTAACCATAACTTTTATGACCAAGCCATCATTTCCCCTTCAACCCAGTAAATCCCAATTGGGAGATAATCTGGTAAATGCAGCAGTATCAGGTCCTTTCTATGTTGCCTGAGAAGTCTTGCGAGACTCTAGAGATATGAGGCTTTGATATCAGGACCAATTATTCGGTGCGGGCACACACATATGCACACACGTGTGCACATATGCACACATTCATCATCACACGGCATTTGTGTGCACGCTTCTCCCTGGCCTTGGAGTGTGGTGGAGGAGAAAACAAAAAGGGAATATGATACTTTGGAAACACTGGGCAGGCGGAACATGCTCTGATTTTATCAGCAGGTTGAGCTGAGCTTGAAAGCCAGAGACGATACAGACACAGAGGGAATGATACAGTGGGAACCAGACGGGTTGAAACAGACTGAGTAAGGAGGGATGTGACAGTGGTGCAAGACCAAAATTCGCAAAAAAAAATCTACACTGCAATGTGTGCAAAAGCTGCAATAAAGCCTTTAATGCACATTAACAAGTTTGCAAACGCGTAAGTGGGATATGTGCATGTGCATACAATGTGTGACTCACTGTGTGCATTTCTGCAAAACAGAGCTCTGTTTATTCCTGTGCATATACAGTACTGTGTGCATTAAATAAAAACTTGCCAACAGCGACACACACTCACACATTCTCACCTCAAACATAGGCGATAAACAGTTGTTTCTGGTCTAAGTCACCTCCACAGAGGATCCCTCAAGATTAAGTTTGGCCTCTGGCTCTGCTAATTGGAGCTTAAAGTCTGGTGTAGCCCCTGGGCAGCGTATGCTCTTTGTGGAACATGCTGTGTGTGTGTGTGTGTGTGTGTGTGTGTGTGTGTGTGTGTGTGTGTGTGTGTATGCCTGAATATAAATTATAGATGGAAAAAGGGTTGGCTGCAGGAGAGTGGCCACACAGGCTGCAGCAGCCAGAGTGTTTAGACAGACCAAGCCAGGCCAAAGTAATGGCCATCAAAACACCAGCACATGTCAGAGACAGGTGGTTGGACAGAGACACGGAGGAGGGAGGAGACAGCACAGCAATGAAAGCAGTACTAAAGCAGAAGAAAGACGAGAGTAGGAAATAATGGGACATCAGGAGGGGGGCACTCAAAGTCAGAGTAACACATGATCTGAAAAATCCAGATACTAATGGCGACATAATTGAATTATTTATATCCAGACTTTCTCATTACAGAGAGCCCTGGTTTATCATAGCTATCTTGGGCCTGGTAGTATTTCCATTTAGTTCTGACCAACATACCTGCTTCTAATAGAAGAAGTTGGTAGTTCAGACACTAGAGACCACAGGAGTTTAAATAGCAGCCAACTAACCAAACACTCCATGCTTAAAGCTAGTAGTTTGAGGAATGTTTACAGTGTCACCCATTTTAACACAAGTAAAACCTCAAGTACTGACAAAAGAATTGGAGTGTATATTTTTCAAATACACATTTTTTTCTGAAGTGAAAAAAGGCATGCATATTTTCCTGCCTTTTTTACATGTTGGCTATTTTGCTTTGCCTAGTATGTCTTCTTGCAATCTTACACCACAACTCCATATTTAATGGTACCCATTGTTGTATAATATGCCATAAAAAGAATGCATTTTTGGCACACTTTCTGACTTAAATTTTTCTAAGAATTCAATCTTTATTTTAAGGAAATGTATTCAAGATAAAAAAAAAATTGCCATGTTAAAATTTTAAACCACAATTCACAGAGGCCCGGTCTCAGCTGGAAACCAAAGAGATCACTGGGTCACCACCGTTCTAAAACAAATTATTTTTGTACTCATTTGTACACATCATTTGCTGATATGTTCCGAAGGCACTGAATCCGGCATTTTATTTTTGCATAATTCATGTGAAACTAAAACGTTCATTCAGGGAGGTTCGTTCGTGATGTTAACTCATTTAGCTGTGTGAAAGTTGACTTTTAATGGTTTAATAGTAGGATTTCTTAAGGTAGTTATATATAAAATTGTGTTCTTTATTGGAATGCTTCCATCCATCCACCCATGGGGCCACCATGCAGCCTTTATGGGAAGAATGAAATGAAATGAAATTGAATTGAATTGAATTTAATTGAATTTCATTTCATTTCATTTCATTTCATTTCATTTCATTTTCATTGAAGCCAAATCCCTGATGCCAAATGTCAACTTTTAAACTGTTTTCACAGTTTTCCCAAATTTTACATCTTACTGTTTCATACTAATGTTTTTATAGTACCAAATATCTGTCTCATGCAAAAGTGTCAAGGTGTAAAAAACTGAAAATATATTCTATGGCTCGTTTACAAGGTTGAAGTTTGTTCTTAAGAGGAGTGTACTGAGAGGCATTTGGTTTGAATCCCCCTTGAGAACCTCTCCCAGATTCTCCAAACTGAAATTGCTCTGGTTGATGTGTACTGCAGGTGAGATACTGACTACTCAGAACTGTGAGAAAAGAAAAGAACTCTTTTTGGCTATAACAGCACTTGTGACGGGGGAAACACAGAGCATTTGTTCAATAATAAACTGATAATACTCTGTGAAGCACTTTATGACCTTCAATCATTGTGCTGCCCAACAATGTAGTCAGGAGAGGAGGTATTCACACTGATGAAGTGAGTGGGGGGAGGGGCAATGACACATTTCGATCCTGCTTCTGTATGGCTTTGTGTTGCTATGCGTTGCCAGGAACTGCTAATAGCAAATCTGCAAGATGCAAAGCTCATGAGTTACACTGCTTTAAGTGTATTTTTCTTCACCTCTGGCTTTCTTTTCTTGCCACTACTTTCTGTTGTGGGTGTTTCTCAGCTGTTGTTTGCTGTGATCTTCTTGAAAGCCGATTTACATGTAGGTAGAGCGGTGACTTATAAACTAGCAGAGTTGACAGCACACATATACTGTTGCTCAGATCTGTTTGCCTCACATAAAGGAGCTGACATTAATGCTGCTCAGTTCTGTCCCAGTTGCCCGACTCGGGATTGCACATTGCACCCGAGCATACCATACCATACACTTGTGATTAACTAAGCAACACATAATAAATAATAACTGAGCTTTTCTAGCTCTGCACTACAACGCAAGAAGATCCACACCCAATAAATACTGACCTGAGCGACATGATCTTGTAAGCATCAGGAAGGTAGCACCGGGTGTTCTCCATTTGGGCCGGGTCCGAATCGCAGATCTTGTCGTCAGTGCGGCCGTAGTTGGCACTTTCGATCATGATTACATCTGTGCCGGGGCAGCGTAGTTCGATGGGGTACGACTCGCAAGACAGTTCCCTGCGAACCACCGCCATGGGAATGGGAGCACGGCCATACACTGGACACAAACACACAGACAGTGGCGAAAAGATGTTATTTGGGTTTTTGGATATTTTTTGTCTTTGGTTGAGAACCACTGCAGAACAAGATATGTCAGTATAGCTGCTCTTCAGTTCTGAGCAGCAAAGCTTAAACTGTACAGGCAGAAACCTCGTTCATCTTAAACTTTATTCGTTCCCCTGTCAAATAGAGTTGAAAATCCACACAAAATATAAAGCAAGATATTCACTAAAAAATTCTGTCACAGTAGGTCTCCTCTGGAATGTATTTGCTAACTGGATATTTGTAGTTCAGATTGCAAGGAAGTAGAGGTCAAACCTCTAGGAAGTAGAGGCTTGAGCTCAAGGAAGACCTCTACCTCCTTGAGGCTTGACCTCAGCCAATAGGCAAGGAGCTGAGGCGGTGGTGTTGTTCCAAAGACTGTCTTTGTCCCACCCCCTTTGTTTTAACATTACCAAATGCATGTTGAGATGGAAAAGACAAAACAGCGACCAAAGACTGTAAAAAAGAAAGACGTAAATCCATTGGTTAAAAAAATAAAACAGGGACATATTAGAGGAAAAAAATATATCAGTGTATAAGAATTAAAATGACAGTAAAATAATTTAAAAATGCATTTATTTTTGAGGGGAAAAATGTTTTAAATATATTTGGGTGGTAATAAATATGAAAGAAATAAAAGTGCTAGGATAAAATAAAACAGAAAGAAATTCACTTTCTTAAATAAAGGAAAAAAAAACCTCTGCCCTGGTCTCAAGTCTTGTGCAGCTTCTAACAGTTTTTTCTTCCAGGATTACACTGTATTTAACTTTATCCATCTTCCAATCGGTTTTGACCAGCTTCTGTGCCAAAGTTGAAAAATCCATCCCCACAGCATGATACCGCCACCACCAAATTTTTATAGGGGGGGAACTGTGCTCAGGATGATATACAGTACAGACCAAAAGTTTGGACACACCTTCTCATTCAAAGAGTTGTCCTTATTTTCATGACTATGAATATTGTAGCTTCACACTGAAGGCATCAAAACTATGAATGAACGCATGTGGAATTATATACTGAACAAAAAAGTGTGAAACAACTGAAAATATGTCTTATATTCTAGGTTCTTCAAAGTAACCACCTTTTGCTTTGATTACTGCTCCGCACACTCTTGGCATTCTGTTGATGAGCTTTGAGAGATAGTTACCTGAACTGGTTTTCACTTCACAGCTGTGCCCTGTCAGGTTTAATAAGTGGGATTTCAAGCCTTATAAATGGGGTTGGGACCATCAGTTGTGTTGTGCAGGAGGTGGATACAGTACACAGCTGATAGTCCTACCAAATAGACTGTTAGAATTTGTATTATGGCAAGAAAAAAGCAGCTAAGTAAAGAAAAACGAGTGGCCATCATTACTTTAAGAAATGAAGATCAGTCAATCCGAACAATTGGGAAAATATTGAAAGTGTCCCCAAGTGCAGTCGCAAAAACCATCAAGCGATATAAAGAAACTGGCTCACATGAGGACCGCCCCAGGAAAGGAAGACCAAGAGTCACCTCTGCTGCTGACGATAAGTTCATCCGAGTCACCAGCCTCAGAAATCGCAGGTTAACAGCAGCTCAGATTAGAGAACAAGTCAATGCCACACAGAGTTCTAGCAGCAGACACATCTCTAGAACAACTATTAAGAGGAAACTGTGTGAATCAGGCCTTCATGGTAAAATAGCTGCTAGGAAACCACTGCTGAGGACAGGCAACAAGCAGAAGAGACTTGTTTGAGCTAAAGACCACAAGGAATGGTCATTAGACCAGTGGAAATCTGTGCTTTGGTCTGATGAGTCCAAGTTTGAGATCTTTGGTTCCAACCACCGTGTCTTTGTGCGGCGCAGAAGAGGTGAACGGATGGACTCTACATGCCTGGTTCCCACCGTGAAGCATGGAGGAGGAGGTATGATGGTGTGGGGGTGCTTTGCTGGTGACACTGTTGGGGATTTATTCAACATTGAAGGCATACTGAACCAGCATGGCTACCACAGCATCTTGCAGCGGCATGCCATTCCATCCAGTTTGCGTTTAGTTGGACCATCATTTATTTTTCAACAGGACAATGACCCCAAACACACCTCCAGGCTGTTTAAGGGCTATTTGACCAAGAAGGAGAGTGATGGGGTGCTGCGCCAGATGATCTGGCCTCCACAGTCACCGGACCTGAACCCAATCGAGATAGTTTGGGGTGAGCTGGACCGCAGAGTGAAGGCAAAAGGGCCAACAAGTGCTAAGCATCTCTGAGAACTCCTTCAAGACTGTTGGAAAACCATTTCAGGTGACTATCTCTTGAAGCTCATCAACAGAATGCCAAGAGTGTACGTAGCAGTAATCAAAGCAAAAGGTGGCTACTTTGAAGAACCTAGAATATAAGACATATTTTCAGTTGTTTCACACTTTTTTGTTCAGTATATAATTCCACATGTGTTCATTCATAGTTTTGATGCCTTCAGTGTGAAGCTACAATATTCATAGTCATGAAAATAAGGACAACCCTTTGAATGAGGTGTGTCCAAACTTTTGGTCTGTACTGTACAGTTTTATTTTTACACAACAATGTTTTGAACATGTGTAAAAGTGAAAAGTAGAACAGTAGAACAAAAGTTCAATTTTGTTCTCATCTGACCAGACCATTTTTTTTTTTATTTTCCTTTATTGCTTGTGGAAAATATGGCTTCTTATGTTTTTTTTTACAAAAATTTTCTTCAGATTTCAGTGTTACTATGGACCTTTTGGGTACTTCTCTGATTACTAGTGGTTCCTAGAGTCTGTAATAGTAGAATGGGAGCCAGATCCTGCAGACATCAGGCTCCTCTCCTGTAGAACCAGCTCCCAGTTTTAGTCTCTGAGGCAGACACCCTGTCTACTTTTAAGGCTAGGCTTAAACATTTCCTTAAACTTAAACTTTCCTTGGCTTAGGTTATCCTGAGCTATCTCTGTAGTTATGCTACTATAGGCTTAGACTGCTGGACATAATGACCACATTCACTCTCTCTGCTACATTCTCATACTACTCTCCAATTTTGCGTTATTTGCTGTTATTTCAGCTCTCTCTCATCTGGCCTGGTTCTGTGTTTAGCTGTGGCACCTTCCTGGCGGGGGCATCGACTAAGCTGCTGCTACCAACAACTTAATGCTCACCTTCTACAGATGACACACTTGGCCCTGTCTTTCAGTGTTTAGCCCTCTCTCCTAGACATAGCTACTGGCTGAGCTTCTACTTAGGCTAACTGTATGTGCTCTCTTTCATATTCTAGACTTGAAACCTGGCTCAGAGTTCATCTGCTTAGCAGTCTTTGTCTCCTAGATGAAGCCTCTAAAGGAGCTATAACTATTACTGTTTCACTTTTCTTTCTTATAGAAAGTACTCCTGGATCAGTGCTTCTGTTTTCGTTTTGTGTTTATGTTCTGTTCTCTCAAACCCCCAGTCGGTCGTGGCAGATGGCCATTCACACTGACCCTGGTTCTGCTGGAGGTTTCTTCTTGTTAAAATGGAGTTTTCCTTTCCACTGTCGCTATATGCATGCTCAGTATGAGGCATTGCTGGCAATCAATTCAAGCGACTGTCCACTGTTGCTACATGCTCATCTAAGAGGAGTGAATGCTGCAAGTCGCTGACTCGATAGAAAATATGCTGGGTTTCATTAGATAAAAAAAAACAATTTGAATAATAACCTGAATCCGACTGAATAGTTAGGATTAATTGAAATGTATGTATCCGGCTTGAAATCTGTATGATTCAATTGAATTGACATTGTAAAGTGCCTTGAGACGACATGTGTTGTGAACTGGCCCTATATAAATAAAACTGAATTGAATTGAATTAATGGTCTCCCTGTCAAGCCAGTCATTTTAGGTGGACAGGTGTATCTTGGTAGGTTTGCATTCCATTTTCTAGTAATTAACAGTGCACTTTGAGAAGTTTAAAACTTGGGATATTTTATAACCTAACCAAGCTTCTCCACAACTTTCTCCCTGACCTGTCTGCTATGTTCCTTGGTTGTTATGACCTTGTTTTTTGACTAATGTTCTTTAATGAACCTCTGAATTCCTTACAGAACCGCTGAATTTATACCAGATTAAATTACAGAAAGTTGGGCTCTATTTACTAATTAGGTTTATTATGCAGCTGATTTTCCTGGAATTAATTTCAGGTATCAGGGTGCTTTCGGATTTATATATTTAAAAAAAATTTAAAACCATGTATCTTTTTTTACCTCACAATCGTGCACTACAATGTCTTGGTGTATCACTTAACATCCCAAAAAATACATTGAAGTTTGTGGTTGTAGTATGACAAAATGTGAACACTACTTTTGGAAGGCACTGTACTGTAATTGTGAAAAAACCATGTTACCTAAAGTACATAAAGAGATAAAAGTGCTGTCGTTGGTCTGAATGTTCCCAGGGATTTGGGATTGTTGTGGTGCAGCTTACAAACTGTTTTTCTTTGTTACTGCGAGCAACAACCCCGGGAGCTTTAGTCATCTTCCCCTGATAGACTGATGAGCCGAGGTGTTGATGTGTGTTTTTCCATCACCCTTTGAAATAATAATGTAGATGGTTTTATATTTAAGCTCAGACATGCTACTGTGTCTCAGCATTCATTTCCTTCTTAACAATCTTGTCTGAGACGTTTTTGCTCCATCTAAAATAATACACATATTATGAATTTTCACATACAGATAAATAAGCAGTGGAGATTAAATCTGGACCAAACTGGTTACAAGCATAAGTCACCAACTCGGATCTATCATCTTGTTTGGTACTATTAAAACAAGCTGCACATGTACATGCATGTGCACGCATGGAGACATCAACAATCAGCGCACATAGGCCTACGATATCCCTAAAAAGCGAGACACGCCACCGTTGTCCTTGCTCTCCTTGTCACGGTTACCATAGAAACCCTGTCCTCCCTCCCTTGGCTCTTTCATTAGGTGGAGGAGCGTCATGGTTACACATATGCAGCAAAGAATCTGAATGAGCTCAATGACACTCTGCCTGGACTCAACTTAATACTGCCCTTCACCACATCACAGACACACACACACACACACACGCGCGCACACACACATACACACACACACACACACACACACACAGACGGAGTCAAGGCCACACATGCATACAAATGCTCTGAGTGATGGAATGACGAGGGAGAAATTCACAGCCATTGTCAATGATGTCCATGTGGTTCCACTACCTGCGGGCACGGTGCTGGTAATGGCAGGCTCTCGCTTAGAGATAGGGCTGATATATAAGTGACATTTACTGAAAATGTCCTCTTTAATGAACAGGCACAGTCACATACGCATACACACATACACACACAAACACACACATAGGTGTATCACCGCAGGCCATGATTAGACCTTAAGCACACATTCAAACAGGATGTGTGTCTCGGTAGCAGGTGAAGAATTGATGGGGCATCAGAGGGTTTCTGCGTGTGTGCGAGCATATGTGCTTAAGGCGATGGGTCGTTACCACACTAAGTGTTAGTTTGTTACGTTTTCTCAATGGTCGCATCATGACTGCCTCTGTATGAATCTATATTGTGCAGAAAGGGTTAACTGAAGCATGCAGGGATCGATAGATGGTACTGGGAGGCAGCTGTCTAGACTAGTTTTGGAGGTGATGTCTTACAGTGGTGCCTTGCAGGGTCCCGACTGGGCAGAAGGCAGGGATTATGACACAAATAACACAATTACTCACAATCATTCAACCTGAACATTTTTAAAAGGAGTCTTTCGGTATTGCCATTTTTTTTCGCTTGCAAAAGTATTTATTCTTGTCCTTTTTCACATTTATCTCACATTTAGTCACATCACAAACTTCAGTCCCTGTCAAGAAATACTTTGTACAACCATCATAAATTGGAATTATGGGTACAAATCATTGACAGTATGTCTCTACAAGGTTTGAAAATCTACAGACTAAAAATGTAGCCCATTCTTCCACTGGCTCAAACTGAGTTTACTCCGATCCACCTAAAACAAATCCAGCGCAATCAATTGCATTCCCCAATTCAATGGAAAGCCATGGTGGTGACAGCATCATGCTGTGGAGATATCACTTTTCTTCAGCTGGGGCAGGCAAGTTAGTGAAGTTAATAGGACAATAAATGGAGCTTAACACAGAGCAATCCTGGAAGAAAACCTGTTAGAGTAAAAAAGGTCCCAAATAGTGGCCCAGTCAAAGTCTGGACATAATTCTAATTGAGAATATATTACAAAACTTCAAAATTGATGATAGAGATGCAAACATGTCTTTAGCATGGAAACATTGGTAAACTTACCCAAAAAAACTAGAATTGTAACAAATGGGGATCGAAAAAAGTGTACACCACACTTTTCAGATCTAAATTTTCCACTGCCAAACTTGCTTAGCACAAGGTCTCTGTGTTTCCACTGCCACAGACACTGGCTCTGGCTTTCTCAGGAACTGGGCCCAGGTTTATGGAAACCAACAATGTTGTGCCATGCTTAAAACTCTGAACTTATTTTCCCTTTTGATCTGTCTAATTTAAGCTTGAAACAGCAAAAATACTGGAAATCAACATTGTTAAAATGTGGGAATAGCATCAGAATAAAACAAGCTAGATTTTTATCTTGCAGCCATTTATTTTCATATCACCCATCCTGGAGTCAAAGTAGGTCAACAAGCCGCATAGAACAATACTTTTCACAAAATCCATAAGTGAGATATCCCACTTAAATTTTGCCGGTCTTCAGTTATTACCAGGTGGCCTTAATAATTTCCACTGTGAACATTGTTTCTAACTCCTGTTTTCCTGTGTTGTTGGTGCCGATTACAGATCAGCTCATTAGTCAAGAAAAGCATTTACTGACCCTGCTTGCTGTTTAAAACACTGTTTATAAATTAAGTCAGTGATATTATGGCATCTGTTTGCAGGGATACTGCAATAGATAATATAATTTGTGTAGGTAAACTGTCTCCATGGAGAAAGAACCTTAATGAAAGATCAGAATAAAACAGACCAAGGACATTTACTGAAAGACACATTTATGGTGACGCAATGTTTAGACATCGAGTCAACTGCCAAATTGTGGAAAACCAAAGTGGTTCATTTAAGGAATCAATTAACAACTGGTTATAGCACCAGTTCTGTTTTATCACTGAAACTGCTTTTGTGGAAAAGCCACACATGTATCCTTTTCCAGAACTTTTCATCTATGTGCTAATTTGTGTTTGTCTAATACTACAGAATCCAATAAAATACATTCAAGTTTGTGGTTGTTACATGGTGAATACCTTGGTTAGGCTCTGGCTTAAAAAGTATTAAATAGATCAGCTAAAAGTGTCATTTTTATACACATAATCAGACCCTGTTTACCTCATGAGGGTTTAACTGAATTACAGTGATTTAGCTGTCAAGACATTAGCCTGAGGACACCAACTGTCATGACAATCAAACCCCAGGACCGTCTACTGTTAGGTTTCTCACAACACGTCATTTGCCATGTAGAATCATTTCAATGTAATACTACACATATTATGGATGCAAGGGAAATCAAAGCAATAAGAAGTGCTATACTAACATGAGTCACATCCAATTCTTACTCTATAGGGTTTAATATATTGTCAGCCCAACACTTTGCAGCTACAACAGTCTCAACTCTTCTGGGAAGGGTTTCGTAAAGGTTTAGGAGTGTGTTTATAGGAATTTTTGACCATTTTTCCAGAGGCACATTTTTGTGGTCAGACACTGATGTTGGATGAGGAGGCCTGTTTTTCCACATCATGCTGTTGTGATGTTGTGTCAGGCTCTGCTCAGGCCGGTCAAATTTTTACACACCAAATTTTGTCATTCATGTCTTTGTAGACCTTGCCTTGTGCACTCGTGTGCAGTAATTTTAAAACAGGAAGGGGCCATCCTACAACTGTTGGGAGCATGAAATTGTAAAAAATGTCCTCATATGCTTGCACCACCCTTTCACAGGAACAAAGGGGCCGAGCCCAACTCCTGAAAGACAGCCGATTAAACAACAGTTCAAAGACTTTGCAAATTACCAAAACAATCAACATTACTACCTATTCTGTATGAGAGAATGATTTTGGAGGGTGCTTTAAGTTAGATTAAATTGTGGAAAAAAATATGACTCAAGGCTTTTTTGGTCTTAATTCCAACACCACCCTGAGCCCAGCTGGGCTAATATATTTTGGAATGCATTTGCTTTTAATTTAGTCCACATTTCATCCCTTTAAAGTTGGAACTATAATTTCATAAGGATCACACTGAATCCACAGAAAAAGTGAATACCAAGGTAATAAAATCCTCATCTAAAATGATAAAGTAGCGATAAGTTGAGGTTAGCTGAAAAGCACTCAGAGCAAAATGAGTAAAAATTCCTGACTGTCACAGATAACCCTGTCCCATCCATCACCTTATTTTTTTATATTTTTACAATATCTCCTATAACTCCAAAAACATATTTTTCAACTTGCCTCCAAAAAGCTTTCTCATCACACATTTTGCTTCCTAACAAAAAACATTCAGCCTTTTGATACAAAAACATTCCAAACACATCCACTGATGCACAGACACCAGCTCCCCATCTTTCTGTTCATCTAATAACGTGTGAGCCGTAAGTGCACGTTAATGTGTCTGTCATTAGTTGTGCAAGTGACGACAGAAACTTGGCAGCCACAAAAGGGGCCCGGACAACTTTTTTTCTTTTCCCCCCATTGCCTCGAAGGGGGTGGGGGATTGGGAAAAAAAAAAAAAAAAAAAAAAAAAAAAAAAAAAAAGTGGGAAAAAAATTTTTTTCTGCTTTGGGCCAAAAAAAGAGAGTGGCGAAAAAGCTTAAAAGGGTTAAGAAGGAGAATAAAGGGTGAGAAGAAGAAATTTTAAAAGGGGTCCTCTTTTGGGAAATGCCAAATTTTTTTTTTGAAAAAAAAATGAGTCCTTTTGAATAAATAAGTTTTTTTTAAGGTGGGGGCCCTGCGAATGGGGCCTTTGGGGCCCCGCCAAGGGGGTACCCCGCCCCCCGTCCTTAGACCCCGCTGGAGGTGGGACCGGGTCCCCCGCACCCCCTATGGAATAAGCTGTAGAAAAACTGACTGCTTACTGACTGAATGATTTTTTGAGGTGAAAAATATCTTTTAAATGAAAAACTACAATTATTTAAATTTGCTCCCCCCCTAAAGGAAACCCCAAAAAAAAAAAAATCTCTCTTTTTGGAAAACTAAAAAAATGATGATGATTTTCCCAAAAAAAATATGCCAGCAAAAAAATTCCGATTCCCCAAAAATGGAAATTTCCCTATTTTCTTCTTCAAGTGTTTTTCCCTGGCTCTTTACTAACCAAAACAAACCCTTTTTTTTTTCCCCCCTTTCCCCGTCTGGGCTTCCCCTATGTCTGTGCCAGTAAATCCCCTTTTAAAGCAAATTTTTTATCCCCCCCATTTGAAATCTGTAAGTGGAAAATTTTTCCAAATTTTTTAACTTTCATTTTTTTCAGAAGGTTTAAAAATTTTTAAAACACAAGCTTTCATGAAAATTTTAAAAAGGGGGGGAAAAAAATTTTCCCCCAAGTTCAAACTTTTAAAAATTTAGAAAGTTTTAAGGGTTTTAAAAATTAGGAAAAAAAAGACATTTAAAAGGGTTAAAAAAAATTTGGAAAAATTTTATCCTTTAAATTTTAAATTTCCTTCCAAGGTTTATAGGTCATTTCTACCCTTTTTCATACCTAATATTCCACATCAGCTTAAATTTTCCCTGATGCTTTTTTTTATTTTGTGAATTTTTTTTTACAAAGGAAAAGTAAAAAATTTTCCAAAATTTTATGCAAGTTGAATTAAAACCCACCTTTTCCCTTATTATTCCCTTCAAACAGGAAGCTGTTTTTTTCGTCAGGATTCGCCATTTTGTTCCTTTTTTTGTTTACTTTTGCCTTTAAAGGGTTTTCCCCGTTCCTTTGATTTGAGTACTTTTTTTAGTTTATATTTTTCTAAGACTTTTTAGGGGCTTGTTTAAAATTTTTTAATTATAGTTTTTCCCTTTTTAGAGTTATATTTAAAGTTTAAACTTTGTTTTAAAAGTTTTTTATTGGTTTTAAAAGCTGTGTTTATTGATTCCTTCTGTTTAACTTTGTTCTCCTTTTCCCTCTTTTTTGTTCCCCCAGTAAATTCCTCCTCTTGTCCTTAAAATCCCCTTCAAAATTTTATACTCAATGTCCCATTTTCCCTTTTTTTGTATTCTCCCCCCCCTTATTTCTTTGTGAAATTCTCCATTTTTTGTCCCTACCCCTTTTTTAAGTTTCCCCTTTCAACCGGGTTTAAATTTATATTTTTTTTTTGTTTTTCCCCCAGGCTTGTTCCCCTTTTTGTTTTTTTTTTTAGTTTTAAGGGAATTCTAAAGGTTTTTCGCTTCCCCCTCTTCCTTATCAATAAGGGGGTCTCTTAAAAATTCTTAAATTTTTCCCTGTTTTTTTTCTTATAGGGTTTTGTTCCCCCGTGTCCCTGTGTTTCCTAGGTTTTTTTGGTTTTGCCATAGTAACCCTTCATTCCCTCATTCGGCCCCCAGCCCGTTTTCCCCCCCTGCTTTTCCCCTTCTCTTCTGATTTTCCCTAGCTTCTCTCTCTTGGGGCCCCTCCCCCTTCTTTTTCCCCGCTTCTATACCCGGGTTTTCTAAATTTTCTTCCCCTGGGTTCCTTTATTTCCTGTATTCCATGTTTGTTTTGTCCTTTTTCCCCAAACTCTTTTGGGTTTTTGCTTCCCTTTTTAAATTTTCTTCTGTGAATCTCCTACACCTTGTAAGTGCCCCCCCCCCCGGGGGGTCCCCCCCCCCCAGCCTTAATTTAAGGGAAAATCTGTTTTTCAAATGCTGAGGCCCCACGCCCGTTTGCATTTTTTGGGCCAAAAAAACCCCAGGACCGTGATAGGAACCCCCCAAATCAGGGCCAAACCGGACTCGGACCAATAGGTTTTTGGGGCCCCACCTCTTGAGTGGAAAACAGCAGCAGGGTAAAAACTGAGGGGGATGTTTTGGGAAAAAGGGGTCGGATCCTACCTTCTCTCCTGCTGGGTAAAAAAGGGGGTGAGGGGTCTGAAATTTTTCCCCCCTTTTGGGACGACTCCTCCGGGTTTAAAACCCCCAGAAACCCCACCACTGCCAAATCCATCTTCTCCAGTTTCTTCTTCCCCCCCGCGGGGCCCTAGGGCCCGACCTGCAGGGGGGGCTGGCTTTCCCGCTCTCGGCCCCTGCAGCGCCGCTGCTCAGCTCTTTTTTGCTCGGGAGCGTTCGCTGCTCGCCCCTCCACGTTCCCTACAGCGGCTTCAGCCGAGCCATCCGTTCCCCTCGGCTTCAGCCAAGTTCCCCCCCCCGGGCCCCACGACTTCACCGAGCCATCCACTCCCCCCAGCAGCTTCGCCGAGGCCCTCCCCCAAACCAACGGCCCCCGCCGCCATCCACGTCCCTGGCGCCTCACCACCGCCCAGTTTCCCCCGGGCCTTTTTACCCCTAATTTCTTGGCGTTCATGATGCGGGTGTTGAAAAAAAAAGGGAAAATCCTCAAGGCTTCGCTAAACCATCTATTGACATCGCAGAACAAACAAACCCCCGATTTCCTTTGTCCCAATTTGGGGCGGGAAGGGGGCAAAGGGACGTGACTCACCAAGCTCCCTAACCGTCGAGATGATCGAAACTGAGCGACAAAAAATAATCCAAACCATCCACGAGTCAGTGTCTGTTACCACTTTAATGGCCGATTCTCCCGGCACCACAACACCTGTTTCTGAGGTGAGTCGGCCAGACACCTCCGCCTCAGCCTCCACAGAAGATCGACTCGACGCTTTCAGCCATAGATCAACTTGGCTCTCCTGCAGCGTCTCAGGACTCTAGCGGTTTCTGCACCGCTTCACTGGACTCTAGCGGTTTCTGCACCGCTTCCCTGGACTCCTGGGTGACTTCAAAGGGTGACTTTGAGTCTAAGTCTCCTGAGTTTCAGCCGGCAGCCACGTCTTCAGTGTCTCAGCCGGCAGCCCCGTCTTCAGTGTATCAGCCGGCTGCTAAGCCTCAGTCCCGAGTTCCTGAGTTCCCAGAGGGGTTCATGGATGAACCGCATCCGTCCCGATTTCCTGAGTTCCGAGAGGGGTTCATGGATGAACCGCCTCCGTCCCGAGTTCCTGAGTTCTGAGAGGGGTTCAAGGAAGAATCGCCTCTAGCCAAGCCTCCTGAGCCGCTGCCCACAGCTAAGCTTCCTGAGCCGCAGCCTGCAGCTAAGACATGACTTAAGACTCGACTTTGACCCAGACTCTAAGTCTTCTGATTTAAAGACTTCTAACCCCAAGACTTTATGACCGACAACAGACCAGACTCCCAGTCTTCTGACTCGCGGTCTTTAGGAAGTAACCCTGACTTCAAGTCTCCAGACTCTCAGCCCGACTTCAAGTCTCCTGACTCCAAGCCCGACTCCGAGCCTCCAGAGTTCCTGCTTGACCTCAGACCTCCTAACCAAGGGTCCCCTAGTTGACTCGGCCGACCTCCTAACCGAAGGTTCCTCTACTCGGCCCGACCGACCTCCCAGACGCCGGTCTCCCGATAAGCATCTTCGTGGGTACTCCTGGTCTGGGCACCGACCTCCCAGACTTCTGCTCAGCCGCCGATGGGCACCCAGGATCCTGCTTTGAGGGTCCTCTACTCTGCTCGGCCAACCTCCTGACCGAGGGTCCTCTACTCTGCTCAGCCCCCACTGGTCGTCCAGGTTACTGCCTGGTCGTCTCCGGCTGCCTGACAAGCGGCTCCTTCGTCTCTAGCCTCCAGACCGTCAGCTCCTTCGTCGCCAGCTTCCAGACTATAAGCTCCTTCATCGCCGGCCTCCTGGACTTTTAGTTTGGACTTTGGATCAAGGACTCTAGTTTTTTCCCCTAATGGGTTTTTTGTTTTCGTACTCTTGCCCTCCTTCCGAGGCCCCCTCCACCCGCCCTGGTCAGGTTGTTTTGTGTTGTGGACTCTAAAGGTCATCTGGCATCCAACCTTGAGGGGGCGGGGGGATATAGACCGTGATAATTTCGCACCCTCCTACTTAAGTAATGCATCTCAGTTTAATTCTCTTAGTAATTAAGTACTAGTACAAAGTATGGAAATAAATAATCTAAAACTGTACTTAAACTTTACATTATTTTCTGACAATGTTGATGGGTTGTGGATATGATCTCTGTTTAGACCAGTTTAATTTTAGCATATATAACAGATTGTAATCCCTGATCAAACCAAAGTACCTATGAGCAACCTCCTGGTGGTGAATGTCATTTATTATTATTATCTAACCACGCTTCCTTACAGTAGATTATAGAAAGTTTCTTTAAATCACTGGCTACAAACTGCGTACAAAACGTCCACCAAGGTGGATGATTATGGCTGGTATGAATCGCCCTTAGGGCAGATAGCTGCTTTTCCTACCCAAAAAAGTCAGATACAAAAGGACCAGAATTGTATAGGCTGGTTCAAAGCACCCAGTGGCAGACAGATTTCTGGTTATTATGGCAAAGGGGCAAAATGGTCAGCAACCACCTAAATCGTCTTACTGCAGTGGATTTTTAAGTGGTTGTTGAAAGCTCATTTTGAACAGGATGTCACAATTCTAACAGTTCAAAAGAATATTTCCCCAAACTGTTTTTTTTAATGTATTGATTCTTTACTAATGAATGTAAAATAATTAATTTAGTAGGCAGTGATCATAGTTAAGTTGATTTTGAAATGTATGATCACTAATGAAGGACTTACTTTTTTAGAATTTGAATAACATTTTCTGACTGCAGAGATAAAAGCTTGAGATGCTATGATCAGACTTTCCCTTGGCAGAATGGATTTCTGGTTCTGGTTGTGGATTTTAGATAATAATATATGAAACAGAAAAAAATGATGTTCTACATGGTTCTTGATAGAGGTAGTAGTTTTGAATCCAACACGAAATGAAGAAATTAAAGGTTTATCCCCATTTATCACCTTTATCTGACTTTAATTCAACTAAAATCAAAGGACATGTGGTTAGTTGATAAGTTTATACACAAAAGCTGGAGTTATTAATTTTGATACATTTAATCAACATGGACACAGGGATTATTTCTTAATATTTGACCTCCTGATCACCGATCAGAGATCATTGTAAAACTGACCGATTATGATCTCTGGCCATCTGAATGCTGCATCTCTAAATAATTCTGATGACATGATAAACATCGTCCCAGTTTCTTAAAATATTTGGCTGTATGCATTTTTTTTACTTTAAAAAAATAAATTACCTGCAGCTACCTTTGTTACCAACAACACAACTAACCTTCCACAGCACCCTTAAATAATGTGGCCTTTAAAGTCATCAGGTCAACTCGTTTAGCTACAGTTGTTTTCCCATAAATATTCTATGCTTAGAAAAGGACATTTTGCAATGAATATTTTTATGATATACATGTGTTGTATTCATAAACCTGTGATAATAACAAGCCCGATTTGGTGGAGAAGGTTGCGTTTGCTTCTGTGTTTCCTCAAGCAGAACAGTCTTTGTTTTAGCTAATCCTTACCGAGTATAAACAACCTGATTTGCATGTGTGGACTTATTCTTCAGACATTGATGCAAATACCCTCAGACTGAAACTCATCTCTTGGTGCTGAAGCAAAGCTCTTGGTGTCTGTGTGACTCGAGTGGCTGCCTACTTGGGAGTATTCAATGTGTTTGTGTGTGTGTGTCTGAAGAGGGTGTGTGTGGGCGCGGAGTAGCATTTAAAGTATTTCATCTGTGTGGCAGCAGGCGTGTGAACAAGCACACAGTGGGCAAAGTGTGATTGACAGCAACCATTAATGGGATTAAGTCCAAATGGGCCAGAGCTCTGTTTTTGGAGTCTTCAAAGCCCATTGTAACAGGAGAGAGGAGGAGATGTGCACATGACCTACTGGGACTGCATCTGCACTATCCATGTGTGTGCAGTATAAATAAAATGTTTGCCAAAGTGTACAGTAATAACACAGAGGATAATGTAATTTTTTTTTGGTTTAGGAATCAGTAATCCGGCCTTGTTTCTTACCTGTGGCAATGGGTGCGATCAAGGCTGAGATGAAAATCAAGCTTCTGGCCCACATGGCGTCTGATTTCGACCTGGAAGTGGACGTGAAGTTACTTCCTGCTGAGCCCAGGCACATGTGTGCTGAGCTGTTTCTTTCACAACTCAGTGTTCTTGACACCATACAGGCCTGCAGATTAACACACAGAATATTAGCTCACTTGGATGTCATTTCAAAACACAAGATGATGCTTTGTCAGAAGTTCCACTAAAGACTAAATTGATTCAGCTTTAAACAACAGCAATAAAATACTCTTAATCAAAATATCTACCTAATCTAATCCAGTTCAAAAACATAAACCTAAAACAAAAAGTAAGAAAATTTGTGTTTAATTGATTATTTCTTCGCTTTAAAAATGCTTCTGGCAATAGTCTCACTCATTGAAAAGCCTTTTCCTAATATATTTTTCCACATTTGAAAGGAAAATATATATTTGTGGAGGCAATCTCTGTCCAGAGAGATATCAAAATCAGATTCTGCAACCTGTGGTAATCCCAAATCTTCAGCCTTAGGGACCAAAACGAAATCCTCCAACATGTCAAGACTCACTTCCACAAAGCGAGGTTTATCAGAGTAGAGTTTATCAGACATTTTCCTTCGAAACCTCCCAGGATTAGGGACTGAGAGGGTGGAATGGCCTTCCTGGGGTCTTGACCTCGACCACATTAAACAATTGTTTATAAGGGTTGAGGTCATCCGATCCAATTAACGTCTCAAATCACGAGGCAATGGCAGAAAAAACTGTTGGTTAATGGTAGAAAGAATTTGGCAAATTTTTCATGGACCCAACACGCCAACTCAACTTTTTTGCTCAACCTACAAAAGCATTTTTCTTACAAATGTACCATTCAAAGGGAAAAAAGCAGGCTATAAAATGTATTGCTCAGAAGCATTATTACAGCAAAGAAATAATCACCTTAACATACAGTATATTTCCTTTTTGGTTGTGCAAAGTTTTTTTTTTTTTTTTTAACTATGTAGATTTTAAGTATGTAGAACTGTTATAAGAATTATGTTGAAAACGTGAAAGAAATCTCATTATTATATTATTATTATTATTATTATTATTCTTGATGTAAAATTAAAGAAATATTTAATGTCAGAATGAATACATATGAGCTTGAAACAAATAAGACTCAAACAGGAGGCAGTGACTAAAGTGGGAATATTTAAACCCCTATAGAACAGCAACTGAAAAAAATAGTGGCAGTTTGGGCTTTATAAGCTTTCCCCTCAGGGAAGGGTTTTTGAAAACGTTTGTCTTCTCTCCATGTCAAAGGAAAGGATATAAGTAGTCCATTTGATCCAGCTGCCGCTAGCAGCCTTGCAGCAAATAAGTAAGATGACGTTTACCCACATGTTTATGGTCGTCACAATGGAGCTGTTGGTCATTTTAACTTGTTATAAAGTAGTCAGATAAATTGGATGTTGGATTTTAGCTCAGGTCTGTTTACATTTTTTGCAATATCACCTTAGTGAAAGTTGCCACAAATTCACAGAGAGTATATGTCCACAGGGAGACTCATAAAATAGCATTCTGACCAACAAGATGTTTCCTAAGAGGTTATTGGCTAAAGACCTGGGATACAGTATATAACCCAATGATGAATACTGCAAAGTTCAGGTAAATGCCAAATCTTTGCTGGATTTCCCCTTATAAGACATAAGTTAAAGATACTGTTCATGTGCTGTAAAACAGGGATTCCCAAAGTGGGGGTCCAGACCCCCCGGGGAGGTCGCGGGACACCAAGTGTGGGGGTCGCGAGATGATTTTCAGAATCATTGTGTTATGGCCGCTGAATAGTATGGAGGGCCAAAAGTGACAAATAAAATGAATTAATTAATCATGAAATAAATAAATGTAACATTAAATGTCCCATTAAATAATTAAATGATATATGATGAAATCAAATGATCAAATGAATTTTTTTTAAAAGTAAAATTATTTAAAAATACATATAATTATTTCGCTTAATATTTTATAAATCAATATATAGTTTAAAAATGATATGTATTCTTAGGGGGTTGCCAGTCTCTGGCACCGTTATTTTGGGGGTCACAGGCTGAAGAGTTTGGGAACCCCTGCTGTAAAAAGTAGCAGTAGGCCTGGCATGTTGCTTGCTATATTGTTAGGCATTCCCGCATTGTTAGGCATCAACAATAGAAACTCTGTGAAAAAAGTACCAAAAGTTTGAAAAGATCTTTTTTAAAGCCCAGAGATTCACTGATCAAGACTACTTTAAAAGTATTTGAGACCGTCTGGAATCTAAAAATGCAAAAATATCTTTGCATTTTGTACATTCTCTAACTAATTCTAATACTTATGTCTGCGTTTCATCTGAATGCTGTAGAAACAAGCAATGCCATTGGAATCAATGCTCTGGCATCACCTTACAACGTATTTGACACTGGAGTGTACAAAATTTGACCAGCTAAGTCAGATTGAGAGGTTTTCTGTGGGCAAATGACAAATACTTCTGCAACACGAGCACATCAGATCTCACACAGTATTAATTTTAATCTCAAGCTTTGCAGATTCTTCACTCACCTTGGCATGCCAAATGGTTGAAACTGAAGTAAAACGGACGACATGGTCCACTTTGTAATTATTTATGCAAATAACTATCTGACCACTTAAGGGTACCCATAGATGATTGAAAGGCCATTCCCAGAGAGTTAATTGATCTTTAAATACAGAAACAAATTTTAAAAAAGTGTAACATCAAAGTAAACAATCTGACACATCTTGACTCAGCTGAACACTGTATATCACACCTGTTACCCTAATACAAAACGATAGCACATCAAAAGTGACATACATCCTTCAAAGATTTAACAAAACTTGATTTTTCACAAAATCTCACCTTTAGACTTATGTAGAAGGCCTTTTTCAAAACACCAGTACACATGGCAAAATAGAAAAAAATGTGACAGACTTAAAGAATTTATAAATTGATTCGATTTTTTTATTACATTTTGGAATTAAATTAAACTTGCATAACGCTGCTGGAGGAACAGAACAATTTGTGGTAAAGAATGTTTTACAGGAGAACAGACCATATGCCAAATAATCCATCCACAACATCTTTGTGAAGGAGCTCCAAAACTAAATGCTCACTGTTGATGTGCTACGTATCCGCATGAAGATTCACTTCAGTCGGAATTCCACATCAGCATCAAAGTGTGAAATACATTGATGTCCCGATCTAATTGTTCATTTCATGGTCCATCAGCAATAAACAATTATTAGAAGATGGTCTCTGAGATAAGTTGTAACAGTGACAGACTGGTGAGGCTTGTTTCCCCTTCTTTTTTTCATGAACTGATTAAAGCAGGCCAACATCGTTCAATCACTGGCTCACTCGCCCACTCGCTCAGCCAACAAATAACTCAATTGCTTTGTGTTTGCACCCCTGAAGTTGCCAGTTTTAATCATAGAAGGTGAGATATTTACACATTTCCTCTGCAAAAAAATGTAAAAAAAGAATGTGTTGATTTCATTTTTTTAAGTATGCAAAAGGGTCACAACATTGTGCAGCTGTTACATAATGAACCTAGTTATGTTTCAAACAAACATAATTTTTCATAGGCATGGTTCATAGGCAGCAGAAGTCCTTTTTTGTGCCTAAATGTTCCCCATTCTCAAGGGAACCCGGACACAGCTCTGAATAAGCAGGCATGTCAAGTTTGTGTGTGTGTAAGACTTTGAGAGAAAGAGAGGCAGCAGAAATTTGCAAGAGCCGGGGACAGATGGAACAAAGCAGACACCCTGAGCCATGGGAAATAAATCATGTGTAACAGAGACTATTGATCAATGTGGCCATATCATTTTGGCCCAAAAGAGACTAAGACAATAGCAGGCTGTCTCAATCATACCACGGCTGTGAAGTCAAATAGCTCCTCAGATATTTTTCAGAACTTGAAAACAATTTTTAGATGCATAAAGAGAATGACTCAGATGTACATTCTGATCATCCAGTAGCAAAAAAACAAGATGTACTCTTCAGCATACTTGACAGACAGATTTGCCTTCAGGCACGTATGCTGAATCTAAATCTCTCAGAACAGACGCATGACACAAGGCATGATAAGAGCTGTAAAGTCATCTGGAGACATTTTTTCTTGTTTTTGGATGGCAAAAGAAATCCTTGAAATTGAAAATTAATTTAAGATTATTATCACAAAAACTCAAGCTAAACTTAATTTTAGCTGAGTCTGAACAGCAAGAGAGGAAATCTGATTCGCATTCCAGAACAAAGCAGTCCAAACATTTTATAAAATCAGTTGAGTTTTTTAAAGAACTTTGATCATAATCTTTCAGCTCTGCAAAATACGAGACCTCATTGTTTCTAACTTTGTAAAATGTTGTTTTTAACATGTTATTTAGCATTTCTTTGTATGAGTATGTATGTATGAGATCTCAAGTTTCCTTTTGTGTCTGAAAAAAAACAAATTCAATCCAATTTAGTAAATTGATGAAACATCAGGATAAGAATTCATGAAGAATTTCTGTGTTGAAAATGGACGAGTTGGTCATAAGTACCAAGGTATACCAAGGTTTTGAAAAGTTACATTTTTAAAAACAAAACGCCTACTGACTTTAATCAAATCTGGCAAGCTACAAGCAGTATGTCTGTTAAGAGGCTCACTGCAGACTTGCTACCCGAGCAGATAGCCTGGCTTTTTAACCAGCTAAGACCAGCTTGTTATGCATGTGTTACCATTTACAGAGCAGACTGGCAAAAAGTAACAATTACTCAAAACTACTACTAAATTTAGTGACTTTATTTATAGATTTTTTCTTATGTCTGTGTAGTAAAATCTGAATAAATAATGTTCCAGATGTTATAATTAATAATCAACATGTTCTAATTTGGCAGCACTAGGATTGATTTTCACTTTTCTGCTTTGCACAAAAGCAACTAGACAGTTTAAAGTTGCTGTATATCTGTGATTCAATGAAAATGAGGTGTTTTTACTACAGAGAATGTCATACCAGACCTAGCTGAACCTAGTTGAAGAGATGTCAGAAATGTCCATACACACCTTGGCTAAAATCAAGCTGAAAGTTAAACATTGGTAATTCTTGGCAAATAATGGATTTTTTTTAATTTATCATCTTGCCATGACAAAGAAATCCTGTCGTCAGCACAGCCTGTATTATTTCCTATGACACAAAATGTGAATCCATGCCTTGCTCTTGGTTTTCATCTGACATCAAAAAGTATATAAATCTACCATTACAGAAGCATTATTGTGTCCTCATTCAGCTCTTTTTAAACAAGATATGGATTTGTCTGTTGACTATTGTTGCAACCACAGTATAAACAATTCAACGTAGGTGAAAATGTTGTTAGACATTTAGACTGTTAAAACTAGTGCTCTCCTAATAAAATCTGACATTTCGGACACGAAAGACATTTTAATTAGCCTGATAGCTGTTTGATGTTGTACTCTCTATTTTTTTTTTTTGTTTTTATATGTCAGCTGCACCCATTTTATTAGCTTCAATCTGTGTGACCTTCTTTTGTATGGGCAATTTTTAAAAAAATCTGTCCGATTTTTGTGTACACAACCTAGGTGGTGCACATTATTTTGTTGATCCAATAAATATGGGTTTTTCCTAACACTCTAAGAGATTTTCGTATGCCTTCACAATGACATACACAGTAACTATGCAGAGCACAGGCCAAACACCCTATTAGATTTTAGGGCATTGTGTGAAGTGCTAAAATTATGAAGCAGAAGAATAACTTTTTCTGGAACTTCACTGAAATACTTTACAAGCCAAATTATCAATGAGCCATTGAAAGCTGAGAGCAAACATACTAACATTAGCCTAGCATTTCAACAAACTGCTGACCAATTTTTTGTCCCTAATATCATCTACTGACAAGGACTGTGCGATCTGCATGTTTTCGCTGGTTTGGTTTTATAAAAATGAGTTTCAGGGCTACTTTCTGAGCTAAAGATATTTAAGAGTAAATTTGGGCTCTGTCAAACCAGATTATATTTATCTGTAAAACAGGCCAGTGCCTTGATACAAGAATCGATGAGGTAGGTGCCATATTTACAACAGTTTTGTCAAACTACAATTGACCCAATGGAGAGAAGGTGAGTCAAAGCAGGAGTAAGCTTTCATATCCCCTGTTTCAGAACAGCACGTTTGGGTCAACTTGGGTTTTCTGTTAAAAATAGCCTTGAATTCTGAACATCCAAACCTACTGAGTTCTGTAAATAAAGGCTTGGATTCCATCTGTTAGAGATTTCATATCTACTAACAATTCCCGATAAATCCCTAATTGCCCCCAAAGTGATACATTCAAAATAGGATCCCGTGTATTATTCTGGCTTCTGCTTAAACGGCCGAACAAGTTGCCTGCTTTTGATTGATTGGTCCCTAACTCGGTTGAACATGAGCAATCTGACCAGCTGTCCCTGGCTAGATAAAGGACCTGCGCGGTAACATATGGCTGGACGCCATCCATCGCAGCATTCCACTGTTTCATAATTCAAAAGCTATTCCATCACTCCTTATGCTCCACCAGCATCTCACCCGTTGCCTAATTAACTCTTTCATTTCCTCTGTATGCTTATTGTCTGTGGTGCTTGCACAGACAATAGTGCTGTAATAGCCTGAAGCAATCCAGGACTAACCCAAAGTCACACAATTGTAGTTGCATAAATAATTCAGCAGCGCTGCATTCTCCCATATGCTTGGATATTGACATAAAAAGATGTTCCATCTACAGAGTTCGTAATGAATAGACAATAGCAATAGGCCCAAAGCATTGCAGTGTTTTTCCAACCTGTTTCCTTTCATCATCTTAATGTGCTGATTGGTTAAAATATTATGAATAAACAGGCACTAATGACGCTAATTATCAGAACATATGTGATGTGTTTACACTCTGTGTTCATCAGATGGCTGTGAAAATAAGCTCTCGCAAAATCCTGTCTTTGCAAGCCTTATCAAAGGGTGAATTAATCAGGGCAGGTTGTTTGGAATGAACTCCACATTTCCTTCTGCTGAACTAGTTATGTTGTATCTCAGCAGAGCCACGCCCAAACAGACAGCAGCAGAGCAAAATATCAACTAACTGCCAGGACTAGAACAAAAGAATGATCCACCCCTGGATTTAGGCCCTTACATGTACCTGCCGTTTCCATTCATCTCTCATCCAAACTTACTTGCTGAAGAAAGCCCATAAAATTAAACCCAACTCAAATGATTTTGTCCTTACTGTCTAGGCTCAAATCTTAGGAGCCAACCAGACCTACTTTATTAGGTACACCTTGCTAGAACCTGGTTGAATCCCATTCTTGGCATCAGAACTACGTTGTTCATGGTACTGATCCAACAAGGCATTGTAAACATTTCTCAGAGATTTTGGTCTATATTGACATGATAGCATCATAGTTGCTGCAGATTTGTAAGTTAAGCATCTATGATGTCAATCTTTAATTCCACCACAACCTTTTTAGTGACTGTGGAGGCAATTGGGGTAGAGCAAATTCATCATCATGTTTGAAAATCCACTTTAAGGTGGTCTGAGCTTTATGATATGGTGTATTTTCCTGCTGTGAGTAGCCATCAGAAGATGCCTATACACTGTGGGCACAAAAGTACAGACATGGTCAAATATAGTACTCAGATTGTCGTAGTGTGTTTGCAAATGGACACAAGTGCAGACGGAACCAGAGATGAATTGGAGAAAACGTTTTAATTATAAAAAGGCAAACTTATGGCTTAACACTGGAGACAGAAGACACGATGCGAAATAACTAGCATTCCACATGAGGGGGAGCAACAAATATGGAGCAGGTAATCCAACAAAAAACAATAAGCAACAGAGAGCTTATATACAGAGGAAAAGAGAGGAAAAGAAATGACAACACAGGTGGTGGGGATCAAGGTAATAGGCAGGTATAAACCTAAGGGAAAATAAACTAGGGTATGCATACAATAAACTAAGAAACTAAGCACAAGAAATTAATAAGAAAACATATAACTAATGATGAGCCCTGAGTATAGCAAAATAAGGAACACAATTAAATAATGAAAACACAAATAGGAGCTAAAATCTAACACCCAGGGATCATGACACAGGGAGGTTATGGCATTTAAACAATTCTCAATTGGTGCTAAGTAGCTTAAAGTCTGGAAAAAATGTCCCCCTACCATTTCACCATGGCTGCGAACCTGAACAGTTTATAAAGCAGGATGGATCCACGCTTTCATATTGTTTACATTCTGACTATATCATCTGACAGTAGAAATCAAGATTTATCTGTTGCTTTTCTGTCATCTTAAACCAGTCTGCCCATGCTCCAGCGGTCAGCAAGGCATTTTCAGCCGTTTCACATTTTTGGACCATCCTCTGTGAACCACAGAGTTGGTTCTGCATGAGACTTACAGTAAATCTGGCACCAACAACCATGTCACACTCAAAGAAACTTAAATATCCTTTCTTTCCCATTCTGATGCGTGGATGCGTGAACTTCAGCAAGATTTCATCCTGAGATCAGAATATACCGAATTGCTGCCATATGATCGACTGATTCTCAGTGTTACCTGAACTGGCATACTTATTAAAGTGGTCAGTGAGTGCAAACATAGGTGAAAAAATGTTTA
The DNA here is from genome assembly GCA_036173005.1 of Crenichthys baileyi. Classification (NCBI taxonomy): domain Eukaryota; kingdom Metazoa; phylum Chordata; class Actinopteri; order Cyprinodontiformes; family Goodeidae; genus Crenichthys; species Crenichthys baileyi. The sequence continues at coordinate 43,759 of JAHHUM010001175.1, forward strand.
TAAGTCTGAAACAACCATGAGGTCATAGCCCTTTCTAGTTTTCCATGCACAAGTGTCTCGGTTTGTACAGTATGTCCCATATTTTTCAGCTCTAAATTTTCATTTTCTACAGGGTTGACATAACCAGAGGTGTCGTTAAGGTCGCAAGACACAAAGACTCTGTTGCATCTATCCATGAGCTAATTGATGTTGGGCTCATTCTGTGTGTTCTCTCTGTATATGAGTGTGTGTGTGGGTGTGTGTGTATGTGTTTTCAGTCCCCTAATGAGTACCCGGCCTGTCAGTGCACTTCTCATTCGGGTATTCTCTTTTTCGCTAATGAGTGTTGACCGGTCTGGGCTACCTTGTCAACATGTGTCATATGCAGACACACACGCATGCACATGCACTTGTGGCGGTACCCCCTGACATACGCATACAAACTTTTACACACAAATGCTTATCACTTCATTGGGCCAGATGCCCTCCACTCAAAGCTGCCAAGTAGAGACTCTCAGCTGTGTACCTGCTGTATTTGCGGTTTGCGATTATCTAAAATTTAACATAATGGTCATCTACAGTTTCAGTCAGTAGCCTACATTCACTCACCATGGGGAAGAATCTTATTCATACTTTTTTTACCTGTAATTTTGCATTTGAACAGTTGTTATTTTTCAGGGGGGACGATTAGACAACATACAACTTCTGTGATTTTAAGTATTGAAAAGAACTAGGTTCACAAGTTATAACTTGAGAAGTTCTTCTGTTTAACACATTTTTAAAAATATACATATTAATATTTATATAGACAGCCACACACTTTTTGTGAGCATCAGCAAGATCCTGGCAAGGTCCTGGCTGGACATTTGACCAGTCGTCTTAGCAGAATTGGCAGAGTTTATTCTATTCTGGTCAGTTTTCTGGCCAAGTCCCTCCTTTTAAGCATTGTCAACAAATTTTGAACAAGGTCAAGGTTGAGCCATACCAATCACTGTACCCATTCCAAAACCTGTTTTCTTATGTATTTGGGGTTATTGTCCTGTTAGAGAACCCATTTGTGTGTAAAGTACAGTAAGCCAACATTCAGGTTCCAGAATGGTGACGACCTCAACTGTACTGAATGTTTGTGATCTATGTTGAAAAGCCAGGTCCTTGCCAGGAAGCTGACCGATTTCTACAGGCTCTACCAGGTTGGATAAGACAGTCAGTCAAATAACCAGTCAGGATAATGCCAGAACCTTGATGCCAGACAATCTATCTATAAGACATTTAACCAAATATCAGCTAGGGGAGTATGTCTACATCTGAGCCTGTATGTATAGTTGTGACCCTGTGCAGTTTAGAGAAAATTCACAAAAAACATTTATGTGTGTGTTTTTGATTTTACAACCATTGAGTTTATATATTATATATATTTATTCAACCTCGAAAACACAAAAGTTCAAATTCATCATTCAAAGACCAACAATAAAATGAAATGAACAACCATGGCTACTGTATGCGGACTTCTGACCAGAATTATAGCATTAGTGAAGCGGTCAATAACATAACTTGAAATGCAAAAACATAAACTGAGAAATGCTAATCTTTTGTGAAATATCTACATTTGTGTCAGTGTTCTTCTTAATTAGAGAAGCAAAAACGTGCTTCTTCAGAAATTACATTGGTTGACTTTAATTAGATAAACCCCCAACTTTAAATAAATTGTGAAGAAAATACAGCGTAATGAGAACTTCATTGTGCTTTCCATGAAAAAAAAAAACAATACACTGGCATCTCTTTAAGAGTTTCAGCTGTACATGCAATTTCTCTGACCAGTTTGTGATGCATTGTGCATAAGAAAGCACTCGGCAGCTCATGCGTGCTTTTGTCTTTTGTCATTTATCTTCACTTGTTTTGTTTTTTTACCTGATCTTTTCTTCTCACTCTTTAGTCTTCTCAGTTGTTCATTCTCTGCTTGGTTGGACAGAGATGTCGGCACAAAGCAAAGCTCATGGGGCTATGCACCATGTTCAGTAAAATGGCATGTGTCTGCCAAGCTATGGTAAATTACCTTCGGTTGGCTTGCTAGGTAAGTTTAACTACCATGGACCGTCTCTCTATCTGTCAATGCCTGCTTGTTTTTTTTTTTTGTTGAGAACAGAAAAGGCAGCTGTTGCTGGGGTAAAGACCATTCTAATGCATAAAGGTGACGTTGCAAATAATCATCAGTGCAGGTACAGAGGTAGGAGGCATTTTGATTGGAGTGGCTATGCATACACAGATGGACACACACACACACAGACACATAAATTTAGGCAGTTAATTTTGCAATGGGGACTAATCAGGAGAAAACCTTAGGAGTCTGGCCTGTGAATTGCAATGAAGTATATCCAAGTCCTAACAGTGTAAAAACAATCACATCCCTGTTCAGATTTATTTTTCTCTTACTAATTTATTATAACCATTATTATTATTATTATTATTGTGAGCACCGTATATGAATGCTTCAAGCTAAACACCCTTTATCTATCATTGAGACTATGTATGAGACTTGAAGTAATAAGGGAAGCAGTTCTTGGGTTGTGCTGTTGCTTTTAGAGAGTCGACAAATAAAGATTTCTTGACGGTTTGGCTGGTCACACTCATTACAAAGCTATGCCAAACACTGTATACATTTCAAAACCTGTTTTCATGTGTATTTGGGCTTATTGTCTTGTTAGAAAACCCAATAGTGTCTAAATATCTGACAGCATCTTAGGCACCTTTAGCCATAAAAGAAATAGTGACAGAGTGATAGAAAAGAAAAGAACCATTTGGCAATTTTTTTTAGGGAATCTGGAATGCATTTGATCATCTGTAGATTATCTAAAATACATAGACTGGTTAAGCCTGAACTAGAGATGTACCAAGAAATTGGCTGATGACTAGACTGATGATTTTCAGATGGACTATTGAGCCAGTTATAAACTAAAAATCCAATCCTTTTCTGGTTAGTAAACGTTCCATACAAAGCCTCAATAGGTTGCACCAAGCATAATCTTTGGAATGGATGTTACTGAAGGAATGACACCTATTCAATATGTTATTTTCAATTACAATCGAGATCTGTCTTTGGATTATTTAGGCAGCAAGACATTGACTTTCAGCAGATCCTTTCATTTGTGTTGAGCTAAGGATCTGAAGCTGAAAATCCATGAAGTGAGGATGTTTGGCTAGTAAGCCAATTATAGCAACAAACCTTGCAAAGCATCTTAACCTCTTAAGACCCAAGGGGTTTTCGTAAAGTTTGTGGTTGAAATAACATGCCCAAATCTAATTGAGTGTTTCTTTACAAACTCTATTTAAATTATCATTCTGTTAATATTTCTGTGTTTCAAATGTGAGTGATAGTTCTGGTATTCCTTTGTTGCTTGTTGAGTAAATCCTGGGTGGATTGTGACAAAACTTATATTTTTGGAATCTGTGAGATCTCTGCTTTCAGCAGACATGCTGGTTGTGTGTGTTGAAGCCACGTGATGAACATCTGAGACCAAGGTATGGGATGATGTAATTTTTTTTACTTTTTGATTCAACTGCTTGTACTTTTAACTTTGTTTGGTGTTCAAAGAAATTTTTTATAACAGCTTTTAGCCAAGATTCTAATGTTTCTTTGGATACCAGACGAGTATATGTTTAACTAAGGGAACTTACAGTAATGAAAGTAGAAAAAAAGTAAAACTTGCCTCCAGTACTGGGGGTTAGTGCATAAGAGGTAAAAGACAGACATTCTGACGTTTATGAGGAATTAAAAAGGTCAGTAAAGCTCCCGTACTTACAACAACAGTTTTAAATATGGCAGAAACATAAGCTAAATATTATGTATTCAAATATTGGCAACTTGCTGCTAGCCCTCTTACAGCTCCATCCTTCTGGGTGGTAAGGATTAACACAAGATTTGGCACAATGGAAGATGGCTTCATTGGGTTAAAGACAACCAAAATTACAAAGGTACAGAATGATGAAGTGGGGAAATGACCAGTGTACCTCCATTACGCTTTTGTTCAGTAGTGAAGCACGTAGCGATCATGGCTTAAAATAAATTAGTAATATTACAGAAAATGTGAATGATGCTGTACGTTTTAATGGTAACAAACTGGGTTAATTCAAGTAGTTAAGATTTCTGTGTCTTACTTCTGTGCTGACAATACAGAACATAAAATGTGACGCAAAATTATCAGAAACACAGAAAGTGAACAAACCTGTTGCTAAATACATTTGCTTACATTGTTAAGAAGCCTGTTTTCCAATTACCTTTTCAACTGAATCTAAGACACAATCTACAATCCAAGGTACAAAAGGTCTACTGTTCTGCTATTCAGTCAAGCAACACTTTTAGATATTTTTTGTAGTAAATGGTGGCTGAATTCCCTACTAATTCATGTTGTACATATTAAATAGTTGAAATATCTTATTGATTATAATTTTCTGATCTTTACTCGAAAGAACCCTATTCCTAAAAAAAACTCTTAGTAAAAACCTTTTTTACATCATCTACTTTCTTAAACATACGGTATGATCATGCTTCTGCTCCTTATATAAATAACCACCACAGATGATACACAAAGGAAAACACTGTATAAAATACCGTATAATATTTTGTATGGTCTCATCTTGTGAGCTTAATGTATCATTACACCCTGAATCGCTGCTTAACTTGCATTTATGTAATCAACCAGAACAACAAATAACTGTGATGCACACCAAGCAAAATACGACGGGAGACAAATTCTGAGCTGAAAGAAGCTAACTGGCAGTGAGATGCCCCTCAGCATGACCAAAGGCTTAGAGAAAACATACGGTCACCTCCAAAACAATATGAACATCTTGGAATCATGACTACAGCATGTATCTGTTATGCTCAGGATAGGGAGAGGTCACATCCTAGGCCCCCTCTGACTACATTAAAATCACAATTAATGTCAAGTTAGTGTTTGTGCTGGTCAAATCTTAACAAGACAAACAGTCGTGTCAGCTTGTGTCTTTCACTCTGAATTTGTATATGGCTGAAGCAGCCGTAAGCAACATGATAGCATCCCACTGGCAACATCCCAACATGTACAGTAGCCACACAGTTGTATGTGTATGTGAAAAGAGATCTGTAAAGGCGGTGTTTCACTATAGGAATGTGCACAATTGTCATCCGTGGCCAAAGGCAAGCTGCCCAGTGATTTATTTCCATGCATTTCTGTTTGTAATTATTTTGTGTGGCTGAGCAGCAGATATCTGCTAGAGAGCTGCCTGGAAGGTATAGGTCACCCCAACATTTGTTGGACATGTTTTGGTCATTATAGTATCAACATAATGTCCTCGTTTAAAAATAAATGGCAGGATATGGGAGCTGTCTTCTTACCTGTGATATTCAGATTTATATACACCTTGCAACAAGTTTTTGTGCATATTTAACTTTTTTAACATTTTGTGAGTCTGTTTGTGATTTTTTTATGTGATTTTGTTTGTGATAGACCATCAGAAATTAGTCCATACTTGTGAAGTGGCAGAAAGATTATACATGTTTTTGTAAAATGTAGCTGGCATATGAATTTAGCCCACCTAAGTGCAACCACATTTCAATGTTTTTTGAGGTATTCTATACAAGCTAAGCAGATCTAGAGATGGACATTTATGCCCATTGGTCTTTGTGAAATAGCTCTAGTTTAGTCTGATTGGATGGAGACCATCTGTGAACATAAACTTTAGGTTTGGTGTTTAAATGGGTCATTCTAACACACATGCTTAAACAATGGAACATCAGTTCCACTGTAGCTCTGTCTGTACATTTAGAGTCATTGTCGTGCTGAACCTACATCCCAGTCTCAAGTCTGTTGCAGTATTTAACAGGTTTCCTTTCAGGATTGGAAAGTATTTACCTAATTTCATCTTCCCACAACTCTGACTCACTTTGCTATTTTTGCTAAAAACATCCCCAAAATCCCCAGAGCATAACGGAACCACCGCAATGTTTCACAGTGGGTATGGTGAGTTCTGGTCATTGTGCATTGTTAGTTGTTTTCACACAATACATTGTGTAAACCAAAGCACTTTCTGCCAAGTCAAACCAAGTCAAGTCAACTTTAATTATAAGCACTTTAAAAACAGCACAACTGACACATAAAAGCCACATCAAATATGTTATAAAACAACTTGGACCAATAAAATGAGCTCTCTCATGCTGGATCAAAAGGCAAGGAAAAAAAAGAGTTTTCAGAGCAGATTTAAAATTACACAGCAAAGAGGCCTGTGCAATCTGGACTGGCAGTTAATTCCAAAACCTCGGAGCTCTGTCCTCTGAGCTTTCGGCACATCCTCAGCACATCCAGGAGAAGCCAGGTGCAATGTAACTGTAAAAGCTCAGAGAGGTAGGTGGGGCAAGACCATTAGTAGGTAACTTTTGTAAAATAATATTCTTTACATATTTGTTAAAAGTGTCACAATGTCCTAACAGTATAATATGAGACAGATTATCTGTGAAAAAAATCAAGCTTTTCTTGCCTCTCCCAGCAGTCCCACTACCATTTGCAGAAACACACTGCTCTCAGTCAGAAACACCCAATCAGAGCCAGGAGGAATGTCTTAGCAGTGTCAATGACGCTCGTGTACACGCTGCTCACACCCCTCTCCAGCAAATCACCTACCATCGCTGAAGATCGCCAGTGTGCCAAAGGTGTACTCTGTGCTAATGGCGCTGTTCTAATAATTTTAGGACCATGTTTGTTGTCAAAGTATGGGCAGGTCATAGTCAGTGTAAAGCATATCACTGATAGGTAGGGAATGGGCCATGGCGGTGATCCGTAGCACTACTTACTAGCCTGCGTGTCCACGGCAGGCTACGCTTAGGGAAAGTAGCTGTGGAGGGAGGGCTGTAGCACAGCAGAGAGCAAGTGGGAGGGAAAAGTAAGGTGTCAGTCCGATTTCAGTGCAAATCTATTTTATTGCAGATTTGCAGTTGTTCCACATTTTCGGATGATGGACTAACACTGCCCTATGAGATGATTTAAGCGTCATGATGGTGTTTGTTCACTAACCCTCTCTAACAAATCTCAAGGCCTTCACATAGCAGCGGTATTTAGACTGAGGTTAAACATATGGACTCTATTTACTGACCAAATTTCTTCTAAAAGAGATTGGTTGCACATGATTCTATGTAGGGGTTGAGTTAGGGCTGGATACAAATGGACTTCACACTTTTGTGAAATATTTCAAAAGCAAGATCCTTATCCTTCCAGTTGACAATTATGCATAGCTTGTGATGCCTCATAATGTAAAAACCCATTAAAATACATTATAACTGGTAGATGTGACATGTGAAAATGAGATAAAGTTGTTGCAGGGTACACTATCAAGTCAGTTAAACTTCTGGAATAATGATCTGGTAAGTTTAGTAGTCAGGGAGGTTGTTAGTGTCAGCTGTTTTGGTGTTGATAAAATTAACAACAATGAGACAACCCCAAAAACAGACATTTTTCCCTCCTCATTTTTTTGAGGAGTTTTGCATTTGACCAATGTCAGTGTCACTACTGGTACCATGAGGCGATACCTGGATCCTACTGAGGTTGCAAAGGCAGTCCAACTCCCCCAGGAAGGAACATAAAAATGTATCATTGGCTAAAGGTTTGCTGTGCCTCCCAGGACAGTCTTAGAGCATGGAATAGATTCCAGGAGATCTTTAACCTATCAACAGGACTGGTATCTCCTCCTTTGTGCAAGGAGGAATAGCATGAGTACTGCCAGAGCTCTACAAAGTGACCTCCAGCGGGCCACTGATGTGAATATGTCTGACCAAACTATTAGAAAAAGACTTCATGAGGGTGGCCTGATGGCCAGACATCCTCTAGTAGGCTCAGTGCTAACTGCCCGGCACCGTGGAGCTTGACTGGAATTTGCCAGAGAACTGGCAGGTTCGGACTGGCACCCTGTTCTTTTCACAGATGAGAGCAGGTTCACTCTGAGATCATGTGACAGATGTGAAAGGTTCTTGACAAGCTGTGGTGAGCATTATGCTGCCTGCAAACATGTTCAACATGATCGGCTTGGTGGTGGGTCAGTGTTGGTCGGAGGAGGAGCATCCATGGAGGAATGAACAGACTTATACAGGATAAACAATGGCACCCTGACTGCCATTAGGTATTGTGATGAATTCCTTAGATCCAGCGTTAGACCCTTCGCTGGTGCAGTAGGTCCTGGGTTCTTCCCAGTGCATGATAATGCCCAGTCCTATGTGACAAGAGTATGCAGACAGTTCCTGGAGGATGAAAGAATTGACATCACTGACAGGTCTCCACTCCCCCCTGACCAATATCCAATAGAACATCTCTGGGATATTATGTTTAGGTCCATGCAACTCTACCAGGTTGCACCCCAGACTGTCCAAGAGCTCAGTGATGCCCTGGTCAGGATCTGGGAGGAGATACCCCAGGACACCATCTGTCATCTCATAAGGAGCATGCCCCGACATTGTCAGGTATGCATACAAGCACAAGGAGGTCATTTATGCTACTGAGTACCATTTTGAGTTGCTGCAATAACAATTCAGCAAATGGAACTAGCCTGCTGCATCAGTTTTTTGGTTTGAATTTCTCTGTGACTTTGGATTAAGCCCTCCGTGGGTTGATCAATTTCATTTTCATCAAATGATGTGGAATCATTTTGTTCATGATACATTACACATTCCATATCAGTAAGGATATCAGGATGATTTTTTTCTAATTGATAACTGATGTGTTTTCAAAGTGTTCCTTTAATTTTTTGAGCAGTGTATAATATAAGTGTTATATTTACACATATATATATCTCTATATATCTATCTATATATATATAAATCTATATATATAGTATTATATATATATATATCTACTATTATTATAAGAACACATGAATCTATACTATATATATATATATATATATATTCTATATATATATATATATTATATTATATATAGATAGATATATATTATATATCTATATATATATAGATAGATATATAGATCTATATGTGTATATATATATATATACACACATATATATTTATATATAATATATTTTATATATATATATCGAGATAGTATGTGTGTATATATATATAATATATATAATATATATATATATACTTTTGCACTCAGCAGATCTTCCTCTGCCTCTGTGTTTGACATGCTATGCATCTGGGGAAGCCTCCAGCTTTGACCGGACTACTGCAGTTTCCGCATGGCTGGTTCTGACTGCTCTGAGGACGCTCCCAGAAATCCAATGTACTGAAACCACCCTGAAAATCCTTCGCCGACAACCTCGTTGTAGAAGGCACATTCGTTTTGGCTTGCCTCTGCCTGCCGGCTAGGCACCACTTTCTGTTTCGCTCTGCTCTGAACTTTCAAATGCTCCAGTCTAATCAACTCTGCACGCACTGCTTCCCTCATGAGACTAGATGGGCTGATATGGAGATATGCAAAGAAACAGTGCACGGGGAGGAGAAGGGGAGCAGATGGGAGTGTTGGGGAATGAAGAGAAGATGGAGGATAAAAACGGAGGGCAGAAGATGAAATAGGATAATGCATGGAGAAGACCAGGGAAGAATAATGGTCAGAAAAACAGAAATGGAAAGATGAATGGATTAATCAGGAGTGAAATAATGATGATGAAGACAGGGAGGGCAGCAGGGGACAGTTTGAGACATATGTTCCTTAAAGTAAGGAGATATGAAGCTACTCTTAAAGAAAAAAAAAACAGCCTTTTAGTTCCATGTTAAGATTTGATAAAAACCCAGCCCTCCAACATTAGACGTTGATACAATACAGGCAATTTCAGACTCATATAACACAAATATGCTTCTTTTCACTAACCTCTAGCATATTTACTGTGTATGACTGTAAGATTATTTTCTTCAATTATAGCCATGGGTAATTGTTTCAGCTTGGGGGTGGGTGGTTGTGTGTGAGATTTAGAAAGAGAATTACAGTACATTACAGAAGTCTGGTCTTTACTTTATCCGTAAATGATTTAAATCCAACTGTAAGAGTACAAACACACATAGGTTCAACACTGAGGCAACTCTGTCTCAGGCGGTAGGAGTTTGTCCTGTAACCGGTGGGTTGCCAGTTAGAACCCCCACTCCGTCCGTCTCAGTCGTTGTGTCCTTGGGCAAGACAATTCGCACACCTTGCCTGTTGGTGGCCAGAGGGCCTCGTGGCACCAAGTGTATGGCAGCCCTGCTGTACAATGTATTCTGCCACTGTCAGGGTTGGAATGGGTGGATGACTGATTGTAGTGTGAAGCACTATGGAGTCCTCGGACTAGATAAAGCGCTGTACAACTGCAGGCCATTTACTCATCATTTTAGTTTAAGTGTATTTTTTATTTAAGACGGTGTACATTAATCATCAAATCAGCAATATACCTGAATGTAAGTATGCCAGGATTTGCACAATAGCTATAATTCTTCTGTTTTCAAAAAGCAGGTAATAAAAACATAACACAGATTAACATTTACCATAGATATAATTTCATTTTCACCAAACATGCTGCAGTGTATAATGTTTGTATAATATCTCTACAATGGTCTCATCTGTCCATAGACCAAAATGCAGTCTTTGCAAGCCAATGATAGCCTGGCTTGCAGTTAATGAATTTTAAAATATTTTAAAAAATCTTCCTCTTATGAAAACAAAAAAGCACAGCAGACCTTTTCAGCAACAAAACTCCAGGTAGTTTTACCTTGCTTGCACCAATACAATTGTTTAATGATCAGCTAATGAATGTAATTTCCAACATCACTATTGATGACGCTAGATAATCCTAGATAGATATTGCTTTTAACACCTTTTGAAAACATAAAGGCAGCTAGCTAAGAGGCCCAAATTAGGTGTACAGCTTGTACAAGATAGACCAATATGTATGTTTTTAATGTCTTTAAATCTTAAAATTTTTAACTTGAATGGCTTCTTATTATTTATTTCTTTTTTGCTTTGTATGCATTTAAATACTGAGAAAGAACAAGCAACTCTAGCAACGTTCTCATATGTTATTCCATCTCAGTACAGTTCTCCTATGGTGGACTTGTGCTGAACATTAATCTTGATTCCACCTCTGACAGACTAAATCATTATTTCTCTTGACAACTCACCACAGAAAATCCTGACCATTGTAAGGACAGGGCCATAACAAAGCTAAAAAATAAATGTTGTGTAATAATCTTTCTAAAGATACCCTTTAATAAACATGCTTATGTGAATCTGCCAAGATTATTGTTTAAAACATTAGGATCACTAACATTCATGGTAAGGACTGTTGGGGGAAAGTTGGCTGAAAGTTTATTTTCTGAGTAAAAAACAGCAGAAAGTTTGAATCCATGTTTGTACCAGTGTGATACATAACAGGCTCAGGGAATGCTGCTTCTGTTCCCTTCTAGTCTCCTTTCACGCCAAGTTCAAACATCCAACCAGTGATACTCAGAAAACGTTGAACTGGAAGAGAATCTTTCTTTTTTTCTAAATCCTTGTTAAGCTACTACATCTTTCTAGGATTTTCTGTGGTTTCAAGAAAACACAGAAACTTCCCAATAAAACCCCTTCTTTCTCAGACACTGCAGCAACTAGAAACACAATGAAATAAAACCCATCAGGGACATCGGTATGCTCACGTCTCTCCGGGTTTCAAAAGTGAAAGCGAACGTCACTCCAGATTTGAAATGGAGATGTGCAAGTCTGTTGAATATGATGTTGTCAGAACTGAAGCATTGTACTAACAATGCATTAACATCTGCGCATAGGCCAACTCAAATCACAGGTAAGTTGATTGAAATACTCAATATGCTGATTCTTAAACTCTGTTACAATATGGGAACAAAGCCCCTGAAACAGAAACAAAACATGTTTTGAAAAGTTGCTCTGCTGTCAAAAATCAGCTAATTTAAACAAATATTGAAGCTTTTTAGCTTAACAGAGCACTGTGCAATCCATCATCTCAGAAAATGGAAAGACACAACAGAAAACGTTCCAAGACAAGGCAAGGGAAGCATTAATTGGTGAAGCATTCAAGAGGGCCATGGAAACTCTGGAGGAGCTGAAGAGATCCACAGGTCAGGTGGGAGAATCTGTTCATAGAACAACTATTAGTCATGCACTCCACAAATCTGGCTTTTACGAAAGAGTATAAAAAAGAACATGGTGAAAGAAAGCCATAAGAATTCCAGTTCACAGTTTGCCACAAGCCATGTAGTAAACATAGTAACAATGTGGGGATGATTTTCTTTAGGAGGAACGGCATAGCTGGTCAGAGTTGACAGGAAGGCAGACAGAGATAAATACCGGGCAATCCTGGAAGAAAGAATTGTTCAGCTTCAGATTGGAGCATACTTTAACCTTCTGACCCCAAAAATACAGTCAGAGCAGCTACAGTTTTTGGATGACTGGCACCCTGGTGAGTTACTCATTTTGCCACATCCAAAGCAATTATAATGCAGGAAATTGTCTGAGATTCTGGAGCAGGATAAAGTGCAGTGCAGTCCCAAACCTAGTCTTTCTATTCTCAACAGCAACCAGGGAGTGCTGACTCAGCACATGCAGGTGCCAACTCCCCTCTGACTGTGCATGTACAAAAGCAATAGAAAACATGTTCAGGGCACAACTTTTAAATAAGTCATACCTTATGTTCATTCTGGTGCTTATGCGCCCCCTTGCAATGGCATCTTGGGTATCTGCACGAATAGTTCATATCAAACACCTCCACTTAGCTAGACGTACCACGGAATAGTTTTTGATGGAAGAATATTTATGTTTTGGAGTTGCCCATTAAAACTCTTCACCTAGTATTTTAAAACCCGATGTTAAAGATTGCAAGATAATCTGTTGGTCTATAACATAAAATCCCAATAAAAGACTTTGAATGTGAAAAAGTTTGAGGGGTATGAAAAAATACTGCATATTTGTCACCCAGCGGTCGCACGTAGGCACACAGATGATTCCGGAGCTTTCAGCACGCACACGAGAGAAACCCAAATGAAGGGGAAGCCAATGGTTTACAAAATTGCCTCTGATACACTCAATTATGTCAGCAAGACACACGTTGATGATGATTCCACTGCCACAGCCGTTATTTTCCTCCCTTTGATTCATCCGTTTTCTCCTTCATACCACCTTCCCCCTGCCCTCCGTCTCCATTTCCCTCTCTCCCCCTCTGTCGCTGTGCTCTGAACCCAGTACTGTCAAAATGGATCCGTCAAAGCCCTGCCTTAAACCCGGAGGCAGCATTTGTGTGCACATGCAATAGTATGTGTCAGAGGGGGGAAGAGAAAGTTGTCCTGTACAGTATGAAGAACAGCCACCTCAGCAATGAGTGATGCTGCTTTGAGGAAGGAGGCAGACAAACAGTCTGGATGCAACACTTGTGGCCTAGATTTAAAGCCTCATTTTAGTGGCAGGCTTTGTAGGCATGAGAATATCCTCAAATCTCTGCATAAATAGGAACTTAATTAACTATGAGTTATTCTTTATCAAGATTTGGAACTTTCATTTAGATTCATGCGATCAATTTAATTCCCCATATCTGTCAGCTGTTAAATGCATTTCTTGTGCCACATCCTCTGTATCATCTTCCATCAATCCACTTCACGCTGCTGCTCAGCAAAGATGATTGGAAATGTTTACCATCTTCATGTGCTCCCTATCCTTTATTTTGCATTTCAAACTAACCTTACTTGAAAGAGATCCCTCTAGTCTGGATAATGAGACTCCTTCTCCCATCAGTCTAATATGACATTCAAAAACTGGCTCAGAGATACGCAAACTTTCAAAGATTTGCTCGGAATCAGCAAACTTCAGATCCCAGTGATTCTCTAAAGCGGGGTGAAGAAAAAGAGATTTCTGAATAAGACATCAAGCACCCAACCTTTTGCTTTTGCAGATATGAACTGTATCAAGGCCTTGAAATATTTATTCAGAAAGGCCTTTCTGGGGTGCTTACCGGGCTCTTCATGATTTAATAATGCATAAGCATCAACACTGGTATATAAATATAAAAGGGAGCACTTAAGGTTGGATTGTCTAAATGCTGGGAAAATGGCGTTGGAAATAAAGATGGATCCACCTAAAGACCGTACATTCGTTTGCAGACTGTCACCTTCACTTATGCATAAGATAACGCGCTGGTGGACATATAAAGTCCCTTCCCTCGCATATCACAGAATACACTGAATATTACAGTCCTTTTGAGACCCTTTGACAGAAGCGAAGCCGAGCGCCACGATATGCGCGTAATTTCCCGTGACGGATGTCCACAGCGATGTGGGAGCATTTGTCTACAAACACTTATGTCTGATGTTACATTTTCAGTTCTCTGGAAACAAAGGTAGCAATCTGCACTGAAGACGTGATTTTCTTCAAAGCTTCCTGGGATTGAGGAGGCCCAGCAGTGCACTAGGAAGAAATGTACCTGGAACATCAATATATAAAAAAAAATCAAGAGTTATTGCTGTTCCCTGCTGGGCCAATACTTGTGTTTAGGCTTACAGCTCAAAACTGGTTGCCATGTTATTGGACTGAACTCCTAATAGAAACCAATCTGAAGGAAGAAGCTGTTATGTGCTGTGGATAGAAAAAGTCTACACACCCCTGTAAAAATGCCACGTTTTCGTGATGTGGAAAGTGAGACTGCAATAAAGATTTTTACATATTTCATGTGATGCAAATCCTGTACAACACAACTGAAAATTAAACTAATCTGTAAGAAATAAATATTTTAACAAAATATATGAATAAAGACTGTGAAAGCATTGCCTCACAATCCTTCTGACCTTTTAGGTTTTAAGAAGGTGTGAGAAATCTTATTAGTAGGTTTTCTATACTTTTAGATTTTGTTTAATTTTTTAATTTTCTTTATTTTATTTTGGTGGCAACAATATGCTGTGGGACTCCTGTTCTCCTTGTCTGCTAGGAGGCTCAAGATTTACGGGGAATACATTTTTAGCGTCTCCATGAGTCTAAGTACATGTCAGTTTTAAAAAAGAATGACTTCGCCAGAAAAAAATCATGTTTTGGAACATCCTACCCATAGATCAGAACTAAGTCTGATTAAAATTTGTGCTGTCATGAAGAGTGGGTTTTGGAGAATACCTATCCTCACAACACGAGAGATTAAGATTAAGATAAAGGCAAATGCAGATACATCTATTTATTTAATAGTATGCAAATATATACTGCCAGTTTGTTTTTTGTTTGTTTTTGTTTATGTTTTTCTCTAACAGGGATTGGTTGTTTTCAGCTTAATTGGAAAAGGATTCAAAATGATTTTACATCGCCATATTTGTGCAGCCTTATTTGAGTATAATTTTTATATTCACTCTACATGCCTGTTATAATATTGTATGGATTATTGTAAGGATAAAGATGCCTCTTTCGGAAGGATTTAACCCCCATAAGGTTATTCTATCAATGCGGACATACTTCTTTGCCTTTTTGACAAGGTAGCTACTTTCCTTAAAAATATGCTCTCCTGAATCCTTAATCCATTGGTTTACTACCCTTTGTTGAAGATTGCAACAGCACGATGTCTTCATGTGCCTTCTAAGCGGCTGAGAGTATGAAGTATTTCAAAACGGTTATAGAAAGTTACAATGCAAAATAGAAAAAAATACATAATTTTTTCAATGTATCTTCTGTAGATTTGTATAAAGTAAAAACAAAAACTTAAAATATCCTTTATGCGTATATAGAAAAACTCTTGAAATGTATCCATTGTGATACCTATTTTGCCATGTGTTTTTTAAGGCGTACAATCTATAATGTTTTGAGGTTGATAATGACCATAAATGCAATGAATCATTTATGACAGAAATAAAATTGAGAATTTTAAGTATTATTAAAATATTTCTGTTAATAGGATCCATTAAGAAGTTTTATTTTTAAAATATTACATTGCCTTACTTATTTTTCTTGCAGAACACTTTAATTTGTACGTAGCTGTATGAATTGCATCATCTTAAAATGAGATTCAGAGTTGAAATGTTAGCCCGTAGCAACCGCGTTACTGTTGATTGCAGGGCAATGTGGTTATTTGAGTACACAAAGACCACGACTGTTGCATTTCTGAGGAGCTCCATCCATCACTTCTTGCAAATTGATGAGACAATGAGCTCCTGCAGGATGTATGGGTGGTGATTTTGATGCAATCAGTGGGGACAGCAAAGGTAAACACAGTGCTAAATGTCATCTGCGGTGATTGTGCCGCCTCGGTATCACCTCGGGTGGAAGATCCAAATAGCCAAAATCAATAATCTAATCATTTCATATTCGAATCACAAAGAGCTGAGGTCTGGATCTTATTGCATTTTCATATCCCTTGTGGGCGGATGTGTTCCAACCAGCAAACTAAAGCAGGCAGGTGCACTGAATACAGTTATTCCATCGAGCTTGTAAGTGGGATCAGAGTGATTAGACTGAATTATTTCAACTATCTGTTTTTTTTTTTTGGTTTTTTGGTTTTTCAGGCTTCCTTTATGTTATTGTAAACTAAGGGTACAACCAGTCCCATGGCATTAGATCTTGATATAAAATGCCACAATATATCACATTAAAGTGAAGTCTGTCTTTCAAAATTTGGTGTTTTACTCACTATCTTTCCTTTAGTGCAATATTATTTTCCGTGATTTTCATTAGGGGATGCACAGTGGTACAGTTGGTAGCACTGTTGCCTTGCAGCAAGAATGACCTGAGTTCAAATCCCAGCCTGGGGTCTTTCTGCATAGAGTTTGCATAGAGTTTGCATGCTCTCCCCATGCATGTGTGGGATAGCTCTGGGTTCTCTGGCTTCCTCTGGCTGTTCAAAAACATCACTCTTAGGTTAATTGGTCTCTCTAAATTGGTCTGAGTGTGTGTGTGTGTGCATTGTTGTTTGTCCCGTGTGTCTCTGTGTGGCCCTTTGATAGCCTGGCGACCTGTCCAGTGTGTACCCCGCCTCTCACCCAATGACTGCTGGAGAAAGCAACCAGTCTCCACGCGACACTCAAAAGATAAGCACGTACAAACAATAGATGGATAGATCTTTTCCATTAAGAAAATTAAGTGATGGCATCATGTTTGGGCTAGAGTCTGGACTGAAGTTTAAACTTTAGACTAGCTAAAGTGATCAAACCTGATCTGGATTCACTGAACAGACATTCTTCGAAAGTCAGTTTGAGATTTGTGAAATTTTTATTCTGTTTGTGGCAACACAAAATGGGAGCATTTCAGTGCCCTTTTTTGCCTTAGGACCATATTAGAAATAAATAAGCATAACATGACTAGACAAACGTGGACTGAATTATTTTGACCTGAGTACACATTCTTTAAAATTCATTTTTTGATTTCTGAAACTGGTGATATTTCACTATTTGTGATATGTAACAAACGATATATAAAATTCATAGTTTTCCCAAAATACATTATCATTTTTTCTTGTGGGCTGGATGCATTGTTCCACCCCTATTGACAACTTATTTTGCATTATTATAGTATAATTGGATGCCTGAATGTTCTTAAATAAAGATTTATCATGCCTCAGCCAATTTATAAACTCAGTTAGTAGATAAAAATGTATTAAGAAATCCCAAATAAAAGAAACTCATGATGTGAGTCTCTACTACTCTCTACTCTCATTCCTTGTTTCATTCATCTCCGATTGTGTCAGGGAGAAACATTTGATCAAAAATTCTTCTTTTGCAGCTCAGATCTTATATCTTATATTCAAACTATAGCTCAAGATCTTGAACAATGATTTCCTTTCAAATGTGTATTTTTCCTGGAAAGATTTAACTTCCAAAAACATTAACTTAATTTAAAGATCACATATGGACGCCAGGACAGTCTGTCATTTTTCTTACATTAGCTGATTACACATAACGATATCCATAAAGACTCCCCTTACAAATGACTGCTAAAATTAATAAACCAGTTATAACTCATCCTGTAATTGCTTTCTAAACAATTAATAAGCAAACACAGCACACTAGTTAAAATAATTTGTTTTTGACTAATACTACATCTACATTGATGTATGAAAAGTTTTTTAACAATGTTTAATGATTATTTACCATCCCTTGAACAGTTTAACAATAAAGCCGGGAGAAGTCCTGTTTGCAGTTTGATGAAAGCCATGTAGAGGACACAGCAAATATGTGGAAGAAGGTTCTGTATATAATAACAGGACTGTTAACTGGTTAGAAGCCAAATAATGTTTTCTTGTTGAAACGTTGAAGCGACTCATTTATTTTGAGATTTTAAAGAGAAAATTCTGAATCTAAGCCTTCTATAATCAATCTTAGCAACACAAAATATGTTTTTTTATTAGACAAGACATCTCTGACCAAGACGTAAACACAAATCTGACTTTTTCTGCAGGAATAACTCATTTTTTTGCAGGAATTTTGTTGAAGGCTCCCAAATATTTCAACAAATCTCTAAAGTGTATGATAAGGATAATTGAACTGGTAAACAGATGCATGGAGGGAAAACATCTGTGAGAGCATCTGCACATCGCTGCGCTGAGCCCTTTAGAAATCTGCATTCACAATATACTCTACATGATTTGCAGCATTTTGCAAGCGAAACAACACAAATGGGAAAATGCACAGAGTGGGAAGAAAGAACAGGACTTACTGCAATCACTTGTTTTGCAATGACTTCTTTAATAAAGGCTCTTCACGCAAATAAGGCGGCTAATCCTATGTGGAATATGGTGTGGCCCTGAATAGCTGCTTTTTCCAGCTTGTTGACAAAGGGCATCTCTGTAGGCTATTCCCAGTTGATATGTGTATGCATGTGTATGGTTCCTGGAGGTTATACCAATGCACTCAGGTGCCAATGCATTGTGTTTGTAAGTGTGTAGGTGTATGTGTTTGTAAATGAATTTTAATCTGACAGCATGTGTGTGGATTTAGTGTGTGTGTTCCCTTGATGCTCTGTACTGATCTTAGGAGGAAAGAAAGAGTACATAAGGGATTGACCCACATCTACAGAACAGTCAACAAGACAAAAACCAAATCAAGGCAAAAGTGGGACTCTTGTTCTGTAGTGGAGCTGTGGACATTTATTCCTGGAATAATATTTGAGAATGACACATATTCACTATCAAAGCAAAAGCTTCATTTAACCATGCTTAGACATGAATGACTGAGCGGAAGCAGCTGAAAGGAAAGAAAGACAGATAACATTAACACATTGCCATCGTCACACCTGGGAGCCATGCAGTTGCATGGCTGAGCACAGAGGCCCGCCACTGGAAAAGTTAAAGGTTAAGTGCTCATGGGCCTTGGTCCTAGTGGTATTTGTTGTAGGATTTAACCACTGAGATTTTCACATCTGCAACACTACTAAGATCTTAAAACATGACCTTTCCGTCCAAATACAATCTCCTTTGGGCCGATCTGTTACCAAAGGTCAATTCATCACTATTAGGGCTAAATGCAGAATTGTTGTCGCCTTTTGTCACATTTGTATGCCTATTATTGTCAGCAGATAAATGCACACTTCAGATTAATATTTTTTCTTTAAATTTTAGTTCATCTGATCAGTACTTTTTTTTCATCTTGTAAAAGTATAGATACACCTTGAAGTTTTTAATATTTTTTCAGGTTAGAATCACAAACTATATTTAGCCCCCTTTTCTTTGACACCCCTAAAAAATCCTGTATAACTAATACTGTGCACAAGTTGCCTAACTAGCAGATAGAGTTCACTAACACCATTTACAAACATAGTGGTGACACTGTCATGCAGTGGGATTTTTTTTACTAGCAGGAGTGGGGGAAGGTGGTGAATGTTGTGTCCATCTGTGTGTCATTTAATTTCAGTATGAATACAGTTGTGGGATTAGTGAAAAAGCTGTGAGAAAAAAGCTAAAAGAAAGATATCAAAATTTCTGTGTACAGTGTGCAACAAGTGATGTAAGGGACAAATGTAGAAGATAAAGATGCAATGGTGGAATAGGACGAAAATAGATTTTTTTTTTATCTTTTTTGGTTACATGCAAAGTAATTGGTCTAATTGGACTAATAGTGAACATGGCGGTGGAGAAATCATGCAGTTGGGATGGTTACTTTATCAGCTGCAGGAAACTAAGTTATTGGCAAGATGGAAGGAGCAAAATCCAGATCACTGCAGTCTGACTGATCTTGAGTTTTATTGCAAAATGAAAGGGGTCGGTGGGTGGGTTGTAATGTGACTAAGTGCTAAAAACAATAGTATAAAGGATGAGTGTAAATATTTTTGCAAGGCATTGCAGATGTTAGACTGTGATTAATATTGTATTATAACAAATATGAGAAACAGATAGAGATAAATTCCCCATTGCAAGAAGGTTTGTGTTGAAACTAAACGTTTTATCACATTAGCAATAACTTGCTTCTATTTTGACAAATATTATTAATGAGTCCTCACATTTAAAAAAAAGTTGGGCATTTATACTGTAACAGAATATGATCTAAATACTCACTAAATGAAGCATAAATTAACAGGACATTTGTGTCTGAATAAAAATGTTGAAAAATGTGAAACTCCTTTTCTACTAAATGTCAAATTTGTGAATACAATTTAATTAAAAACTCAGCTATTGTTAGCCTTAAATTACTTGAATAGACAAACAGTAATTCCATTAATATGGCTCAAAAGAACACTTTTCATTTCATTTTCATTTTAATAAGCACATATTCTTGAGAAGTGATTTATCACTTTTCCCCAATAGACAGATACAGAGACATGCATATAGATGTCTCAGATCTCCATCTCCATTGCACCCTGTGTCGGATCTAGAGTTTCCGAGACATCTGCATCTTGCCCGGTTCTGGGTTCGTGTGGTTTGCACACGTCTGTTTGTGTGCACACAATCAGGCTGAGTCTATTTGCACAGGTCCATCTGTCAACTCTCAGAAACAGGCTTCTGTCTTACAGGCACAAACACCACAGACGAAAATACGCCAGCACAGAAAACATGCATGCCACAAGTGGCCGCCTCAAAGCCTTCAACTTGGACCCTAGACAATCTGCAGCCATTCTGTGGCAGCTGAGTGGACGGCATTGACTGGCAGTGTTTACAATATGGGCTCCATTGTCTCAGGACAAAGGCCTCTCAACTCAAGGCAAAGGTCATGTTGTAAAACAATAAGCCTACACTCATCGGGGGCTGCAAGGAGCAGGGCTATTAATGGTTGTTTATGTGTCCACAGTTTGTGTTATCAGGAGCTAAATAAGCATGACCCTGATGGGGATCTTTCCTTCATTTGGGCACAAAAAGCAAGGCTCCTGTATTGAAACCATAAACATTAATTATTTAGGCATTTCAATTTAGGTATTTAACTGTATATTTAATGATGGGGAATGTTTCTAGAAATTTATTGGAATTACTGAAATTTATGCCATATTTATTAAAAATCTTTTGATGCTGACAATTCCAAATAATTTACTTAAAAATGAACTACTTATATTTTTGTATCATTGGCATTCAGCTTGTTTCAAGAATAAAGGTTTGTCAACCTAAAAGTAATTTGGGTTTCAACAGTGCCTTGCAAAAGTGATTGTATCCCTTTGGCACATTTTATCAATTTACAACTACATCAACTCTACACATACAACCAGAGCAACTTTGATTGAATGTGTTTGGTCAAATAATATGGCTTTGACCAAATAAAATTCATGTGTCAGAGTGGCCTAGTCAAAGTCAAGACCTTGATTTTATTGAGAATTCCTGGCCAGACTATCTATCATATATGACTGAAATGTTTGCCCATTCTTTTTTTGCAAATTAGCTCAGCCTCAGTTTTTAGATGTATTAAGCTGGTAGAGACTCATCGCAAAAGGTGGCTCTACAAAGTATGGACTCCTTGAATACATCTAAATGCAACACTTTGTTTTTGTTTTGTTTTTTTATTTTTTTTTATTTTGAAAACCCATGTCATTTTCCATCCACGTCACAGTTACTTTACTAATTTGCTTTATTCTGTCATAAAACAACCCAATAAAATACATAGAAGTTTGTAGTTGAAACATGAGAAAATGTGAAAAAGTGTGAATACTTTTGCAGGGTACTGTATATTTGGAGTGAGTGCTATACTGCATTTCCAGGGAGTGTTCATCCACTTATCTACCTGTATCGTTCTGTTGTGTAGAGTCACTTAACATCCAGACCGGACAGATTGTATTTCAGTATGAGCTCTCATTAGTAATGAGGTAAATGAAGGTTGTGTGTTTTTGGATGTGGAGCAGGAAACACCTGTTTCTCCCAGGGAAAGATACGAAGAATGACATATCTCATTTCCCGCTGTTCTTTCTTTATGCTCATTGTTCCACTGAAATAAAGACAAAATGCAGCCTTGATATCACAAAGATTGCTTTCAAAGCTAGCATTCAGTCATATGAGAGCAGAGGAAGGAAGGTGCGCTGGGTAAAAAATCCTGGACAGGAAATTCATGTAAATGGACAAAGGAAGTCATGTATAGTGCTTTGCACCATCACAAACTTTAATGAAGATTACTGGGACAAATCATTTGCACCTATAAAGATTTTTCTGCTTTTTTGTGTCACACTGAATAATTTCAGATCATTAAACAACTTTTAAATATCAGAAAAAAACTATTTTATTTATTAAGGGAAACAGATGTGTAATGGTCCCCTTTGTTAAACTGCAAATTAAATGTGATTACCCACTGTTTTTTGGTTAGCCACATGGAGGCCCAAATACTGCTGGACCCGTAGAATCAATAAATCCCTTAAACAGAACCTGTCCGGAAAATAAAGTAAACTTAACAGATCTTACAAAGCAAAACATCATTCCCGGATCTCAAATATTAGAAGAACAGATGAGAAACAAAGTAACTGATATCTATCAGTTTGGAAAGAGTAACAAAGTCATTTCTAAGGCTCTGGGACTTCAACAAAGTACATTAAAAGACATTATCCACAACATGGAACAGTGGTGAACCCTCTTAGCAGTGCCCTGCCTACCAAGACTACAAGAACCTACTTCTAAAGCACAGCAGACCTTGCTTACCTCAGTTAAGGAGACAAAAACAACACAAAGACCTGTCTCACATTTCCATAAAAAAACATCTTTAAGATTCCCAGGACTTTTGGGAAAATATTCTCTGGATTGACAAGATTAAAAGTAGAACATTTTGGAAAATGTGTCCCATTACAGCTAGTATCTAGTAACACTAGCATTTCAGAAAAAGAACACCATATCAACAGTCAGACATTATAGTGGAAGTGTGATGGTCTGGGGCTGCTTTGCTGGTTCAGGTCCTGGACAACTGGTTGTAACTGAAGGAACTATGAATTCTGCTCTCTACCAGAAAATCCTGAAGGAGAATGTCCAGTGATCAGTTTGTAACATTAACTTCAACTGCCCTTAAGTTATGCAGGAGAACAAATATCCAAAAGACACAAGCAAGTCCACCTTAGAATAGCTAAAAAAAAACATAAGCAAAACAAAAAAAAAGAAGTGAAAATCTGGACCTAAATCTATAGGAGATGGTGTGGCATGACTTTAACCAGGCCATTCATGCTTGCACACTGCCTAGTGTTCCTGAATTAAAACATTTTTAAAAACTTCAATGCAACACATTTGAAGTCTGTGGATGGAACGAGGTAAAATGTGAAAAAATTCAAAGATCTAGAAACACTTTTGCAAGGTACTGTTGACCAGGTATCAGCAGGGGCGCACCGTGGTTTCAGAATGTAGATAAAATGAAAACAGTACGACGCGATAATAGACGAAATCTAAAGATAAAAAAGAAAACACCTAACTGTTCTCTTGAACAGCATCTTCAGCTGGAGACCGGTGGTGAAACATTCTCAACAATTAACCGGACGAAATATCTCTAAGATACAAGAATGAAAAATGCAAAACCACACAGCAGGAGAAAGAGAGAGCACCCTGCTTTTACATTACTCTCAGCCAATTCAATCAATAAAGAATAGGATCTTGGATGAAAACATGACCTTTGGGTTTTTACACGGCAAAGATGCAATATATTTCTCCTCTTAGTGAAAAACGGACGTCAACTGCTGCTCCCTGGCAAGTGTGTCAATATCAAACAACTGCACCTCCCTTCTATTGCCAATAAACTGAATGTGCAATTCATCAGCCAACTCTGGGAGACAGTATTCCTAATTAAACGGAAGCTCGTAAATTCAACATTTTACAGGTCTTGCTCAGCTTGTAAATACACTGTAAATAAGTTGTGGTGAGTGGCTTCATGGGCAGATGAAGGTCTGTGTTTGTGGTAAAACTCCTGCTGATGCGTTCAATGAACAGCGGGCCTATTGCAATTAAAACTCTGTTTGCTCCCACGTTTCCAGGTCGCCTCTTCTGCTCTTTTCTGTCCTTGTTGCCTTCACGGCACGTCGCATGTTGTTCCATATACTTTCTGAAGCCTGGTCGAATCAGATTGGATTAGCACTTTCAGAGGACACATTTGTTAGGCCCAATTAGAAAACTTCCTGGCACAGATGGAACCCTGAGGTCTCCGGGGAAAACCCCGGGTCATATTTAGGTTCTAAAAAAGCATAACGCTTACTGTAGAGTCTGCAAAAAGCACTGCACCAGCTGTGTGTGTTCATTTGCTTAGCAATACCTTCAGGTCTAAATATGGCTGTTGTACATAAAAATGCATTCTGACCTGACCAGCGTACGTCTGTAAATATGTTTAAAATTATTACACACCCAGATGTTGTGTATTTAAGCCCATACACAGTTACGGGCACGCATATTCTTACCTGTTAGTGTGTATTTTCTTTTGTTGGAGGGAAATGAAACCACAGAGAATCACATCTCAGTGGCAGCAGGATGTCCTCGACCTGGAGAGTAGAACGAGGGGGAGGAGGACGGAACACAGAGAGAAAGGGTGGGTTATTCAAGCTCACTGAACTGAAGTCATTTTTCACAATAGAGACAGATAGCTATAATATGTAGTGAATGTGGGGTGCCATGTGAATAATGGCCCCATCCAGATTGTGTGAATAGCCATAACCCACTCAAACACAAGAACCAGACGGTTCACAAAGCCGCAGCGGCTCGCGGGGGTGCCTGTTTGGTGTTTATGCGACCGCGCCTGTGTGTGTACACGTGCGATCCGCCTCATAATGACCCCTTAAGTGTTGGGATATCAAAGACTGTAATGGTCTATCTTTGTTGTCGCTGGCAGTTTGCTGAGGGGAAAGCTCTCTTGTGCCATGATAGCTTGTTGATATGGTTAGCATTGCTCTGTCAAATGCCAGGGACGAGGGGAAATTGGTAGTTCTGTTTTGGGGATGCAGAGAGACAGACTTTTCATATCTAAAATGTCTCCCATCTTTCTCCACTTGGGTCATTTTATTTTTCTCTCTTGACTTCTGCATTTTCTTCTTCCATACTTACTGGTGTGTTTCATTTTCCCTATACAGTTTAGGGCCTTGCAACAGCACTGATGCTTTTTGAACATTTTCACATTTTGTCATGTTACAACAACAACCATGAAGGTATTTTCTTGAGGCTTTATGTGACAGACCAACATAAAGTAGTGCGTGGAAGGAAGATTATACATGGCTTTTAACATTTTTTACTACGAAACATCTTGAAAATGTGGTGCACTTCTCTGTCTAGCCTCCTTTACTCTGCTACCTTTCAATAAAATCCAGTGCAACCAACAGTAATTGGAATCCAGATGGATGTAATTAAATTTCAGTATGAAGTTAGAGAGCATTAATCAGAGAAACAAGCAAAAGAGGCCATGGGAGGAGCTGCAAAAATCCACAGCTCAGGTGAAAGAATTTGTAGAAGGAATGAAAATTTGTTTTGTGCTCAACAAATCTGGCCTTCACACACTACAAGACTGGAAAAAGAATAAAGATTTTGCCTATTCTTCATTCGATTGGAACAGTAGTATTCTGTTTTCTTCCTTGTCTGGTTTTCCTCTCCATTTTAAACCATTTTGGATGATTGTATCGTTATCTGCACTATATGTCTCAGGCATGTTATAAAAACATTTTGCTGTATGTTTTCCCCATTTCTAATCAAGTGCCATTCATTGCTGGGTTTTGTCGGACCAACGTGGAGACAAGAGCATGGGAGCCACATGGTAAGTTGGGATGTTTATAATGATAACTTAACTAAACTTAAATGTATAAGCAGACAGTGAAAACAAGGCAAGGCAATAGAACGGGTATCAAACAGGAGGATCCAGTGGCGAGTAATGAAAACCAGAGAGTATAAATACAGAGGCGGTGTGGGAAACAACCAATAAACTAGAAGAGCTAATCAGGTGAAATGTGGGGCAGCTGGTGGCAGGGAGAATGCTGAGCAACTAAAGGAGGGAGGCTAATGAACACACAGATGAGAGGGAACACAAAGAAGTAACATAAATATCTAAACACAAGGATGAATCATGAACCTAATCTATCATGAATAAACTCAAATAACAGCAACTAGAAAACATAAACAGGGAAGAGCAGAGAAACAAACAAGAAGGAACTCAAACGCCTAATACAGATGAATCATGACATGAACTCTAATCAAAGTATCCGCTGAACAAACACATGTGTGTACTATAACCAACATGTACAACATCTGCTACCTTTGTCATTCAATAGTAGCCACCTGTTTGATGAATGACCCCACTGACTGAACTACTGGTCTTATTTTGAAATAGCTTCTTTCAATTAATTTCTGTCACACTATAGTGTTAGAATTGGGTAGTGATGTTGGACTGCTATTATTTTGAACACAATTGGATGTACATCATACTATTGTGAGATTTATTTGCAGAAGATTCTGAAAACCATGTCATGTTTTCCTTCCACTTCATGATTATGGGCTGCTTCACATATAAAAACTATTGGAGTTTGTGAGAAAATGTCAAAAAGCATGAATACTTTTACCAGGCACTGTAAAGCATTTTTCTCTCCATCTTTCACTGTTCTGCTTGGAAATGCCTCCCTTTATGTCATTCAAAAAATCACCTGCTACAAAACGTCTTTAAGGATAAACATTTCAGCCAAATCTCAAGAGTCAAGCACAATGTGCCGCTGCTCAGTGTTTGGTTTGGACACAGATTAGTGCTCATATCCACTGGCATGCCAAATGCAGTTTATTCACCATTGTGTTTGTGTTGTTTGAGCTGTTAGTGAGTGCGCTGCTGTTTTTCTGGGAAAGATGATGCCGTCCAGGAAATAGAGTCTATCTGTAAGGTCTTGTATTTTCTGGCAGTCTTTATCTGAGAGCCAAGGAAGAATGTTCCAGGCACACACACAAAAAAGAACAACAAATGTAAAATTCATACACACACATCAAGATCAACAATCTGAGCCTGGACTTCTGTGGAGCTCTGGGGCAGGGCTGTACAGTAATTGGGTCTATTAGGCAGCACAGGAGGCCAGAAGCTGTTTTGCTGTATTGCTATAAAAGATGCCTTTACAAAACTCTACATACATGTGTGCTCGCGTGTAGGCAGGCAAGAAATTTTTTTTATAAATGCATGTATGCTTGCACTTCGATGCAGCAAAATCATCAGGGGCAAGAGATAATTAGTGAGAAATAACTTAAGTGATGAGCTCCCCCACCTATGCAGCCTGTTCATGCTTGTCTGAATTGTTACTCTCAGAAGACCGTATACATTATTCACATCTAGCTGGTTAACAACGGTGGCATCAGTGCAGAAGGAATGGAGGAAGAGAGGTGGAACAGAAGTGGGTTCGGATGCAGAAGAGAGGCGCTGAATGACAAGGTTTGCATAAGCAGTGGAACGCGACAAGGAATGAGATTTTTCATTAGGGCTCGTTTAGGTGAACAAGTAGGAGACAGGAAAGAGAGGATCAAAGAAGCAGCAGTCGAAGAGTCCATGCACACATCAGCGGGCAGCCACCGCTTTCTCAAATCGCTGAAAAGGATTTCTTCATTAAATTGTAATTCCCTCTTCCGCTGTCAGAGTTCACAACTATCCAGAGTATACTTTTGCAACCACTTTATGTAAAAATATGTTGTTATATTTTGCCAAGACGCACGCAAGAAAAGCTTCCCTTGGAAATACATTCATACTAGAAGAATTCAAGCTTAACAATCTGAAGTAGCTTTAGACACCAACGGGAAGGAGTGCTTCCTTTTTGGGGTGGACCATGGGAATATGAAACCACAGTGCACGTTTTTGTTACATGTAGGCTTATTGTTGCAGATTTAAAATTTTCCGTTGGAAACAAATGTTCTCAAAATCAGTCAGAAATTTCACGCAAAGCCTTTGGCACTGTGGATAAAACACATTTTGTTTTAATAAAACAAAAAAGAGTGAGTAAAGCTCATTTTAAAAAGAGTTAACATCATCAAGGCAAAAGAAATCTACATCTAATTTAGCTATCAGATATTTCATAATCCAAATGTCCTATTTATTTAAACTATTTAAACTTTATTTAAACAAAATATCATCCAATTTTTAAATTAGAGAAATAGAGAATGTGAGTCAATATCGTGTCTACAGTTTATAACTCTTGGCATATTCAATTTATATGAAGACAGATTAGTGCCTACAGTTTGTCTCAGTGGGCCCAAGACCAAAACTGAATTCTACTGTCTTAAAATAACTCCAATCACCACAACTTTAAAGCTTCTTGGTTTATGTAAACACCCTTTTATAAGACTTAAACCAATTGTCATGTTTACATTTGGACATACACATACTGAGAACAGAACATGTAAAGTGCTTAAGGTGCTTAAAAGTAAGGCATTATGAAAATCAATAAAATAGCATTCACTTAAAATACTTAGCTTGAAAGTTTAAAATGTATAGTTTTTGTGACTAGATACACTGCACATGCGTTCACAGAAAGGGTTTGACATAGGAAGATCATTGGAGGTACACCACCAAAGACCCTGTATTCCCAAGTAAATAATGACTCTTGTCTCTTCAAGCAACCACCCAATGCAAATTTCACAACTGCTGAAAGGTTCATGAAATGGTGTTCACATAAACAGCTTAAGACTACAGCCATTTTAAAATAGTAGAAGTTCACTTTGGTCTCAGTCCGTTTTGGACTAGTAGTTAGCTTCAGTCTCAGGGTCCAGCTAATCTGGATTTATGACAATAAGGATGGCAAGATATTTATTTACAGCAGGTAAGGTGCTTATTACCTTTTATCAGAACCTCCTCACTGCAGCAGACTCGAGCTATCCCTTTATCAACCAACCTGTGCCTACTTTTCACAAAGCTATTTCCTTTAATTTGGCCAAAAGCAAAATTTAAGGGATACCAGAGTTTTAAAAAGCTACCATTTCATAACACCTAAAATTCTATTCCAGTGGTTTACACACCTCTTTATAAGCTGCCTGGGGACAATGCTGTGCCCCATAATCACATGTACTGCAGATTCTCACAGCAGTATATAAGTTGAAACTTTATTCAAGTTTTCCTTGTCAGAAAATACAGTTGCATATCTGGAAAATCTTCATTATCAAACAGAGTTTGTAAGGTCTGACAGGTTTGAAGCAAATGTTGGCTCCAAGACTGAAATTTATACAAAAATAAAGATTGAACTTCAGGCCGGTGGCTTTTTATTTTAGCTCCGTTAACTAGTTTAATAGTAATAAAAGCTAATTTACTAGTTAACATCAGTCAGTTACTTTACTAAAAGTGAAACAGAAGAAAAATATGATGTGTGTAATAGGCATTTTGAATCCTAGGTAATGTTCACAGACATTACAATCAAGTGTACCCTCTGACATTCAAATGTACAAACCACAAAAATTCCACCATGGTAATACATATAAGTGAAAGTTAGTAAAATACTAGGTACTGTGAGACCAAAAATCCTGGATACATAAGACAAATATGTAGAATTAAAAAATTGGATCACTTCTTCCATTGTTCCTAATATTTATTTGTTCGGTTTACTACCATTATTCAAAATAAAGTGTGGTGTTTCTTGCTAGGTTATCTGAATCTCCTACTGGCTTAGTTCTAATTTTGATCTATATACAGAAATATGAGAAGCAGGAAGAACCCTTTCTTTGGATGCCTTTTTTGATGTTGCAAAGATTTTGCTAACCACATTAGTCATCGTTAATGTTAGTATTGATATCACAAGATAACTCCATTTTCAGTGAATCCATCTCCATTGTCTTCTGTCTTTCCTAGCCACTAGTAGCTGTATATTACTAGTTACAAGCATATATTTTGAAATTGTCTGATAAAAAGAGAAAAAGCAAGAAACAGGAGAGAGTTACAGCTTCCATTTGAAGCTTATGAGGAGCACTGGTAAAAGGGTTTTGGTTTGGGTGCTCTTGCCTTACTAACCATTCTTGTTCCTCTTTTTCTCTCAGCTGTATGTCTTTCTGAAGAGGAGTAGGTTTCACATTAGAGATGCTTCATATTTTCACTCAGGAAAACAATGGTGTTTTCTATTATGAGAGGCAGCGGTTGTATCACTGGCCCACATCATTCCCATTATTCATCAGTCCTCTGGATGTAATTAGGACTCTGCCATATGCTTTCATGATCGTTTTTTCATGTATTAGCCTTTGTAATTATGCCATAAACCAAAGATTGCATCATAACAGTCTAGGATTTTTGTCGATGCCTGTTGGTTCAAGATTTATGGTGCAGCCGAAGCCTTCTCTGAATGGGTGGAGCCTCTTAATGTTCATTTAAAAACCACAGCTATCCCCTGGTCTCTAATTCAATATAAGCATAAAGAATATGCAGCAGTAGTGTGCATGGTGTACCCAGGCGTAAAATAAAAGACCCTGCCCCATATAGATTAGAGAAAGGAGACAAAGTGAGACAATAAGAAAGAAAGGGCCGAGCAATGACACATTAAAACTGGCCGACATATAATGGTATTGTCAACCGCTAAGCTACTATCAGGAGAGGCAAAAAATATTAAAAAGCGATGACATTCGAGCAAATATATATATTCAAGACGCCTTCATGAGGACTACTAAATCGAATCACATGACGTCGCCCAGTACGGGGTCAGGCCTGGGGTCAGGACTCATCAGAGAGCACCTGGTGGCCAGGTTGCTCCCCGCAGGACCCGGCCGGGCCAGGCCCAATGAGAGATGCGAGGCCATCCCCCAGTGGGCCCCCCACCAGCAAGGGGAACCATGAAAGGCTGGTGCACAGAGGATCGGGAAGCGGACGAAGGTGGAGACCTCGGCGACCCGATCTCCATATGCTTAGGCTGGCTCTAGGGATGTGGAATGTCACCTCGCTGGGGGGTAAGATGCCTGAGCTTGTGCAGGAGGTCGAGAGATATCGACTAGAAATAGTCGGGCTCACCTCCACACACAGCGTGTGCTCTGGAACCCAGCTCCTCGAGAGAGGATGGACTCTCTTCTACTCTGGAGTGGCCCGCTGGGAGAGGTGGCAGCCTGGGGTGGGCTTGCTTGTTGCCCCCCAGCTCAGACGTCTCGTGTTGGGGTTTAAATATACATATACAAATATATGTATATTTTTGCTAGGTTCAAAAACGAACACTGGGCGCCAACCAGACACTTGCGATGTGCATTGTCTCATGGAAAATTAGGAGACCGTATTTTTGACGGATGTCTAACGACTCAACCTTAACAGTCAATGTTAATAGTAATGCCACTGCTGCTCCCTGTCTGTTTGTTTTGATGTGCTTAGCCGACGCTCAACAAACAGCCTTATGGGACACTAGTGTTATAGCAACATTGACTATAATGCCTAAAGTACATTGTTAGAATTGCCTAGATTGTGAAGCAGAAGGACAACTTTTTCATTTAAACATGTCCCCTCTCATGTAACCACTTACTGATGAAATATATATAAATGTATTTTAGGTTCATATCTGATGAGGATTTTCATTTGACATGAAAACAATTTTCATGTCAAATTTTCATGTCAAATGAAAATGAAATGAATGTGTGCTAAATTTTATTTACAGAAACATATTTAGGAAAAAATGAAAGGTAGGGTTTAAAGAGCTTGAGTTATATTCGTATTTTTTTCATCCCAATATACATTTTGGTTGTTGAACTTGGAATTTAGAAAAATTAAAATTGAAAAAACTGAAATAGAAAAAAAGAAATTGGACTTATTAAGAAATAAAATGGATGTCATAATGCCCCACACCACTACTAATCACGACCCTGAACCAACGGATTTGACTATGCTTGTGATACATTCAGAAATTTAGACTTCCACAAATAATAGACCAACCCCCCCCCCCCCCCCCCCCCCCCCCCCCCCCCCCCCCCCAAAAAAAGCTATTTTTTTAAATACCCTGAGGTTTAACAAATACTTGACTTACTTTATCCTCAAATCAAGATCTTGGACCAACACATTCCTTCTCATCTATAAAATATGTTGTATCATTTATCATCCTTTCTGAGTAAAAGCCTTCGAAAAGGCCTGTCAGCACTCTGGAGAGAATGCCAGCACTTTTTCAAATTTTGAGAAAACAGACACGTGGCCTGTTGTTAGTTATTGCTGCAGGCCCACAGGCTGTGGTGGTAGTCATCTGTCTTTGTGTGACACTATCAGGTTCCCTTCAACAACGCAGAGGTGGTAAAATGACTTTATTACACATGTGAAAGATACTTCAGGGACAAATTGCCAGGGAGCCATCCACACCAAAGGGAGCATGCTGCTTTTATCTAAAGAGAGTTGGACCATGTCAGCCTCAGACTCGTGCAGTCTATTCTACAATCACACGTTGTAAATGTGCTAAAAGTAAGCCAGTGGATTTGAGAACCCTCCTTGTAGCGCATTATTCACCAGACAAAAGAATGAACTTAGGTAGAGAAAGGTGTGAGATTTGTACTTGAAGGCTTTTCGGCTGAATTAGGAAAGCAATATGTGAAATGTCAGAAGTGACACAACTTACATTACCATACCATTAGTCACTTTTACAGTATCTTGCAAAATATTTTTTTTCCTCATTTTGTCAGGTAACGGCCACAAACTTCAGTGTATTTTATTAGAATTTTATGTGAAAGCCTAACACAAAGTAGTGCATAATCGTTAGGTGGAAAGAAATTAAACTTGGTTTTTGCAGCCCCCATTTCTCTGCAACACCTAAATACCATTCAGTGCAGCCAACTGCCTTTATATGTTATCTAACAAGCAAATACGGTCCACCTGATTATAACAATTACTTGCTCTCCTGTTTATTGCTTTTAGAGTAGAGTTGTAAGAAGATATCAATTAAAATAAGAAGGCCAGCCAGAATCACTATTTGCAGTTTGCCATAAGCTATGTGTGTGTGCTTTTTAGGGGGAGGGGGGGTGGCCACATAGAGAACATTCCAAGTAAAATAAATTTTTGCACGTCACTCTGAAAACACCATCCCCAAAGAGAGACAGGGGCAGCATCATGGTGCTGGGATTCCTTTCTTCAACAAAAACAGAAACTGTTTAGAGTTGATGGAAAGATGGGTGAAGCGAAACCGGTTGATCCTGGATGAAAATCTGTTATGCCCCTTTTCCATTGGCTCTATACAGGCTGCACAGATCCACTCCACTCAGTCTTGCTCTACTGTTTCCATTGACTCACTGACGACCGGAGCTATGGCCTCAAGACCCGCCTCCAAACGATAACAAATAAAAAGTAAATAAAAAATAAAAACATAAATAAACTAAATTCAAATAATGTTTGCATTATTATATATGCAAGAATGTCTTATGTATGTTTTTTCATGTATAAAATGAGTCACTGGGATAATTATCTGGACCACAGCCCAGGCAGAACTTATAAAATAAGGCTCAGGGGTTCTGATTTGAGGGGAGAGGAGAGACGTTACTGTCTGGACTGGTTTGCCTGAACAAGTTACAATTTTGGGCTTTTTTTGTCTCAGCCCTGACAATAACAGGACAAGGACTTTAGAGCCCAAAACCGCTGACTTTTGACCATGGTGAAGTTAGTTTTAGGTTGGATATTGTATATTCGTGCTCTGTGGATTCAGCGGGGTCTTCCCCCAATTTAACCCGATGCAGGCAGTCTGATTACAAGCAGCTGCTCTCTGCCTGCTCCCTCCTCTTGCAGATAGTGGTTCACTGTCAATAAAGTTTCGAACCAAACACGCTGTTTCATGGTGGTATTGTTTTGTGTGTACAGGGGGAAATGTTTGTGCATCTGAACAGCTGATTTTATGTGTGATCAGCTGGTTTAAGATGTTATTAAATACATTACAGGCTGCATAAGACTTAAGACTGGGGTTTACTTCCAGTGTTCTGCACCCCTATACACAGACATGAATGGCCTAGTTAAAGTAAAAAATCTAAATCCAACTGAGAATGAGTAAAAAGTTCAAAATTGCTTTTTATGGACATTTTTTTCCTAATCTAATCTAAAAAAAACCATGCCTCTTTTTTTTCCACTTCACAATTATGCATTACTTTGTGTAGCTCTTTCAAATAAAATCAAAATACAATGCACTGAAGTTTGTGCTTCACAAAATGTATAAGAGTGTTTTTCTTATACATTTGTTCGATCAAGCATGACCATGTAGTCATTCTTTCTATTCTTCATCATATCACACGAAACCAAAAGCTAAGCTACAGATCAATACTCCCTGGCACATATTCGAAATCTCAAGACTCGGAATGAAAATGCCATTCAATATCAATCAGCGTCACAGCCTTGCCACAGAGCAGGCACAATAAATGAAAGCGTTGTTTTTCCAAATTTGCCATCAAACGACGAGTCCCATCAACGTGCTTCGAGTCCGATCTTTCAGTCTGGTTTATGCTGAAAGGAACCAGATGAACAGAGAGTGGAAGATGTATGTAATGCAGTTAAAGTAAAAGCCCAGTAAGCAGGAAATTTAAGAGGGGCCAGGGGATGATGGTATTACAGCCGACGCTGATTGCAGACAATCTGCTGAAGAAGGAAAAGATATGGAAAATATCACTGGATCTAGCATTGAGAGGGGGGCAAGTGCTGGAAAGTGAGGATAAAAAAGGATAAACTGCATCTATTCAACAACATGCAGTAATAAACTACAACAAACACTTCACTGTGCAATGAAATAGGACTTTTAAAGTAATTGAACTTGACACTATTTAGAAAACAGCCAACCTAGACTTCCCCTTTCAATTGTCTTCTAGCCCAGTCTCATCTGCACCAAGTCCTTAAACGATCCTATGTTTTCAAACCCCGCGGTAGCTTCCTCCATTGATGGGAAATGCTGTCTTATACACCACGGCATCGAGAGATTTATGCCCCCAGCCCTGCGATGACCTCATTGTTCACTGCCCCCATAATTCAAATCTGATCCGCTGTGTTGCATCACATTGTGTGTGACTCATTTCCATGAAGCCCATTCTCCAAACAACCGA
This sequence comes from Crenichthys baileyi, assembly GCA_036173005.1. Taxonomy (NCBI): domain Eukaryota; kingdom Metazoa; phylum Chordata; class Actinopteri; order Cyprinodontiformes; family Goodeidae; genus Crenichthys; species Crenichthys baileyi. The sequence goes on from JAHHUM010001175.1 coordinate 79,030, forward strand.
GGCCTCCTCGGCACGCTACAGTAAACCAGACAAACAAAAGCAAAGAATTCCCCATCAGTAACAGTGGCTGGCCAGCTTCACACGTAGAACAACACAGAAACGCTTCGTTTAAAGGGACTGGATTGGGAAAAGGGGGTGAGTGCCATTGTTAAGGCCTTCCTGCAGAGACCGAAAATAATCAGCAGACCTTTGAAAGAGCATCTTACATTCATTGATTCTGTATTCACTGTGTTCCGTGCGGCCCCTGTAAACATACAGCTGCAGGCAAGTCTACACGGGGCCTCCCAGTTTCTAATCTTATGTACTCAAGTTCAAATGTGTTTGTTTGAAGAAGAGTGGTTGTTGTTGATGTGCATCACATTAATGTGTGGAAGAAAATGGATGTATGTATGTTTGTCTATCGACTGGTCACAGCTCTGAGTGGTGCGTAGGGAGGTGAAGGGCACAGTGGTAAAGTGTGGACACCAGGGGATGAAGGTTTTTTTTTCGTCTTTGTGAAAGAGGAATAGCATTCAGTGTCTGAAGAAAAGGTTTTACAAGAACAAAGCAACTGTTAAAAATGTACAGCTACAGTGCTGTGAGAATGTATCTGCAGTCTGGATCTTGCCACACTTAAATGTTTCGGATCTTCAGATGAATTTTAATATCAGATAAATGCAACTTGAGAAAATACAAAATGCAGTTTTCAAATGATGATTGCAGCAACTGCCATCAAGCAATTGCAATAACCGAAAAGGAGATTTTTTGCATATCACTGTGGAGAAATTTTGGTCCACTCTTCTTTGCAGAATTGTTTTATTTCAGCATATTGGACGGGCTTTCGAGCATAAACAGCTTGTTCCTGGTCATGGCATACACAATTTCAATTGGACTCAATTGGAAAACACAAGTGCCCTCGGACTTAAGGTATAAACTGATGGCCAGACATTTTCCTTCAGGATTTTCAAGTAAAGAGCAGAATTCATGTTATAAGCCTGAATAAAAAATTATTTCTTCAAAGGTTTTCGGGGTTAAGATGCTTTTTGGCAAATCTAAGATACCCCTTTGTGTTCGGGTTGCTTAGTTGTGGTTTTCTCCTTGGAACTCTCCCACAGATGTAATTTTTGCCAGGTCTCTTCCTTTTTGTTAAATCATTAACGCTGACCTTAACTGAGACAAGTGATGCTCGCAGAGCTTTAGATGTTGCTCTGGGTACTTTTGTGTCCTCCTGGATGAATCAGTAATGCACTGGTAGAATAATTTTGGTAGACTGCCGACTCCTAGGAAGGTTCACCACTGTTCTATGTTTTAGCAATTTGAAAACGGCTCTCACTGTGTTTTACTGGAGTTCCGAAACCTGAAATGGCTTTGTAACATCCCAGACCGATAGATGTCAGCTTATTTCCGATCTGCTCTTGAATTTCTTTAGATCACGGCATGATATGAATTTTTTTTTAGATCTTTTAGCCTACTTTATGTTGTCAGACAAGTTCTATTCAAGTTATTTCTTGATTCCATCAGGCTGCAGAATGGCTAGTGAAATTGGACTTATCTTTGTGACTTAACTAGGGAGCAACTGTCTTTCTTTATAAAATGCCAGGTTGGTTTGAATAGCTTGAGAACTGCTTTTTGTACTTATTCAGGTTACTTCTATCGAATATTAAAACTTGTTTGATCATCTGAAAGTTTAAGCATGACAGAAATACAAATATGCACTGTACGAAAAAAATAATGACAATTGTTTGCTTTTCTGAAATATTCTGCCAGGCACATATTCAATCCTCATTAGGATGCTGTAGTGGAGATTTATTGTTTAATTACTTTTAATAATGTAACAACTAAATTAGTTTTTAGTTTATTTATGTGCAAACAACAGTGTACACAATGAATAGTGCAATGATTTGTTCCACAGACGAATGTCTGCTTTTAATGCAGTGCTGCCTGAAGGCACAAAGATCTCATCCGTTTACTATTGATTTACACACTTATCCCCCAACCAACAGGGATGTCTTCAGATTCTTCAAATGCATGTTTTTTATGTATATATGCATTGTTTATCATCTCTAAATGTTATGCAGCATAGACACCAATTTTTCCAAAGTCTTTACTTTTTTTCCTTTTGCCAGATTCTTACTATTTTACTCCTGAAAGAAACTACTCTATATGCATTAGGTTTTCTTTGTTGTGTACTGATTTTAAAGCATTATCAACCCTTTCTAGTCTATTGCTCCACATTTCCTAGTACTTGTAAAAACGTTGCACCTTTCCTAGTACTTGCAAAAGCTGATATCAGATGACCATGGTATGATATCCTGGAGGAAAAAGAATCAGAGTATTAAAACAAATGTAATATAACAGGATGTAAATGTTTTGAATTATTTCAGAAAAGCATCAAACATTCCTACTACTGCTAAGTTAATATAAGATTATTACTATTATATTGTTATTCATAACATTTATCTATTGTTATTTCAATTTCAACACAGATTTAAGCAAACTATAGACTAAACACCATTGCTTTATTGTAGTAGCTTTCTAGCCCTCAGTATAACAAGCTTATATTATCTGGTTAACTACTATGGTTATCTGCTTGGGTAGCGTGTAGTCCACTGCTTGTTAGACAAGCTGCTCATAAACTGCAGTTTTAAACAGCTTTTCCAATATAAGAGTGTCACTCCTTTAGTTTACATACTATTACTGCACTTGTATAGCACTTTATCAAGTCCAAGGACTCCAAAGTGCTTTACAGTACAATCAGTCATCCACCCATTTATACACACATTCACACACTGACAGTGGTAGACTATTCAGTCTTCCCTGGTACAGACTGACAGAAGTGGGGCTCCCATACAATCGGCACCACCTGGCCCTCTAACTGTAGGAAAAATGTGACGTAAAAAACTTTAAAACCTTGCTATAGTTTGATACTGGTAGTCAGCCCATGCATTATGGCATCACTGATCAAATGTGCTTAAAACATGGCATTAAAAACACAATTCTCTGTTTATACTTATGACATTCATTGTTCTTATAACTTTCTTTTGCGATATGAAGTTAAAATTGTTTTAAAATTTCTTGGGTTTTGTTTTTTCATTTTTTTTTTTTTGAACTGTTTGTATTTTACACAGGATCTAGAGATCCGTTTCTCTGGATGCTCCAAGCTTGTAATCTTTTTCTTTTAGGAAAAGACTAAGCGCTGCTCCATTGACAAAAAGACCAATGTTCACAGTTTGGCTACCAACAAATGTGTCACCAGCAATTTTTTAAAAACAATTATTTCTTAACATATGATTTTTCCCCTTTATTAAACATACTAAAATTAAAAGAGGAAATTTTCTAATATTTTCAGAGTGAAATTATTCTGCTTCAAAGAATAATTAATTCATATTAAGGCTTTCCACCAATCTTCACCAGTAAATCAAACCAACAACCATACCCATACTATGCCCATAATTTTTAGCTAATTTGAGGATATTCTTATGAAGAAATGATTTGTGCTAGACACGTCTACTGTTAAATGCAAACTGACAACCATGTATTTGATTTGCTGTATTTTACCTTGCAGACTAACTACATTTTTTTACAAGGTGTTTTTATAGAGGAAAAGTCTCATCCTAAGGATATTATAATACTGGAACTTAATGTACAACCCTCAACCATTCATTTCCTTACTCTATTAATTTCCCATACCGCATTTTCAACCTAGTTAGAGTCATGGGGTAGGGCCCGTGATGGACGGGAAATCTGTACAGGGTATTAACCCCAAACAGATTGCAACACACAAGAAAAACAGACACACACTTACTCCTTTGGGTCAGTTTGGAGTCACCAATTAACCTAACATGCATGCAAAGGCAGAGCGAGTACCCAGAGGAAACCCACATAGGAAGCAGGGATGAGAACATATAAACTGCATACAGAAGTCCTGCACAGGCGAGATGGGATCCACAGACCCTGCTCCTGTGAGGTGACATTGCCGGTGCTTTCTGTGAAAGTTTTCATTCTAATTATGGGTCTGTAGATGTGATAACTATAGGGTTGTACTTTTATGCAATTAATCACTTCTGTCATTATAACTCTTTTATACATGTGTGTTCTTTATTTTGTATAACCCATTTATCAAATTACAAGCTAGTGTTTTTTGTGTTTTTTAACTTGCTAAATTCTATAAATATAGATTACCTAATTAAATTCAGTTTTATTAAGCTCCCTCCCTATTTTAATGTGACAGGAAAAAACCTTTTTGTCGTATACTGAAAAATATCCAGGACTTATTCTGTACAGCTTGTGAATCTTAACAAGAAACAAATCAGTTTCAGAAGTAATATTGGTTGAACATTACATTACACTGTGGTTGTCACATAAAAACCACAAACCTAAACACATTTTAGTGGGATATTTGTGATAGATCAACACAAGGTAGTGCGTCACTGAGTGGTGGAAGGAAAAAGATGCATGGTTTTCAAAATCATTTACAAGTCAAAATCTCAAACGTGTGGCATGAATTTTGTATTCATACCCCATGAGTAGATAGCCTCATGCCTGGACTTTGACTGGGCCATCTTAACACATAGACATGCTTTGTTCTAACCCATTCCAATGTAGCTCTGGCTGCATGCATAGGGTTACTTTCCTGCTTTAAGGTCAATTTTGTTGTTATGTTAACAGATTTTCAACCTGAGTGGTGGATCTCTGCAGCTTCTCCAGAGTCACCATGGACTTCTAGGCTCCTTGTCTTAGTAATGCTCTTAGGTTGACAACCATGTCTTGGTAGGTTTGAAGTTTCAATCATTCATTTTGGACTTTGGACACCACCTCCTGCTTTACACATTCTCCTTGACTTGTCTGCTGTGTTTCCTGGTCTTTGTGACGCTGTTTGATCTCAAATTGTTTCTAGCAAACCTTTGTGGCTTTCACAGAACAGCCGGACAGATGAACTCTGTTTACTGTTTGGATGACTTTTGAGGTTAAACTGCATGTTATTTAGGGGTATCAGCATTAAATGGGCTGAAAAAAAACTTTTGACATTGTATTTGTAAAAACGTTTGAAAAATGTATATCAATTTTCCTCAACAGTTTTGCACTTCTTTTCTTCGTTTGAAACTTATTACTTCAAACCAGCGCTGTATACACATCCATTTTGCCAAGTTTGTATTTAGCTGATCACATTATTGGTTGCAGTTCTGTTTAACAGGCACGATCTACACAAGTGCAGTTACATTCAACCATCTGTGTGATCTATTTTTACCCACGCTTCAGTTTTGCTGCCTGATGTTGTTTAAAGGTTTGATTACATTGCACTGCTTAATGCTGCAATATCCAGTGAGCAGGAAAACAAGATGGATCACTTTCAGCACCTCACAAATAGCCCGTAACACCTGGCATTAGCAGGCAGCAAAACAGTGAACAACATGGAAAGAGCAGAGAAACTACAGACTGCTGAGATGCTGAGGTGGGTTGATCTTAGGACCTTCAAAACATCCCTACAGAGTAAGAAATTTCACTGTGAAAGGCAGTTCTAATCAGAGTCACTCAGTGAATGAGTCAGTCCACAGTTGGTTTCTCCCTTTCCCCAAGCATAATAAACTACTATATTCTGTCTGTATGGTGAATAGAGCAACATTGGTTTCATGGATAAAGAGAGGACGAATGAGTTGAGGGCTGCGGTCAGTGATAGAAAATGAAGGGGGGGTCTGGTTTCATCTTTAACGGAGGCTATGGGTAGGACAGATGTTTTAACACATGACCGAGTACTTTAGGTGGACGAGGAAGCCAGACAAGAATCTTGGCTTATTATTTTAATATGAGAGAGAGATGTCATCTAGCACCAGGAAGGCCTTTTGAATTAGGTCAAAGCTCGATACTCAAAGGAATCAATCAAAAGGAATCATGACTTTATAAAAAAAAAACTGTGAAAGAGCAGTGAAATTCTACAGCTGTGTTTTCGTTAAAAGCTAATATTAGTATGGAAAGTCATTTTTTACACCTTAAGCCCCTTGAGTGAGAGTTTATTTGTGCAGAGAGGTTGGTTGTCTCTGCGGGCATAATAAACACAACCTAATGTTTATCTCGGAAGCTCTTTGACACAGTCGTTTAGCTTGCCACGCATAAATGAACTAAATACAGAATTAGATACAAGCAAGATCTGGTTACAAGAGTAACCAGAATCTCCAAAAACTGTGAAAGCCCCCCCCCCCCCATTCTCAACCTCACCACCGCAAGAAGGAACTGTCCCTTTTACTAACCAGACTCACCAGACTGCCACTACAACCATGTCTCTTATGCATAAAGACTTTATTTTCATCACCTTTATCTTGAATGTGAAGGATCACAAGCTAGCAACAGCCCCTAGCCACAGTCAGGGCCTTTTGAAGCATGTTTCTTTACAAACCCATGCATACCCACAACAGTAGGGATATATATTTATTTATATATATATATATATATATATATATATATATATATAATATATTATATATATATATATATATATGTGTAATATATATATATATATATATATATATATATAGTATAGTATATATTACCTAATCGATCTTGATTCAGGAAAGCCGTCATCTAAAGCTCAACAAAGAACTAAAGGTAAAGAGCAGCAGTGCCGTGCAACATTGAACCAACTTAATTGTACTTTGAAGTGGTTTTAGGTGATGGGTCAACACAAAGTGGCTCCTCTGAAGTGAAATAAAATGCATGATTTTATATTTTTTCCACATAAAAATCTCAAAAATGTGGCATTCAAATATGCATGCCACAGTATTGAGTCAATAGAAACACATTTTGCTGCAATTCCAGCTGCCAGTCTTTTGGGGTATTTCTCTACCAGCTTTTCACATCTGGAGACTGAAATGTTTGCCCATTTCTCTTTAATAAATTTACTAAGTTGAACAAGCTTAGTTAGATTGGATAGAGATTGTCTCTGTGCATCAAGTCTCAAGTGTCTTGCAGTCTCTTTTTTTCTTTGCATGTCCTGTCTTGACATTTCAGACATACCATATAGAGAAGCTGGTTGCCTACATGTGCCAGCACAGTTTGCTCTACAAAAAGAATATCTCAAGACAGAATCCCAATGGTGTGATTGACTTTATTAAATCAAGACTGCACCAGCATCAAAGTAGACAGGCCATATCGCTGTAATGGTAACCCGTGTTTGAATGACCTTGAACCATTTGGATTTTTTTGTTTGCCAGTGCATGGGTGCATGTGTGTGTATGTGGGTGGGTGAGTGTAGAAATTAGTGTTTGTGTTGAGTGGGCATATGTGAGTGAGTTCGTCACCTGGAGGTGTATAGCTCTAAGAGTGGCGAGATCAGTAAGAAGCCTGCAACACACAGCACCTAAGAGCAGCAAACAGGTGGACCCGGCTCTTGAAGGCTGCAGCAGCCCCAGGCAGACAGACACAAGGAATCACCTCAGGGCAGCCATTTGCCCTGCATAGATGTAGGTCGTCAGAGAAGCACAGGAGCAGCAGCCCCTAGGCCAACGAGGCACAGGGTGAGAAGTAGGACACTGAGCCTGGGACCCAGTTTATAAAGTCTGAAGAGAACTGGACCCAGTTCCTCCAGCGGCCCAAGGCCCACACCAACCCCCAGCAGCAAGATTGCCCACCACCAAGACCTGTAGAACCAACTGCGGCAGCTGGATCTCAGAAGGACCAAGGTAGGGAGGGCACATTTCCTCCCTACGTTGTTAGCCCCTGAGAGGTCAAGAAGGAAGGGTACCCACCAGCCCAATACATCCCGGGGAGCCATAGACCACCCAACAGGAGACCACCATTCCTGGATGTGGCCCAAGCACCCAAATAAACAACACCAGGTGGGCAGCAACCCCTTTTCCAACATATCCACAGCATAATGGTTCCACCATCATTTTTCAAAATGGGGATGGTGGACTAATTAGGTCACTTCAAAGAGCAATTGATTACACTGTATTTCATTTAGAGTTAGAGTGAAGAGGGCTGAATACAAATGAACATTGCTTTTGAGATTTGTACCTAAATCCCCCGAAAATACATTGAGGTTTGGGGTTATAACCTGAAAAAATGAAAAGTTTACTTTTGCAAGGAACTGTAATGCCCCATGGCAGCCCTGTTGAAAAAAGCTGAATGTGGACAGGAGACTGCAGACCCTGGCGAATACAACAGCCTCCAACACCCAGGCTGACAGATACTGGCAGAACAGAGGCTTCCTTTACGAGAAGGACCTGAGGACACAGGGAGCTGGTTAGTTTTCTTCAGCCTCTTTGTCTTTTGCAAGCAGATATAGAACATAAAGACAGAGAGCAATGTCAGCATGAATTCAGCAACCTTAACCCCATCTGAAGCTCTTATCAACTGACGGCGGGAGGTGAAAAGCCCTTAGCTTTAGTGGCAGGATACACTCTAATCTTGAAGGATTAGGTCAGGGTGCAACATTATCTTCTAATAATCTGATAACAATTGCAAACAGGATGCATGAACAAAAAAAAGCATGTATCTGTTCAACCCATTTAGTTAATACCAAAGCCAAAGACAGGATAGTAATTTAAATAGGTCAAAAATGGTTGAATGATGAGTAGTAGTGAAAGGACAGAAAACATAAAGGCTAAATGAAGACTATTACCATCAGGCAGACTCTATAAACTCCTCGACCAACTGGCATATTCCCAAAACCCACACAGTTTGCTGAAATGTTGGCCAAACACGCCTTACTTGCTAAAACAATACCTGCAACCACTTCTAAAAGGCTATTTTACCAGGATGCTACCTACTAAACTCTTGTCTTCAGAGAGTTGAATAAGTTCAGCAGCCAATTCCCACATCCTCATGATCTTCTTAATCACCCCAAAAGAAATATCCAACTTTTTTCATGAAAGTGGGCACGGGCAGGAGCCAAGGCTGATGATAGAGGAGACCTGCTAGCCGGGAAGAGGTATGCTTGTGCTTCCCCACGCTATCGAGTGATGGGCAGCTGAACGATAGGAGAAAAGCAAGCCTTTTTTTTTGGATATTTAGAATTTGCTGCAAAAATACTGGAGATTATCAGTTTTCATAAAATGCTTAAAATTCCAGTTTTTAAAAAGAATTGCTAATTGTAACATGATGGAGGAGGATTAAAGGGTAAGCAAAATGTTCCCAAATAGTGAATAGAAACTCTTTTTCTATTCTGTCACAGTTAAATGTTTCAGATCTTCAAAAAGGTTCACATCAGACAAGGATGACCTGAGTAAATACAAAACATAGTTTGCAAACATTGTTTTCATTTATTGAGGAAAATTGTACTGTGATTAAGTTTGATTGATTACGTTTTGTGGAAAGCTGAGCTGAATTTTAACAGCCACACCCTGTCCTAGTTACTGATGTGGAGACCTAAGAAATAACTAATAGAACCTATATGAAAACATGAAGCAGGCTGAAAGAGATCAAAAAGCAGCACACCATGACCAAATCTACAGATATTCAAACGGATAAGAAACAAAGTCATTGACATTTAACAATCTGAAAAGGGAAAGCAATTTCTAAGGCTTTGGGAGTCCAGCAAACCACAGTGACAGCAATTATCCATACATGGAGAAAACTTGGGCAAGTGGTGAACCTTCACATGAAAGGCTGACAAACCAAAATTACTCCAAGGGCAAACTGATAACTAATCCAAGAGGTCACAAAACAACCCAGAACAACATCTAAAACAATACAGGCCTTACTTGCCTCAGTTAAGATCAGTGTTTATGATTCAACAATAGAAAAAAGACTGGTCAAAAATGTTATCCATAGGAAAATTCAAAGGTAAAACCCACTGCTGACCAATAAGAACATAAATGTCTGTCTCATGTTTACTAAAAACATCTTGATAATCCCCAAGACTTTAGGGGAAATATTTTAACAAGTATGCAGCTGGAACAGGACATGCAATATTAATTGCACCCTGTTACATGTAGAATTAAACTAGTACAGAAAAAGACATCATACCTGCACACAAACATTGTGGCAGTAGTGAGATGATGCTTTGCTGCTCCAGGGCCTGGATGACTTGCTGTATTTGGGTGAACCATGACTTCTGGTCTATACCAGAAAATCCTGAAGGAAAATGTCCCGGCATCAGTTTATGACCTTCAGCATGAGCCCGCATGGGTTTTGTAGTGGGACAGTGATTCACAGCACCCAACAAGTCTCCCTCTAAATGGCTCAAAAACAATCAAATTAAGGTCCAGGATGGGTCTAGTCAAAGTCTGACTAGACCACTCGCTGACCTTAAACATGTCTTGATTCTTGCTGAAATAAAACAATTACTCCAACAGTAGTGGGCATAATCACACATTAAGTTTAGGGGGCAATTACTTTTTCAATAAATGTTGATTTATGTAGCATTGCCCCTTCATAAATGAAATTATTACTTGAAAACTGCATTTTGCATTAACTCGGGTTATTTTTGTCTGTTAATAAAATTTGTTTGATGATCTTAAACCAGTGTGAATTAAAAATCAAAAAAACAGAACAAATCTGTAAGGCAACTAATACATTTTCACAGCACTGGATATGGGAATGTACGCAGGTTTTTGACGGAACGCTGAAAATTTGTCAGCATTTGCTTAGAAATACTTCTTGGTAAATCAGAGTTTGGGCTCTACATAGCCACTAAGCTGAACTAACAGCACAAGTGCTGAAATGAAATTCTCTCATAACCCCTTGAAAATGCAAATTGACTGTAGTAACAAGCAGTTACAGTTGTAACAAAACTGATTATCTGCCTGCTTGTCTTAATATTCCTGTGTGCATTTCCCTGACGCTGTCTGTCTGAGATGAATCGTATTGCCTGCCAAGGTTTATTTTCATTATCTGGAGGTTTAGATGTTAGCAGAAGATGTTTAACAGACGATCCCTTGTTCCAATAACGACCTCCTTCTGTTTTAGAGGTAGATATTATTCTTGGAATCTTCCTAATCTAAACCAAACGAATTTGCGAGTTTAACAGTTCCAAACAAAGGCGAGTGAGGTCTTCAAGTCAAGCAAAAATGTTTTGAATTACAACCGCCCTGCTTCACTCCCCATTTTGTTTCCTCAGCACAGATCTTTGGCTGTCTCCTGCATCATAACAGAAAGCAAGCAGTGACCTAATTTATGGGAGGACAGACAGACCTACAGTAAGCATAATGCACGATGTCCGCCGGTGCACATCATACGCTTTTAGGGGCTAAGAAAGATCGGTGCCACATGAGTGTCGTTACTGAACACGACTCTGGTTGTTCTTTAACAACCCTGCATTGACACTTGTCTGTTTGACAAACGTCCTGTGGCTGGCTCTTGAGAGGCTATCTGAGCCTGTCAGTAAAGTAAAGCATTTAGACAAGATAACACAAAAAACTATTAAAGCTTTATCTTTCTCCATTGTTTGAAACAGATTCAGAAATCACACACACACATACATTGTGAATAAGGGCAGGATTTGGAAGGAGAAACCCAAGGAAGAAATTTCAGTCTTTTGCAAAAGTATTTGCACCCCTTGAACTTTTTCATATTCTGTGATGTTACGCAAAGTTGTGCATGATTGGCAAGTGGAACCCAAAGGATACATGGTTTGCAAATGTTTCAAATGTACATTAGAATTCATCCCCATTTTCTCTGATACCCTTAAATAAAATCCAGTTCAGCTAATTGCCTTTCCCAACAGTCCCCCCAAGTCACTACTTTGTAACCTCTTTTATTCTGCAGTTACATCTAATTAGACATGAGGTTCCTGCTTACAAGGCTTTTGGGGTATGACTACCACAGTGTTTCTCCATCCTGCTCCTTAGGCCCCACAGTCTTTCATGTTTTAGATGTGCCTCTAAGCCACCACACCTGGTTCACATGATTGTATTACCTCCCCATAAAATGCCGCAAAAAGCTGACAATCACCCATTCATTTAAGTCAGGTGTGTGGCAGCAGGGAAACACTTAAAACATGCTGGAAAGTGTGCCCTGAAAGCCTGCTCTACCAGCTTTGCGGATCTAGAGCCTGAAATATCCCCCATTCTTCCCAGTCAGTCAGATTTGCTTTAGATCATCTGTGCGCTTCAATTTGCCAAATATTCTGAAGTGTAATTAGGCCTGGAGTTGGACTGGGCCATTGTATAGACATGCATATTCTTTAATCTAAACCATTCCATTGTGGCTCTGTTTTTTTTTTTTTAGGTTTGCTGTCTGCCTGACTTGTTAGTCAATGGTGCAGTTGTACTGTACTAATCATAGTAACTTCTTGATGCACTTGATTTTATTTAGGGATAACAGTGTAACAGGACTTCTCAGTCATGATATATTATCACCATATCACATTGCATTGTTTTATTGTCCTTAATTGGTGTATTGCGTAGCGCAATATAAAGACGTTGGAGGAAATACACAAAATAAAAACAAAAAGATTTTGTTAACTTAGAAAACAAATCCCAATTAGATAGGTTTGTGGTTGAAATATGATATAGATATAGATGTTCGGATTTGAATTAATGCGTTTATTTACATTCAGTCTATCTACAGCAGTAAACATTTCCAGGGAAACATGCCTCTCTTTTAACAGATATGGTCAAACTGGCACCATGTAACAGGATAAAATGTGACCACTTTCATTTTTGCTGAACAGATTCTTTTGAGGAATCTTTCTCAACTGCACCAGCCTCTAAACATATTATCAACAATCCTTCATCTCTTTGAATAAGATCTCCACAAGAGTTGGAATATTTGTTGCTGAAAGCCATTTGGATATTGAGGGTAATGTGATTCAAACAGGCCAGTCCACAGCCACCCACCCAAGCAGACTCTCAGACACCAGGGGTGCCTATTGAAGAGGGAGGGCTTTAGATGGCAGTTATCTGCAATTATTTGTCTGCCAAAACACTGATTAGTCGTACAGTCAATCATTAGTGAGGAATTAAAACAGGATTAGGCAAGCAATATTTGCTCTTCCATCTTATTAAAAATAAATCTGAAGCAAGTGACTGTTTTTTTTTTTTTCTGCAGGACTGTGCCACCTTCTGTAATTTCCAATTTTACATCAAGGTCATCCACAATACCCCTCTTGCCTTCCTCTTGTATATATAATCAATGGCTTTTCACTCGTGTATCCGCATGATTGACGTGTGTTGCCGTGCGCCGGCCTCTTGGATGCTCCTTTTCCCAAACACATCCCCGGGATTTTTCTCCTGGATTTTTTGGACTGCGGCTGACAAAACAAGAGCATGTCCCCAGCACTGCGAGCTTACTGCATTCCAATATATATACACATACTCGAGTGACAGCCGCATGAAATGAAAGAACCCTTAATAAGAGGCAAAGCTTTCGTCTTGCCATTCATCATGCCAGTGCATGTGATGAGTAATTGCGCCCTGCAGTGAGGCAGAAACATGCGACTGTACAGCACCGGAATAATAACGCGTACACACCAAGGCCGACGGGGGCTGTCACTGGGATAATGTGATTGCATTGATTGCAATCCGGAGAGGTAATGGAGGGATCATTGCTTATTGCTTCGAGTCACATCCGAGCGACGCCCTTACGCAGCCGCGATCCCCCGAAAACGCAATCCGCGCGAGCCCGTGTTTAACATGTTACCGACCAGGAGGCCAGCTCTGGAAGCGCAATAATCGCAGGCTACATTCCCATGGGCATCCAAGTCAGCGCTGCCATGGAGCATCTCAGCTCAGATGCACAGGTTGACTTGCAGCCAAGAGGGGTCTCAAAGACGCTCGCCGCTCATGTCTTCTGAGATTTGCATCATTTGAGAGGGAGTAAAAAAAACAAAGCGGATTCTTACCCGATCATCAGCAGCAGGGGTCTGAGGGCAAATATGTACACATCCAGCACAGAGAAGAGGCGATCTTTCTAAACAGGTACCGATTTGTTTCACTTGCTGATCGCTGCTTGGACTCCGACTTGCTGCAAAAAAGGGGAGCCCGGACAAGTGTTCCTGCAGTAAGGGATGGGAATAAAGCTGTAGCTGCGTGCTTAGGATCCCGATCAGGAAAAAAAGCTCTACTCCGTCCAAACGCACTACAAGCCCAGTGGAGAGTTGGAGGAGGACAGAGGCGTATCTCCTTCCCTCTCTCTATCTCTCTCTCCTCCTCTATCCGTCTGTCTGTGTCCCGTTTCTTCCCTCCCCCGTCTCTCCCCTTATGTTCTTAACTGACTTCAGCTGAAGTCCACAGGCGCAGCGGAGCAGAGGAGCAAAGGACCGTGGTCAGGGAGAGAGAGCAAGAGAGAGAGGAGGGGGTCAGAAATGACAAACCAATTTAGAAGAGCAGCGATTGCTCGGCCGGTCAGAGCGCAGCTCCGGCGAGAGGAGCGCTATGTCGCAGGCAGGAAGGCAGGCGAGGAGGGGCGGGCAGCGGACGGGGTTTGTGGGGGGTTTTGGAGAGAAGGTGATGATTCCTGCTTGGGGGATGCAGGAAGAAAAAAAGAGGGAGAAATGAAGTGGGGGGATGTCTGTCTGGTGGAAAACACGGAACTGGACCTAGCTCCCAAATCTTTGGACGTAGGGCTCCACCTGCCGTGTGAAAACGCACAGAGGCTGCCCAAAAAGTCCACACCAAGCTAAGAAGGTGGACGGCAACAGCTCCACCTTACAGATCGCGTCACTGGACACCTCTGAGCCTCCGTCTGACTTGTTGCTGGTTCTCTGGGTGCTTGGTGGCAGATCACCTCTGAAAGATGAGAGAAAGGCTGTTGCCTGTTTGGAGCACAGTCTGATTAATAGAAATCGATTGAATAATGTCACAGCTGCTGCTGACTGGAAATCTACAGTGTGTTTGCATTTTAACATTTTGTTACATTACAACAACAAATCTTTCTCTTTTGTGTGTAATAGAGCAAAACAAAATCCTACAAGCATTTTTTATTAGATTTTTTAATAGTTTATTCTACAAATTAAAATCTAAACAGTGTGTATTAGTATTAAGCCCCATGGAGCTACCCATCATCTCTGTCCAGCTTTCCTATCCCTGCTGAGGAAACGCATTCCCACAGCATAGGGATAGTGTACACTAGAAGCTTCAGACAATCCTGCACACTTTTCCAAAGATCCAGCAAAACCAGAGCAAAGAGGTTTGATGCATCCATTTCAAGACATGTATAATTGGAAAAAGAACACTAATGCAGTCTCAGTGCTGTGGTTAAAAAAACAGAAATGCATTACTGAGATTGTTTATCAAAAAGGGATACAGTTGCCTAAACTTGTAGAAATAATATAAAGGCAGCAAGGTAGGAATCTCACGCTGTCACCAGTTTCAGTGAGAAACACAAAATTCAAAAATGTTTCTGGAGGCTCGGGAGACATAAACAATTTAGCAGTGGTGGGACAACCGATGCTCTGAATTTTGTCATTGAGGAACTCTCTAAAATCATTGCAGGACTTGTTGGATAAGAGTTTAGGAAGGTCAAGTGATAAGGGATTACTCATGATGGCAATAGCATATAAGGTCCAGGCATTACTATTGTATTTATTGATGATGTCAGACAAATATGTTCCCCTTGCTCTTTTTAACTGAAGTTTATAGGCATGATGACCTTTTTATACATGTCAAAATGAACCTGGAGATAAGCTCCACAAATCCAGTTAGGAAAACTAAAGGGGTGGGGAGAACTAGTTGTGTGTGTGTGTGTGCGTGCGTGCGTGTGTGTGTGTGTTTGTGTGTGTGTGTGTGTGTGTGTGTGTAATGAGTGAGTGAGTCATGCCATAAACCCACAAGGAAATACGCAACGAGGTGGAAAAGTTGAGTGAATATTAGACAATCAAAATTAGGTCTGGAAACGAAAATTTATTTATAAATTCACGGTTGAGGCAGGCTTAATTGAATAAACAAAGGGTAGCTCTGCCTGGAAAGGTCATAAGCATGAAAAAGCGCCAACTATAAATAACCTAAAGCCTTTCAGTGATTATTGACCTATAAAAGAAGGAATAAATAAATTAATAAATAATGCATTTATCTGCTATCTGTGTTCATTTGTGTTATATCATGATGACAGTCTTCACACAAATACTGTATGGTTTTTTTTAAATATCTAATGTTAGGTTTATGTTTGGACAAAAGCTGGGTAGTTGTAACCAAACACTGGGTCAAAAATGGTGAACAATTTGGTGGCTTAGAAAAGAGACTTGATAGGGGTGGGGCGAAGATCCAAGTGGAAGAGGTGAGTACCTTCTGTACACGAGTGGGTTCCGGAACACTGAAGGAGGCTTAGGATGGGTGAAGCACAGTGAAATGCTTTCGGCCCCAGGAGAACTCGAGCTTGGAGCATGGACAGCGAGGGAACCAGGTCTGGGTTCTCGGAGTTCCTTTTCACTCTATGGAGAAGAGAGCAAGGTAAGTACAACGCAAGGTCATGGAAAGTAAAGACACAGAACAGGTCAATAGGTCTGATTACCACTCATAGGAGTTAACAGTCTGACCCTCCTTCAGGGTTCCGGCGACTTAAGAAGCCTCCTTCTGATTAGTCCTGATGATTCAAAGAGCACACAAAGAGCTGCTTTGGACTGGAATAATTTGAGAAACACGGAATGTGGGATGTACACAGAGGTTAGAGGGTAGTTTAAGGCGGACGGAAGTCGGGCTGATGATGGTATCGATTTTGAATGTGCCGAGGAATCTGGGAGCCAGTTTCTTGGAGTAGGCTTTGAGGGGAAAGTTACTTGATGATAGCTATACCTCTTGTCCAGGTGAGTAGGTGGGGGCCGGAATTCTCCTCTTGTCAGCGTTTGTTTTGCTGAGATGAAAGTAGAATAGTAGAAACTTGAGAGATAAACTTGGACCACGATCAGATATGATCTCACTGGAGAGCCCATGGATCCTTAAAACGTGATTGATGAGAAGTTTGGCAGTAACAGCAGCAGATTGGAGTTCAGTGAGAGAAATGAGGTGACAAGCTTTGGAAAAATAGTCAATGACAGAAAGTATGACGGTTTTATTGTTAGATGGTGGCAAACCTGTGACGAAATCCAAAGCAATGTGAGACCAAGGCCGACTAGGAATGGAGAGGGGCTGTAGCTGGCCAGCAGGGGGGTTTATGAGAGTTCTTACTGTGAGCCCATGTTGGGTAGGCTGCCACATACTCCACCACATATTTTTGGAGCGTGGGCCACCAATGTAGTGTTGGATGAATGCAACGGTGCGACTGGAACCAGGTTGTCCGGAGAACCTGTCATAATGCAGAGCTTAAACCAGACCCAAATGCTGAAAAACAGAACTCTGTAAGGATTATGATTATTGATTAATTAATATTAATCAAAAATTATAATTAAAAATCATAATTCAGGAAAATAATTAATTTTTTGGTTAATTCTTAACCAAAAATCGTTACTTACGAATATAAATCAGAGATGTCCTCTGGTGTTGTGATTATGGGCTCAAAGCTCTTAATAATTACAATTAGCTATTTATCATTAATAATTCATAAATTATTAACCAGAACCACAAAATGTCACTGTTTATTCAACCGCTTTACCAAAGGTGGGGGAACTTCCTTGTTTTGACGGATAAATCACTTTTGTACGAAATAAACACAAACTCTTCTTTTAATGATACAGATGATGTCATGGCTTGTGTAGCGGAGGACCCCGAAATGCAGACGGAGAGGCAGCATGACGGTAAGTAGAAGATTTTAATAATCAAAAGAACACAAACTGGCAGGCAGGTTGGTGGTTGCATATGCAGGCGTGGATGAACAGAGGCAGAACAGACTTGACATGAACATAGGTAGAACCGGCTTGGCATGAATGAAGAACTTGACACAACAGGCTTGGCATGAGCAGAGTGAATGTTTCCGCAAGGAATAAACAGAACAGATGTGTATATATAGAACAAGAACCACGTGAAACGAGGAGACTGAATGCTAGGTGCAGGTGAACCGAATGAAGTTAATTGACAGACAGGAGAGAACACAACATGACTGGAGCAAAACAGAAATTCAAGGACACAAACTAATAGAAACATAGCTAGAAAAACATGAAACTAAAGCATAACCAGATCCAAAAACCTAATTTGACAAAACATGACCTAGAAGACAAAAACTAAAGCATGACCAGGAAAATAAAAGAAGCATGATTCAAAACCTATCAAGAATAATTATAATAAGAAGAACCCAAAAACACCCACAAATCATGACAGATGAAGATTTATTGAAGCCAAATAATTCTGATATACCATTATTCTGGTCCAAAAACCTTCACCTAGCAAGCACTATTCTACACAAAGGGGATGAAAATGAGTACCTAACAATAACAAAAAAAGAAAATATATGCGCATTGAGTGTCTATGAAGATCAAACCAGCAGTTTTATGGACAAAATGTACAATTTGGGTTCACTTGGAAAGAGAAGCCCTCCTGGTGTGCTGATGTCTCGATTGCGGCGATCAGCTGCTAGTTGGTGGGCTGTGCACTTAGCCACTAACAGTTGAGTGCCCCAAATCTCGACCGAAGAGTCATAAAACTCTGAGGCGGGAACTCAGTGGAAAACTCCAGCAATAAAACTGGGACAAAGGAATGGTCAGGCAAGGCCCAGACCGCAGCTGTTTGAATGGAAAACTTTAAAAGTCCAACTTTTGACTCCTGGCTGATTTGGGATCAGCCAGACAAGGACATGAACACGCACCTTGCTGCTCTGCGCTGCGCGATTTAGCCGCACAGCAAATCAAAGCAGCTCAGCATAAAACACTTCAATCAGTATTGCATGCAACAAAATGCACCCATCCGGGGGGGTCACGCATCCATGATCAACTCAAAAGAAAAACGGTAAACTTCTCACCTGTCCAAGAGGTGAAAATATAAAGAACCGCTTAGTTGATTGAATCAACAAGGAGGAAACTAATCTCCTTGGAAATAAAACCTCTGTGGGTTTTTCACCTGCACCGGGTGTCGGTGTGGTCTTCAGTCAGTCTATGAATGTTCTGACCTTCTTGTATCAGACAGATTTCCAGCTTTCAAGCTCTTCAGTGAATGGTCGTGTGGAGGAAAAGTTTGCCTGCGAGCTTTTGTATCTCCAGATATGCACCTCCGATGTGTCGCCCTGTGAGACACGCAGGAAATGGCAACGAAAGTTTATTTTTTGCGGGTTTTATAATCCCGGGTGATGTCAGAGCTGCGACGTCTTTTGAGCTGCGCATGTCGAACTGCCCGGCCAAATGGATGACTCCAACAACTCTGAGACAAAAGGTCAAAACAAGGTTTATAAGAGGTCTGGGGGGTTGTTTTGGGGAATGAGTAGAACCTAGGTGTGGAAGAAGAGGGAACTGGTAAGTAGGACTCAGCCAAGAACATGTGTGGTGGTATGTTTGATAGTAATGGAAGTGGCTTACTTTAAGTGCTGAAGCCGGGGGTTGGAAGGGGGATAAGGTCAACTGGAGTCCGGGTGCCGAGGAGCCAAACCAAGGAGCCGGTGGACAGACTTCATCCACGATGGAGGGGAAGGAAGCAGGTGAGTCCAGGTGTGGTAAACTGCCCGACTAGGAGTGAGCAGGGCTTTCCAGGTGGGTACTTGTGGAGGGAGTGAACACCAGAGTGAGGTTTCTCAAAATTCTTGCAAAACCACCTGCACCGAAAAACACAGGTAAAGTCACAAAAAAAACTCAAGGAATTTAACTCAAGAATTTATTTCTTCCCACGGGTAAACAGGAGCCAAAAATCACCAAGTTAGGTCAACGGACTGGCGTTGAATACAGGTCTGAACCCAGCTTAAAAGGTTTGCTGGTCATCAGGGAACAATCAATTGCAGGTGTGTAGAGCAGTACTGAGGAGAAAGCCACACCCACTTGCTGGCTGACACCCATGTTAGCCAGCAGAGCAGGGGTGGATCTCACCTGCAGTGAGGAGAAAAAAAACAGGGAGGGGAAGACGTGGAGAAAGAAAAGCCCGACAGAACCCAGATCCTAACAGAACCTGGATGAATGAAACCAATTTATAAGCTAAGCTCTGATGGAGGATGGAACATAGATGCGTCCTGGGTCGGGTTCCTGTTGCTGGGCTTAATGAATATGATCTTCCAGGTCCCAGCTCCAACGATGCACGATTGTGGGATGATGATTTCAGGTTCTGCGGATTCTTCGTTTTCTGTGAAGAACTGATGGGAAAGTGCGTTGGGTTTGGTGTTCTTGGAACCAGTACAACAGGTGATGAAGAAGTTGAAACAGGAAAAGAAGAGTGACCAGCAGGATTGATGGGGGACCGTCTAGCTCCTACTCCAGTATTAGATGCATTCACATCTAGGGTCTTGATGTCTTGGTGAATTAATATGGGTGCGGATGAGAATCTTTCCTTCAGGGTCTGACATGCTTTTTCTGCCTCAGGAGTCCAGAAATAGTTTTTTTGTGTGGAAGTGACAGCTGTGAGGGGTGAGACAATAATGCTTAAATCACGTAGGAACCTGCAGTAGAAGTTGGCAAAACACAGAAAACGATGGAGTTGTTTACGGGTGTTAGGTGTGGGCCACTCCACCACAGCTTGGATCTTGCTGGGATCCGCCTTCATCTGCCCACCCTCCAGAATGAAACCTAGAAATATTATGGATGGAACATGGAACTCACACTTCTCGGCTTTGATGTAAAGTTGGTTTTCCAGGAGACGTTGTAGGACCATCTGGGCATGTTTCTTGTGGGTTCTGATGTCCTGGGAGAAGATGAGAAAATCATCTAGGTACACAAACACAAAGATATTTATAAAATCTCTGAGGATGTTGTTGACCAAAGCCTGAAACACTGCAGGGGCATTAGTGAGACCAAACAGCATGATAAAATGTTCTAAAATAACCAACAGGAGTCTGAGCCATTTTCCACTAATCTCCCTCACGAATGTGCACAAGGTGATAAGCGTTGTGAAGATCTAGTTTGGTGAAAATTGTAGCTCTGTGGATCGTTTCAAATGTGGAGGCAAGTAGAGGAAAGGGAATACTTCTTCTTGACAGTTATCTGATTATGGATGCCCCTCTGTAATCAATGCAGGGTATTAAGGTTTTGTCTTTCTTTTCCACAAAGAAAACCCCCGCCCCAACAGGAGAGGATGATGGCTGGATTATTCATGCTTTTAGAGAGTCATTCATGTATTGTTCCATGGTTTTGCATGGAGATGGAGATGTTATATAAGCGGCCCGAGGGTAATAGGCCTCTAGGAAGGAGATCTATGCTGCAGTCATAGGGTCAATGAGGAGAGTGTCCCTCCTCCCTACTGAGGACTTTCTTTAGATCATAATACTTGGAGCGGACATTGGAAATATCAAGAGGCTGCTCAAGGCAGTTTGGGCTGGTGTGCCTCTGAGGAATCACTGAACGGAGACAAAAACTATGACAAGATGGGCTCCAAGCCTCAATGCGTGAGTCAGACCAGTTAATATGAGGGTTGTGGATCTTAAGTCACGGATGCCCCAGAATGATATGAGCTTCTTTGCTGGGAAAAATGAAAAAGGACATGAGTTTGTGATGGTTTCCTGATGTGATGAAATGTAGGGGTTCAGTTTGCTGATGAATGGTGTCTAAAGCTTTCCCATCCAGAGTGGAAACTTTGATGGGAAAGGGGAGATCTTGGACAGGTATTTTAAGTTGATGGCAAATAGACAGGTTGATTAATTCATTAAGTGTCTTGGGTTCGTCTCAACATGCCAACTCGTCTTTGAGTTTCTCGCTCAGAGTTTCTGAAGGCCCCTTTAAGTGCTGGGGAATTCCAAGCCTTCGTGGTGTGATGGAATTTTCTTATCAAAGTGAGAGAGAAGTCAGCTCATTAATAGACAAAGGCCAGACTTTATCTTTAAAAGGTTTATTCAATTCAATTCAGTTTATTTATAAACGCCAATTCACAACACGTCGCCTCAAGGCACTTCACAAAAGTCAGGTACATACATTCCAATTAATCCTAATCATTGAACAGTGCAGTCAGATTCAGTTATTTATTCAAATTGGATAAAAAGTTTTTCTATCTAAGGAAACCCAACAGATTGCATCGAGTCAAAGATTTGTAGCAGTCACTCCTCCCGGATGAGCATGTAGAGACAGTGGACAGTCACTGGCGTTGACTTTGCAGCAGTCCCTCATACTGAGCATGCATGTAGCGATAGTGGAGAGGAAAAACTCCCTTTTATCAGGAAGAAACCTCCAGCAGAACCAGGCTCAGTGTGAGCGGTCATCTGCCACGACCGACTGGGGGTTTGAGAGAACAGAGCAGAGACACAAAGAGAACAAAGAGGCACTGATCCAGGAGTCCTTTCTATGGGAAGGAAAAGTAAATGTTAATGGATGTAGCTCCTTTAGTCGTTTCACCTAGAAAGAAAGAACAGATAAACTCTGAGCCAGTTTTCAAGGTTAGAGTCTGAAGAGAGACCATAGAGTTAGTCACAGCAAAAGCTCAGTCAATTGCCATGTCTAGGAGAGAGAAAGGGTTAAACACTGAAAGACAGGGCCATGTGGATCATCGGTAGAGGGTGAGCATTAAGTTGTTGCCAGCAGAAGCTTGGACGATGCCCCTCTCCAGAAAGGTGTCACAGGTAGACACAGAGTCCGGCCAGGTGTAGCTTCTAGGAAGAGAAAAAAGAGAGAGAACAAAGTTAAAAGCTGAAATAACAGCAAATAATGCAAAATTGTAGAGTAGTGTGAGAATGTAGCGAAGAGGGTGAAAGTGGTCATTGGGTCCTCAAGCAGCCTAAGCCTATAGCAGCATAACTACAGAGATAGCTCAGGATAACTTAAGCCACTCTAACTATAAGCTTTATCAAAAAGGAAAGTTTTAAGCCTAGCCTTAAAAGTAGACAGTTTGTCCATCTAGAGCCCACTGATGGCCATTGTTATACTAAAAACCACAACGATTGGGATACCTCTCTCTTTGAGATTGATTATTACTATTGGAAAAGAGAGGGGGTCGTACAGGTAGCAGAAATGGAGGGTGTGTTTGCACCTCAACCATAACTGAGCCGGTTTAGGCTGAACCTGACTCCCCCTTACTCCATCCAACAGGGAGGAAAGAAGACGGAGGTAACAATGAGGAAGATAGCTCAGGATAACCTAAGCCACTCTAACTATAAGCTTTATCAAAAAGGAAAGTTTTAAGCCTAGCCTTAAAAGTAGACAGGGTGTCTGCCTCACGGACTACAACTGTGAGCTGGTTCCACAGGAGGGGAGCCTGATAACTAAAGGATCTGCCTCCCATTCTACTTCTAGAGACACTAGGAACCACCAGTAAACCTGCAGTCTGAGAACAAAGTGGTCTGTTAGGAGTATATGGAACAATCAGATCTCTGATGTATGATGAAACTAAATCAGTAAGGGCTTTATATGTGAGGAGGAGAATTTTAAATTATATTCTGGATTTAACAGGGAGACAATGAAGGGAAGCTAAAGTAGGGAAAATATGATCTCTCTTTTTAATTTTCATCAGAACTCTTGCTGCAGCATTTTGAATCAGCTGAAGGCTTTTAACTGCATTTTGTGGACATCCTGATACTAAAGAATTACAATAGTCCAGCCTTGAAGTAACAAATGCATGGACTAGTTTTTCAGCACCACTCCTGGACAGGATATTTCTAATTTTGGACATGTTCCGGAGGTGAAAGAAGGAAATCCTAGAAACCTGTTTAATATGGGATTTAAATGACATGTCCTGGTCAAAAATAACACCAAGGTTTTTTACTTTATTACCGGAGGTCAATTTAATGCCATCCAGGTTAAGTGATTGACTAAGCAGTTTCTTTTTTAAAGACTCCGGTCCAAAGACGACAACTTCTGTCTTGTCTGAATTTAGAAGCAGAAAATTTAAGGTCATCCACGTTTTTATGTCTTCAAGACATGCTTGTAGTCTATCTAACTGGTTGGGCTCATCGGGATTTATGGATAAGTAAAGCTGAGTATCATCAGCGTAACAGTGAAAATTTATTCTATGCTGCCTGATAATTTTACCTACTGGAAGCATATATATAGTAAAGAGAATTGGCCCAAGTACTGAACCCTATGGTACTCCACAATTAACCCTGGAGTTTAAAGATGATTTATCATTTACATGAACAAACTGAAATCTGTCAGACAAATAAGATTTAAACCAGCCCAGTGCTGTTCCCCTGATCCCTACAGCATATTCCAGCCTTTCTAAGAGAATATTGTGATCGACTGTATCAAATGCAGCACTGAGATCTAACAGGACAAGTACAGACACAAGTCCATTATTTGAGGCTTGAAGAATATCATTAGTGACTTTCAACAGAGCTGTTTCAGTGCTATGATGAGCTTGGAAGCCTGACGGAAACTCTTCAAACAGGTCATTGCTGTGTAAATGCTCACATATTTGATTAGCAACTATTTTCTCAAGAATTTTAGATAAGAATGGAAGATTGGATATAGGTCTGTAATTTATTAAGTCATCTCGATCAAGTGAAGGTTTCTTAAGCAAAGGTTTAATTACAGCTACCTTAAAAGCTTGTGGTACATATCCATTTACTAAGGATAAATTAATCATATCTAAAATGGGGCTGGTAATCAGAGAAAACACTTCCTTAAATAATTTGGTTGGGATTGGGTCTAACATACAAGTTGAAGGTTTAGATGAAGCTAATATTTCTGATAACTCAGGAAGCTCCACAGGATCAAAGCAGTCCAAGCACAGATCAGGTTTTACAGTTACTTCCAATGTTGTCTCACTTGCTGAGGATGAAGTAATCATCTACGGGAGTATATCAAAGATTTTATTTTTAATAGAATAAATTTTATTTAAAAAGAATCCCATAAACTCATGACTGCTAAGAGCTAAGGGAATGGATGGCTCAACAGAGCTATGACTCTGTGTAAGTTTAGCAACTGTACTAAGAGAAAACCTAGGATTATTCTTGTTCTCTTCTATTAATGATGAGAAATAAGCTGTTCTGGCTTGGCGAAGAGTCTTTTTATACAACAGTAGGCTATTTTTCCAGATTAAGTAGAAATCTTCTAGGTGTGTAGAGCGCCATTTTCTCTCCAATTTTCTAACATTGTGCTTTAAAGTACGCAGCTCTGAATTAAACCAGGGAGCCAGCCTCCTATGAATAATTACCTTCTTTTTCAAGGGGGCTGCATTGTCTAATGCACCACGCAATGATGAAGTAACACTATGAACAAGGGAATCAATTTGTGAAGGGGAAGAAACAAAATTATTGCCCTCCACTGTGTTTTTCTGTGATAATGAGGAAATCAAAAGTGGAACAGATTCTTTAAAGGTTGTTACAGCATTGTCTGATAATGATCTACTATAATGAAATGTTCTTTCAGATGTGGAGTACTCGGTTAAATTAAACTCAAAGGTTATCAAAAAATGGTCAGACAGGACAGGGTTATGAGAAAATATTATGTCTTTACACTCAATGCCATATGTCAGCACAAGGTCCAGAGAATGAAGACAAAGGTGGGTAGGTTTGTTAATGTTTTGAGCAAAGCCAATTGAGTCTAAGATAGCATTAAAGGCTATATTTAAGCTATCACTTTCAGTGTCAACATGAATATTAAAATCCCCCACTATAGTAAACTTATCTGTATTTAACACTAAATCAGATAAAAGGTCTGAAAACTGATCTAAAAATTGAGAGTAAGGGCCTGGTGGACGGTACAAAACAACAAATAGAAGTGGTTTTAGTGCTTTGCAATTTGGATGAGGAAAACTAAGGATTAAATATTCAAAAGAGTTGTAGCTATTGATTGTTCTGGGACTAGTCAATAAATCGGACTGAAAGATGGTTGCTACTCCTCCTCCTTGCCCAGTATTTGGAGGAATGGGAAAATTTAAATAATTAGTAGGAGTTGACTCATTTATTGTAACATAATCCTCTTGCTGCAGCCAGGTTTCTGTGAGACAAAATAAATCAATCTGATTGTCACAAATCAGGTCATTAACTAGCAAAGTCTTTGAAGAGAGAGATCTTATGTTCAGTAAGCCACATTTAATTGTTTTATTTTTCTTTTTAGTCTGAGTTGTGTTTATTTTTATTAGATTTTCTTGATTTTCTCGTTTTAGATCTATTCAATTTTGGCCGTGGGCGAGACACTGTCTTAATAGGGTAATGGGTGGGTAGCAGTACAGAAGCTGCAGAGAGCAATGTTAAACTACGACCCTGCTTCCTGGTCTGAACCCTGGGTTGTCAGAGTTTTGGAGAACTAATAAATTCAGCCAGATTCATAGAAACAAGAGCTGCTCCATCCAAAGTGGGATGGATGCCATCTCTCCGGATCAGACCAGGTTTTCCCCAAAAGGTTCGCCAATTATTCAAAGGCATACAGCGTTTGAAGACTCTGTCACTTAGCAAGTCAGATAAACAGAGTACCAAACACAAGACACGCACATGTATTTATACCAAAAAGCAAAGTGTCCTCTCAACTTCAAAAGAGTTTAGTTTTATGGCCCCTAAACCCTTCCCAGGTCAGAGGTAACAAAGTTATTCATGAGGGCCCCATCTGCCCTCCCTCAAAACATAACCTTTTATGGAGTGTTAACCATAAACCTTCTGGTAATGCATTTAGAGTCCATCTGCTCTAAATAACAGAACACAAATAAAAACACAGAGGTTAGAGGAGAAAGGTAAATGAAGTTCATAGCACTTAAGAAAGAATTCTCATTACACCTCCCCCCTTGTGATTACAAGATAATCCTACACTAAAAGAAAATTCTACAAAAGCATCACCCAGGATAATAAGCAAAGTAAAACCAAAAAAAAACTAAGAATATATATACATATATATAACAAATACATGTGTTATTTCCATGGTTTTTCTCTAAGAACTAAGTTCCTCAAATTACTAGCAAAACAAACAAAATAATAAGGATAACAACACATTAAAAGAATAAATCTCCAAATCTCTATTTATACCACTAGAATGCTGAACATCAGTAACTCCCCAAACAGTTTTAGAGTTATTACATCATTACAGCATCTCAAGCAATATAAAATCCATCGTTATCCATACCATCTGTAATCTCAAATGCAGAATTGCCACAGTCATCACAAACAGAAATTAAGTCTACATCCTTATCAACTTTTAGCATGGAAACATTAATCAGTCTTATTACCATTCCTTTAACCATTGGAAAAATGCAACATGAAAGTAACATCAAAATCAAAAATAAAAATAAAATAATTACTCCAATCTTTATTAACCAGGATGTCCAACCACCAGTAATAATCCAGAAACCAAGGATCCCAAGAAGAAACCCATATTTTCTCTCTGTTGGGTCGTGAAGCAATCTTCAAATTTATCATGGATACTTGTCATGTTGTTAGGAACATCAGGAATAAAAGTGCAACATTGTTCTCCAATTAATGACAAACACCACTTTTCTCAGCTAACAGGTAATCCAATGCCATTCTATTTTGCAAACTCATCATTCTAAGAGCTTGTTGCTCCTTGGTCAGAACAGTGAAACCTTCTTCAGTTAAACCAGTAAGATTTTCTAACTCAACTGACAACTCATTAATCCTATGGGCAGCATTAGCAGCCCCATAACTAGGGATAAGTGTACCCAAAATCCCTTTCCAGTATGGAATCCTAGCTCTCTTTTGCCGTTTGAACATTGTCTTCCTGTCTAATAATGGAGTGATTGAATCATAAGTAGTGACTGTAGGTAGTAAATGAGCTATATAACATAGTCCAGACCAATTATCAGGCAGATACAGATATGATCTATTTCCACACATCCAAACCATGTTCTTAGGACACGAGTACCCATCTCTACTAGGAAAAGTAACAAGAACCCTGGTTAATTTACCTGCCTGACCATACAATTTACTTCCATTCGGTAAGGCTGTCAGATTAAGAGTTAACAAAAAAGGCACTGGGGCCGATCCTGAAATTGTTGTAAGGATCAGTTCTGATGGGACATGGCCCAATGTACTGCGGTGTAGTCATAGTCAAAGTCGTTCTGAGTGTGAACTGTCAGTCCATCAGGGTTTGAAATAGTAGCAATATTCAATCTGCACATCAAATCTCTACCCATCGAGTTTAAAGGACACAAAAGAGACACCAAAAAAGAACGTTTTAACTGTACTCCTTGTGGAGTGGAACACTTTAGAGGAACAGAAAAACTTTGCCTAACTGTTTCACCCGAAGCAGAGACAGAATGAATATAACGACAACTCAGTTTTGGCTGCTCTTTCATACATTTAGCTGATAAAAGTGTGTCGCTCCTGAATCTACAACAAAAGAAATTTCTTCACCCATCACCATCATAGAAAACATAGGCATTCTTTTAAAAGCAGGTTTCTGTGTATGGTGATACGTGCCTGGTAAAACTACAGAGGCACCTTCTAAGTGTAATATGGCCTCTGTAAGCAACCTATGTGAATCAGTATCATCATGCAACTGTTTGTGTGTTTGTGAAACCTCACGCTCCTTAAGAGACCCCTCCTCAAGGCGAATGGCAGCCAGATCCAGGGTCCCATCCCCCCCGTCAGTTGCCGCCGTCAGGCCGCTTCAGTTTCTCCGGACATTCATTCTTCCAGTGACCCATCTGTCCACAGTTATGGCAAGCATCGGAGCGGGACCATTGACCACAGCGTTATGCAAATCAGTCTCTCTTTTGTCCACTTTTTTCTTCTTCCTGTCGTTGATAACGTCATCGCTGTGTAAAGCATGTCTTTTCAGCTCCTCGAAATGCACTCCATGTCTCCAGCCAACATAAAGAGTCTTAGCTTGTGCTGCGATCTCAGGGAGAAGTCCTTCCATAATATATTCACACTGCATCTTTTCCCAGGGGCCCAAAACGTCCCATACCTAAATGTTTATTGAACGCTTCTTCCATCCGGTAAAGAAAATCAGCGACAGTCTCATCAGGACGTTGTTTGACTTGTTGTAGCACGGCACAATCACTCCTCTGTGGAAATTTTGTGATCAAGTCAGTGCACAAATGTTCCACGGCAGTATACCATGGCTCATTACGATGATTCAAATCACCATCTTCACCACTGGTTGTAACGACAAGGCGCACTGCAGGATCTGGCAGTCTCAGACCAACTAAATCTCCAGGTTTGATTTTTGCTGCAAGGAGCCGGCGAATTTCTGTGCCCATTGGTCGCATTTAATGGCATAAAGCCTTAAGTTCCATAGCAAACTTTCTGCCGTCTTCTACGGGATCTGGAAGGAGCGCAGCGCTGGCTTGGATGTCTGCTAAAGTCCATGGTCGAAACACTAACTGAGGTTCATTCATTCCGGCTACTTCCAACATTGTGCATTAATACTCTTCCTCTTTTTTATCTTCTCCTCGTTGTCTTCCACTTCGTAGCCATGTAAACTTATGAAAACTAACAGGAGAGGAGAGGAAAGATATTTTCTGGTGATCCCGATGATCCCGGTCGCTGCTCATCTGTAGGCTGGTGCATGATCCCACCTTCCGCTCCGCTGGAGCCGCTGCGCTTGGTGATGTCAGCATGCAGCGCAGGTGGATGTGTGGGTTGACTCACGGGCTGATGCTGAAGCGGACTGGTGAGTTGACTTGGCTGACTTGCAGGCAGATTTACTGGTTGACCTGCTGCTGGAGGAGGACGGGAGTCTAGATCGAGGTCTGCCATCTGGAGGGCCTGCAACTCCGTCTGTAAAGATGGATATGGACAGGAGGGTGAAACATCACAAGGTCTATATGGAGGTGGAAACGTGGGATTTTCCAACGGTATAACCAGCATACCTGTTTCCCACGTCCCCGGACAAATCTTTTCCCCCTGCTATCTGTTTCAATTCGGACTTTCTTTCCCTACGGATAGCCTCCTCAGTCCACTCATTCCAACACTTTACCCATATTTCTCTCTGATTTAAATCTTTTTTTTTAATCCTTTTTTTATTTTTTATTTTCTCCCAATCTCCATCCATCAGCTGTTTTATTTTATTAAACTGATTTACACTTAAACTTCCACCTTGTGGAAAACCAAACTTATCTTCCCAAATTAAAGCACATTTAACACAATCATCCCCACCTTTTTCTTTCATTATTTTATAAATTGCAGAGTTTGGAGAAGGACGCACCCCTGATGCCTTTGAGGCTCCGGAACCCTTTTTTTTTTACCTGTTCAGCGGTGCGTCTGCCGTACTGGCTTTTCTCCTTTATAAGGTGTAGAAAAATTGCTAAAAACCACCCGCAAAACCCTTTGTTTTGCTTGTCTTATTGTTACCAATAAAACCCTCCCTGTATACCTTTACAGGGTGACCTGGCCCTCAGTTGATGTCCCCCTTCTCCCACTCCGGAACCTAATCAATTAATTAGGAGATGATGGTTAATGTGTAATAAAAAAATATATATATTATATAATTCAGAGCAACTTCTCACCCAGATATAGTTGTAGACAAATGGTTTGGATCCAATCGACCAGAAGTAGCAGGCAGGCTCTAGGACTCCCCCTCCGTAAAAATGGAGGTGGACTGAGGCTGGCCAGGCATCCTTATCGCCTCCTGCGTTCCTCTGGCACGTCGGATCCTGTTCGTTTACGCCAAAATTGTGATGGAATTTTCTTATCAAAGTGAGAGAGAAGTCAGCTCATTAATAGACAAAGGCCGGACTTTATCTTTAAAAGGTTTATTCAAAGGCATACAGCGTTTGAAGACTCTGTCACTAATCAAGTCAGATAAACAGAGTACCAAACACAAGACACGCACATGTATTTATACCAAAAAGCAAAGTGTCCTCTCAACTTCAAAAGAGTTTAGTTTTATGGCCCCTAAACCCTTCCCAGGTCAGAGGTAACAAAGTTATTCATGAGGGCCCCATCTGCCCTCCCTCAAAACATAACCTTTTATGGAGTGTTAACCATAAACCTTCTGGTAATGCATTTAGAGTCCATCTGCTCTAAATAACAGAACACAAATAAAAACACAGAGGTTAGAGGAGAAAGGTAAATGAAGTTCATAGCACTTAAGAAAGAATTCTCATTACACCTCCCCCCTTGTGATTACAAGATAATCCTACACTAAAAGAAAATTCTACAAAAGCATCACCCAGGATAATAAGCAAAGTAAAACCAAAAAAAAACTAAGAATATATATACATATATATAACAAATACATGTGTTATTTCCATGGTTTTTCTCTAAGAACTAAGTTCCTCAAATTACTAGCAAAACAAACAAAATAATAAGGATAACAACACATTAAAAGAATAAATCTCCAAATCTCTATTTATACCACTAGAATGCTGAACATCAGTAACTCCCCAAACAGTTTTAGAGTTATTACATCATTACAGCATCTCAAGCAATATAAAATCCATCGTTATCCATACCATCTGTAATCTCAAATGCAGAATTGCCACAGTCATCACAAACAGAAATTAAGTCTACATCCTTATCAACTTTTAGCATGGAAACATTAATCAGTCTTATTACCATTCCTTTAACCATTGGAAAAATGCAACATGAAAGTAACATCAAAATCAAAAATAAAAATAAAATAATTACTCCAATCTTTATTAACCAGGATGTCCAACCACCAGTAATAATCCAGAACCAAGGATCCCAAGAAGAACCCATATTTTCTCTCTGTTGGGTCGTGAGCAATTCTTCAAATTTATCATGGATACTTGTCATGTTGTTAGGAACATCAGGAATAAAAGTGCAACATTGTTCTCCAATTAAATGACAAACACCACTTTTCTCAGCTAACAGGTAATCCAATGCCATTCTATTTTGCAAACTCATCATTCTAAGAGCTTGTTGCTCCTTGGTCAGAACAGTGAAACCTTCTTCAGTTAAACCAGTAAGATTTTCTAACTCAACTGACAACTCATTAATCCTATGGGCAGCATTAGCAGCCCCATAACTAGGGATAAGTGTACCCAAAATCCCTTTCCAGTATGGAATCCTAGCTCTCTTTTGCCGTTTGAACATTGTCTTCCTGTCTAATAATGGAGTGATTGAATCATAAGTAGTGACTGTAGGTAGTAAATGAGCTATATAACATAGTCCAGACCAATTATCAGGCAGATACAGATATGATCTATTTCCACACATCCAAACCATGTTCTTAGGACACGAGTACCCATCTCTACTAGGAAAAGTAACAAGAACCCTGGTTAATTTACCTGCCTGACCATACAATTTACTTCCATTCGGTAAGGCTGTCAGATTAAGAGTTAACACAAAAGGCTCTGGAGCCAAAGATCCTGAAATGGTATAAGGATCAGTTCTGATAGGACATGGCCCAGATGTATTTCTGTGGGTTAAAGCACATGAGACTGGTATAATAGTCTTACAACCCTCTGTCTTTCCAAGGAAATAAGGTGTGTTTTCCTCCTGTGCTATACAAATATCTGGATCTTTAATCGGATTCCTATAACCCCTAAACCTATAAAGAGTTCCTGTATTAGCACATGTTAAATTAGTCTCACTAGAAAAAATCTACTAACATTTCTACGTTCCCTTACAGTATAATTCCTCACCCAAGGAAAAATGATCTCCACCAATTGGTTATCTGGAAAGACAGTAGCTAGAGTATAAGCAGTATCAATAGGAACAGGTACCAGAAATGGCTGATCATTAATAGCATGTGGAATCAAACAACAAACATAGCAACTATCATTTCTTATCTTCCTCACAGTTTGATGCATCAGTTGCCATCAGACATTATCAGCATCATCATGGTAGTCAGAGAAGTGATGAATCTCTCTTCGAATCAGCTGATGAGTATTATTAGCATAATTACTCAGATTAGCCACACATTGTCTTTGCTGTATCTTTTCACAAATGAACACAGAAGTAATAAAAATACTCCCAATACCAATCATCAGCATCAAAACAGACCATCTTCCATATAGCTGCATCGTGACCTGAAGTGGAATGTCCTTCTTCTGCGTACTGAAAGCAAACAGGTTTTTTCAAAGAAAACAAATCAGAAACAAAACTTAAAATCCTGCTGCCTCTCCAGAGTGGCTTCTGCGCTTCAAGCTGCCCTGTTACCAATATAGTTACAGGTGGGCGGTCGTTGGGAAACTCTTCTAGGCAGGAGGTTCAGAATCCAGGATGCTGCTCAGGGGTGTTCCAGTGAACACCTTAAGTACGTAAATGGGACCAGGTGTCCGTCCCTGGACTTTCATGGCAGTGTGAGTCACCAGCAGAATTTGAAATTGACCTTCCACCGGTTGTCTCTCCATTGACGTCTCATGGTATTCTCTATCAGACACCCACTCTCCTGGCTGGAAACTGGCGGCAGGGGCTGTCAGCTACAAGGGGTAAGGCAAGCTTTCACCGTCTGATGGGAGAGAGAGAGAGAGAACGTGACAGAACCTTACAATATTCCAACATGGAATGTTCAAATGAGCAAGTTGTTGGTGTACTTGGGTTAGTACTTGATCTTTTTTCCCCCTACATTTGCAGGTCTCCCAAAAGGATTTCAAAAGGACTCACATTAGCTCTGGAGCTATTTCTCATCTGCATATACATAAGAAACCAGAGGGAGAGCTTTTGCCAGGACAACCCTGTTTCTTCACAGCATTTAGCCAAATTTATTCTATATTGTTCCATTTTCTCGTTCTACTGCTCCACCTGATTGTGGGTGGTAAGCACCAATGTGTCTTCAACTGGAAACCTAGAAGCTTAACTAATTTCCTGTAAAGCTTTGTTAACAAAATGTGTCCCGTTATCACTGGAAAATCACCTTTGGGACCCCCCAACGGGGAAGAATCTCTGTCAACAAAGATTTCGCAACAGCACTGCTGTCTGCGTGTTTTGTCGGAAACGCTTCAACATATTTAGAAAACATGTCCATGACCACCAAACAATATTTCTTCCCTTCAGCAGGTGTCAACTCAATGAAATCCATCATCAAATGCTGAAATGGAAACTGTGGAGGCGGATGTGCTGCTTGTGATTGTGCAGGAACCCTGGCGGGGTTGTGGGAAGCACAGATCAAACATCTTTTACAATAATTTTCAGCTACCACTGAAAACCCATTTGTATACCAATATTTTTTAACCATATCCAGCATTCCCCCTTTGGACACATGATCCAATCCGTGCGTCCATTTAAACCAGGGAAAAAAAATGTTTAGGCAGGCATGGTCTACCATCAGAGAAATGCCAGCCAGAACTGCTGTTAAAGATAAAGCCATCTTTTCGCCATTTTTCTCTCTCCTGTGGCGTAGCAAAAGATTGCACTTCGGAAACAGTGACAGCCTGTGGATCAGTCAGAGAAAGAAAAGTTTCAAGGCGTGGTTTTTGCTGCTGAGTCCGCTGATGCGTTACCCCTAGAAACAGAAGCAGACTGTCCTGTGTGCGCAGCAGACTTAACCACAGCCAAACGTGCGGGTAACAAAATAGCATCCAGAAGATCAGACATTTGTCTAGCATTCAAAATAGGTTTTCCATCTGATTTCAAAAAAGAGCAATGTTTCCACAATGTCCCAAAATCATGAACCACTCCGAAACAGTATCTTGAGTCTGTGTAAATAGTCACAGTCTTCCCAATTAATTCAGCTGTTTGAGCAGAGTAGTGCGCTGGCAAAGGACCTGAGCGCAAAACAGCTGAGTCAAAGCACAAAGCAAACCCTACTTGATTCAGACCCACAGCAGAACGGGAGGAAGACCCATCTACATACAAAACAAGATCAGGGTTAGTCAAAGGGGTGTCTTGCAAGTCAGGACGAGGGGTACAAACAACATTTAAGACAGTGGTGCAGTCATGAACTCACCATCCT
The DNA here is from genome assembly GCA_036173005.1 of Crenichthys baileyi. NCBI lineage: Eukaryota > Metazoa > Chordata > Actinopteri > Cyprinodontiformes > Goodeidae > Crenichthys > Crenichthys baileyi. The sequence goes on from JAHHUM010001175.1 coordinate 113,618, forward strand.
CCTCAGTAGGCGATTCAGAAGTGTGGCTGGGTTTAAAAGGTGTTACAACGTTTAATTGTAATGTTAGGCATGTCCAATAATATTGAAGAATACCTAAGCCACCTTGCTGCTGATAAATGAGACGTCTTTTGTTCCAGGAGGATGATGGAAACAGAATGTGAAACAAAAACTGTCAATGGATTATATCCAATAATGTCACGTGATGCTAACACTGCTTTCTCAGCTGCTGCAATGGCTCGCAAACAATTAGGCAGCCCAGGTGCCACTGGATCAAGCTTACTGGAATAATAAGCCACAGGGCGCAATTTATCACCATGGGATTGCAACAACACAGATGACATGAAACCAGATTTTTCATCCACCATTTGAATAAATGGCTTATCAGAGTTCAGTAAAGCCAATGCAGGCGCAGAAGACAGGGCTGTTTTTAAATCAGGAAAAGCCATTGGCCTCATCTGTTCCATTAATATTCGTCTGCAGCTGCCAGGCCCTCCCATATATTAAACTGGCCAAAGGGCGCTTCCAGCTCAGAGTAATTCAGAATGTGAGCTCTGCAATAGCCTGTCATAACAAAAAATGACATCATTTGTTTCTTTGTGACAGGTTTTGGGGGATTTTCCAGGAAATGCTTCAATGCGCTGATGGGGACAGTTTTCTGTGTATGTGAGGAGAACATGACCAAGAAATGTCACTTCTTCCTGCACCAACGGCATTTTAGATTTTGAAACTGTGTGTCCCTTTTCATAAAGATGTTGAAGCAGCTTCAAGGTGTTTTCCCTACATTGATCCGCTGCTGAATCCTGCTGATAATAATAAATCAATCCACATAATGTGTAAGAAACAGTTCCAGGAGACAGAGTCAAATCAGCCAAAGAAATCTTCAGAGCTGTGTTAAAAATAGTCGACTCTCAGTGTAGCCCTGACAAAAACGAGTTCGTAATAAAAAAAAAATATGGCTTCCCATCAAATTGAAAAGCAAACAATACTGTCTGTCCTTGTGTTGAGGACAAAAAAAATGCATTTGCCAGGTCTATCCATGAAAAATATTTAGTTTCTGGGGGGAATTTGTGACGAAATCGTAGAAGGGTTCGGAACTGATGGTGCCGCGGGCCACAACAGACTGGTTGACAGCCTGAAGGTCCATGACAAATCTCCATTCGTCAGGTAACCCAGGGGCCTAATTTTTTTTACAGGGAACAACGGTGTTCTCACAGGGGAATTTTGAGAAGGGCTACAATTACCCCACTTTAAGGAGGAATCAAAAACAGGACGAATTCCCTCCAAAGCTTCCTTTTTCAATAAGTATTGTTTCTGACATGGCCTGTAGTTTGATTTAGGAATAATAACATCTGGCCCACAATCTGTAATGAGACCAACATCATATTTGTGAGCAGCCCACAATAAATCAGGCAACTCTGCAAGATCTGCATCCGCAGAAGAAGCCGTAGCTAAAAACAAATGTGAATGTAAAATCAGTTGAACTGTACAATTACAGGCAACAACAGTGGGACAATGTCTTTTGAAAGCATTTTGAGAGGGAGACACAAACACATATGGGTCATCTGTCTCCCTCCAATCTGTTGCAAACAGACAACACCTAACAAAAAACCCCACATCCTTCCATTCCATATTTTCATGATACATGCGGCACCGAACCAGAAACTTGAAAGAAATGCAGCTGTTCAGAGGTCAAAGTCACAGATAAAGGTGCTGTGTGATCATTCCAGTGCACGTCAGAGAGGTGCACTCTCTCATTTGTAATTTTGTACCAACTGTCCTCATAGTCAAAATCAGGTCCATCAGATACATATGAAGTACAATGCAGATCATCTGCATCCATTATCTCACTGTTGGGTGTCACAGCATTTACTTCCAATGTGACAAAATGTTGAGGTACAGGACCAACTGGAAGCTTCCACTGATATGCATATAAAGGTTGATCTGGGGCCCAATGTACTTCAGTGTAGTCATAGTCAAAGTCGTTCTGAGTGTGAACTGTCAGTCCATCAGGGTTTGAAATAATAGCAATATTCAATCTGCACATCAAATCTCTACCCATCAAGTTTAAAGGACACAAAGGAGACACCAAAAAAGAATGTTTTAACTGTACTCCTTGTGGAGTGGAACACTTTAGAGGAACAGAAAAACTTTCCCTAACTGTTTCACCCGAAGCAGAGACAAAATGAATATAACGACAACTCAGTTTTGGCTGCTCTTTCATACATTTAGCTGATAAAAGTGTGTCGCTCCTGAATCTACAACAAAAGAAATTTCTTCACCCATCACCATCATAGAAAACATAGGCATTCTTTTAAAAGCAGGTTTCTGTGTATGGTGATACGTGCCTGGTAAAACTACAGAGGCACCTTCTAAGTGTAATATGGCCTCTGTAAGCAACCTATGTGAATCAGTATCATCATGCAACTGTTTGTGTGTTTGTGAAACCTCACGCTCCTTAAGAGACCCCTCCTCAAGGCGAATGGCAGCCAGATCCAGGGTCCCATCCCCCCCGTCAGTTGCCGCCGTCAGGCCGCTTCAGTTTCTCCGGACATTCATTCTTCCAGTGACCCATCTGTCCACAGTTATGGCAAGCATCGGAGCGGGACCATTGACCACAGCGTTATGCAAATCAGTCTCTCTTTTGTCCACTTTTTTCTTCTTCCTGTCGTTGATAACGTCATCGCTGTGTAAAGCATGTCTTTTCAGCTCCTCGAAATGCACTCCATGTCTCCAGCCAACATAAAGAGTCTTAGCTTGTGCTGCGATCTCAGGGAGAAGTCCTTCCATAATATATTCACACTGCATCTTTTCCCAGGGGCCCAAAACGTCCCATACCTAAATGTTTATTGAACGCTTCTTCCATCCGGTAAAGAAAATCAGCGACAGTCTCATCAGGACGTTGTTTGACTTGTTGTAGCACGGCACAATCACTCCTCTGTGGAAATTTTGTGATCAAGTCAGTGCACAAATGTTCCACGGCAGTATACCATGGCTCATTACGATGATTCAAATCACCATCTTCACCACTGGTTGTAACGACAAGGCGCACTGCAGGATCTGGCAGTCTCAGACCAACTAAATCTCCAGGTTTGATTTTTGCTGCAAGGAGCCGGCGAATTTCTGTGCCCATTGGTCGCATTTAATGGCATAAAGCCTTAAGTTCCATAGCAAACTTTCTGCCGTCTTCTACGGGATCTGGAAGGAGCGCAGCGCTGGCTTGGATGTCTGCTAAAGTCCATGGTCGAAACACTAACTGAGGTTCATTCATTCCGGCTACTTCCAACATTGTGCATTAATACTCTTCCTCTTTTTTATCTTCTCCTCGTTGTCTTCCACTTCGTAGCCATGTAAACTTATGAAAACTAACAGGAGAGGAGAGGAAAGATATTTTCTGGTGATCCCGATGATCCCGGTCGCTGCTCATCTGTAGGCTGGTGCATGATCCCACCTTCCGCTCCGCTGGAGCCGCTGCGCTTGGTGATGTCAGCATGCAGCGCAGGTGGATGTGTGGGTTGACTCACGGGCTGATGCTGAAGCGGACTGGTGAGTTGACTTGGCTGACTTGCAGGCAGATTTACTGGTTGACCTGCTGCTGGAGGAGGACGGGAGTCTAGATCGAGGTCTGCCATCTGGAGGGCCTGCAACTCCGTCTGTAAAGATGGATATGGACAGGAGGGTGAAACATCACAAGGTCTATATGGAGGTGGAAACGTGGGATTTTCCAACGGTATAACCAGCATACCTGTTTCCCACGTCCCCGGACAAATCTTTTCCCCCTGCTATCTGTTTCAATTCGGACTTTCTTTCCCTACGGATAGCCTCCTCAGTCCACTCATTCCAACACTTTACCCATATTTCTCTCTGATTTAAATCTTTTTTTTTAATCCTTTTTTTATTTTTTATTTTCTCCCAATCTCCATCCATCAGCTGTTTTATTTTATTAAACTGATTTACACTTAAACTTCCACCTTGTGGAAAACCAAACTTATCTTCCCAAATTAAAGCACATTTAACACAATCATCCCCACCTTTTTCTTTCATTATTTTATAAATTGCAGAGTTTGGAGAAGGACGCACCCCTGATGCCTTTGAGGCTCCGGAACCCTTTTTTTTTTACCTGTTCAGCGGTGCGTCTGCCGTACTGGCTTTTCTCCTTTATAAGGTGTAGAAAAATTGCTAAAAACCACCCGCAAAACCCTTTGTTTTGCTTGTCTTATTGTTACCAATAAAACCCTCCCTGTATACCTTTACAGGGTGACCTGGCCCTCAGTTGATGTCCCCCTTCTCCCACTCCGGAACCTAATCAATTAATTAGGAGATGATGGTTAATGTGTAATAAAAAAATATATATATTATATAATTCAGAGCAACTTCTCACCCAGATATAGTTGTAGACAAATGGTTTGGATCCAATCGACCAGAAGTAGCAGGCAGGCTCTAGGACTCCCCCTCCGTAAAAATGGAGGTGGACTGAGGCTGGCCAGGCATCCTTATCCCCTCCTGCGTTCCTCTGGCACGTCGGATCTTGTTCGTTTAAGCCAAAATTGTGATGGAATTTTCTTATCAAAGTGAGAGAGAAGTCAGCTCATTAATAGACAAAGGCCGGACTTTATCTTTAAAAGGTTTATTCAAAGGCATACAGCGTTTGAAGACTCTGTCACTAATCAAGTTAGATAAACAGAGTACCAAACACAAGACACGCACATGTATTTATACCAAAAAGCAAAGTGTCCTCTCAACTTCAAAAGAGTTTAATTTTATGGCTCTTAAACCCTTCCCAGGTCAGAGGTAACAAAGTTATTCATGAGGGCCCCATCTGCCCTCCCTCAAAACATAACCCTTTAGGGAGTGTTAACCATAAACCTTCTGGTAATGCATTTAGAGTCCATCTGCTCTAAATAACAGAACACTAATAAAAACGCAGAGGTTAGAGGAGAAAGGTGAATGAAGTTCATAGCACTTAAGAAAGAATTCCCATTACAGTGGCTAGAATACAAAACTCAAAATTCATTTCTGCAACTGATCTGTGGTTTTGTCTCAAGCTCCATAGTTGCTGAGCTATTTCCTTATCTCTTCATTTTGGAGAAAAGGCTAGTTTAAATTCATCGAATTCATCAAATGAGAAGAGGTGGATTGTGGATTCATCTACAACTGTTTCTGCCCACTTCAATGCTTGTCCTCAAAGTAATCCTATGATGTAAGAAATCTTACTGGGGTCATCCGGGAAAGAGTAGGGCGAGTGCTGAAAAACAAGACCACACTGGAGAAGAAAACCATGGCATTTTTCTAGCTCCCCAGAAAAATGTTCGGGGTCAGCGAAGTAACTCCCCGGCAGGTGGAGGCATTTACAGCTGGCACAAGTCTGGGAAGAGGAAGAGAAGAGGGGTTAGTCAGCGCTGGAGGTAGCCAGGAGTTGAATGAATGAGGCTGATTGGAGATGTCGGTGATTGTAGGTGGAGTGACTGGAAAAGGTGTTGGTGTTGTCCGAGCAGGATGCCCTGTTGGGTCACGGCCATCCATTATTGTGTCGCAGAGTCATTTTGGTCAGATTGTTTTGTCATAATAATGGAGAACCAGGTGACTCTAGTGTGAGCAACAATTATGGAGGCAAGGTCAGAGGATCTAAGGAGAAGAGGTGAGTACCTTCTGTACGCGAGTGGGTTCCGGAACACTGAAGGACACTTAGGACGGGTGAAGCACAGTGGGAACATGAAACAGGAACCAGGTACAGGTTCTCAGAGTTCCTATTCACTCAATGGAGAAGAGAGCAAGGTAAGTACAGCAAGGTCATGGAAAGTAAAGAAACAGAGCAGGTCAGCAGGTCTGATTACCACTCATGGGCGTTAACAGTCTGATCCTCCTTCAGGGGTCCTGTGGCTTAAGAAGCCTCTTCTTGATTAGTCCTGTTGATCCACAGCTGTGGCTGCACTTATAGGGTCTGACAGACAGGTGCAGCCAAAGCTGTTGCACCCTGTAGGTGGAGGTAAGAGACAACCACACACACAACAACACAAACCTGTGCTCTGCTCTGTGGCATGACAAAATTTGTAAGCCACAGAAAAACACCTGTCTTGACAACTTATTGACTGCATTTACAGTATTTACTAAGTAATGTAAAGTGAATCATGAGGGTCAAGCAAAACATATTCTCTGATTTTTTCAGTTTACCTATTAGCTTAAGTAAAATTCTGAAACTATAGGGGAATTAAATGCATGACATGCAAACTATGGAGCTTTGCCAATTTAAAAGGCATTACAGATGCATCTCAAAGAATTTGAATTTTATCAAAAACTGAACCTCTTATGCTTATGAGAAAACAAACTGAACCTCTTATGCTTTATAGATTTAATACAAACAGTGTGTTCCGTTGGTTATGATGATTATGCCCAGAATACAGTTTCCCAAAAATTTTTTATATTACATGAAAAAAGAAGATTTTTAATACCAAAATGCTGACGTACTGAAAAGTATACCCAGGCAATGTACAGTATATCCTCTCATCAGTTGGTCAGGGCTCATTTTCCATGAATTACTCATAACAATACAGCTTGGCAAATAAGGTTCAGCTGTGTCCTGGCTGGCCTGGGAATGCCTTGGGGTACTCCCAGAGGAGCTGGAAGGGATGGATGGATGGATGGATGGATGGATGGATGGATGGATGGATGGATGGATGGATGGATGGATTGATGGTTGGATGGATGGATGGATGGATGGATGGATGGATGGATGGATGGATGGATGGATGGATGGGTGGATGGATGGATGGATGGATGGATGGATGGATGGATGGATGGATGGATGGATGGATGGATGGATGGATCAGGTTTTATGTGTGTGTCTTTAGGCTGAAAAGAATGTGCTTATTTAAAATTATTTGATCATTTTCAAAAATTTGTGTTTACCCTGTCATTATAAAAGTTTTATGTTTTTCTTTGTTTTTAAGCCCCCAAACACATGAAATGAAGTTTAACATCTGAACTTCTTACATTTGTTCATTTTATACACTATTATTAAAATTTGATAAGCAGATATTTTTAAGCGTCATATAGGTTTTGCTCCTCATGACAAAATGCATTGAGTGGGGAAAGGGTAAAATTGGCTCTTTGATTTGTAATGGTTGCAGTCATCTGAATTAGCTAAAGCCTTGGTTTTCAAGGATGTTACAAAGGATCAAAATTATTTCAATGTACAAAGGTATCAGTCAGGACAGGAGCACAAAAATATTTCCTCTACTTTACAAATGTATCATGCTACAGTGAAGAAAGTCATTAGGAATGAAATGCTGGCTGCCAACCAGATGCCGTCAGTGTGCGTTTCAGAGAAAATGATAAATATGAAGAATTTAGGAATGGCTTAGCCAGAGTCCAAAACTAAATCAGACACAAACTCTGTGGGCTCACCTGAAGACATCTGATGTCCTCACAATCTGACGAGGTGTGTAGACTTTTAAGAACCACAGCAATCTGACGAGGTGTGTAAACTTTTGAGAAAGTTTTACATTTTGAACTGATATACTTAAGTATATAATTTTTTTTTTTTCAAATATATTTAGATGCACCCGCGTTAGTGGTGATGTACACTGAAAGAAATTTGGAGTGACATTTACTTCTAGGAAAGTTTTTTCACTCAGAAAATCCAAGTAAAATTCACAAAGGGAATTCTTAAGTAAATTTTTGTTGAATATATTTGTTTTTCTAACGATATAAATTAAGTGACATTTACTAGCAATCATCAATTAAATATTTCATTGAATTTTACTCTCTCTTTATTAGTATTGTTTACTAATATAACTGTACTGAATTAAATTATAATCTTACATAAAAAATAATGCCTATTCACTTTTTTAAAAACCTTTTACTTACTTTCTTGTAAGAGGGATTTTAAAGTAAATTTTATACAATATTTTGTCTGTTAATATTCTTTGTATTTACCTACATTATTTTTTTCTAATAATAAACAGCAATATGACAATACATACAAATCAAAAAGCAATTCTATTTAAACACATTTGTATTTTTTATTTTAAACACGTGCATGTCTGCAAAAATACATTTTCCAACAATTCTGCATGAACAAAATATTAAACTATTTGTCCCTGAGACAATTACTTTAAGTAAGAGCACTTTAGCACAAACATGCTAAACAGGACCCTTTTAATCCTAAAACCAGTTTTTAAAACCATTTGTTTACTTTTTTTTAAACAAGAAAAAAAATGACAACTTCAGTGCATTTAAATCTTAAGTTCTATGCCTTTTTTGTCCCAAACTCACATAAAAATTTTTAAAAAAAACAAGTATGACAACAAATAATTGACACGCTTTTTTTGGCCCAACAGCCTGTGGCAATCCTAATGTGGCCCTAGATAGTTTAAAAAAGTGCCCCAAAGGCAGAAAATAAAACATCAATAACCCCAAGAGCCCCTATTAAATAATGCAAAGTCATCGGGGCCCCATGACTACTACACTGTTTTTTGCATCACTGCTACTGTGTTAAAAACGTATTTTTAGATATAAAAACAATCAACGCTTAGCCTGGCGGGGGAAGCTAGCTACGTTTTGCTAGCAATGAAAGCAGCTAGCAGGTGCAGATTAACGGGTTAAGAAACCTCACACTGACTCAAGTTGCATGTTAAAAGTAAAGCAAAAAGTTAGCAAAGCACATAAACATACTTACATGGTTGTTTATGAAGAAAATTTTCATGAAAACGATCCCCTCTTCACCTGGCCGACTGCTCCAATCCGAGTCCGAACGTCCTCTAGCTTTGTTAATGCAGCGCGTTTTTTTTCACATGACATCACTTATCAGATTTGAATGAGGTTCTCAGGTTTGCTCAGTAACATTTACTTAATTGTAACAGTTTTAAAACTACATAGATTGACTGAGTAAATCTCACCTGATAATGCCGTTAACAGATACATTGTAAAATATCGAGTAGCACAGTAAAAAAAATACATATTATTTTAAATTAAATGTAGAGAATTAAAAAACTATTGTAAATATAATAATGAAATCAAAGTATTATTTACATAACCAAAAAATCATTTTTATCAGTGTGTTGAGGTGAACTCGAAGAGGGGTGACCAAATCATATTTTGCTCAGGGCCCCAAATAATTTTAGACCAGCCCTGCGTTAAATGCTGCGTTAGTGCTGTATCGGTCTATATTTGACGAGGACGGTGTTCGCAAACATACTTTCTGATTGTTTTGAACCCAGGACTTTTCAGAGTACTTTGGACTACAGAATCTGGCTGTAAGGAACAATAAGCTTCTGGGAAAAAAGAAAGCAAGTCGAATACAATATTTAGTGAAATGTGTCACAGATTATGGGGCCGTTCTTTCTCATCAGCCCGCAGAGGATGAGCTCTTTGTGCGTGGAGATCAGAAGGGAGGGCATGCGCACTGCATGATGCGCTCTCAAGACGCTCCAACTCGACCCAACGCCGGGAAATAAAGTGCTCGTCTCTCTTTATTGGCAGCTGTGCTGCGTCTCCGATCGTTATAACTCGATCCATCAGCAAAAAGTGGTTGGATTTTCTGTAAAAGTTCATCTCTGACAGACCGACTGGTGAAGGTGGAGGAGATTATCCCAGGGACCTGTTGATCGTCTGCTGGCGCTGCAATGGAGGTGAGATAGAGCTCTGCCCTGCTTCTGATGTCCGTCTGGTTGTCATAGTAATGGAGCTAAACGGGCTTTGTTTACAGAAACAGTTTTGCCGACAATCAAATAACAGCAATGAGCTCGATGAAATTTTACCGTAAGCTACAAATACCAATAATTTCTCTCTTTACAGCACATTTAATTCGTGGCTTTAATAACTACTATATCTGCAGTGAGCGGCATATAAACACTATATATCTTCGATGCCCATCATTGGATCCTAATTGGATTTCAGATGAGATCTTGTCATTTCCATGCCGTTGTTTTGCAAATCAAATCATGTCACTTGAGTAAGGCTTTGAAGCCATACAGTCCCAAAGCCCCTCCGCCCCCCGGGCCCACACCACACACACACAGTCACACACACACACACACACACACACACACACACACACACACCCTACTTAAGTCAGAAGGGTCAGGAGGCCGTGTGTCGCAGTTAATTATCATCAGTGGCGGATAAAGCCTTTTGGAGCAGATTTAAATCCTGCTAAAGAGCATTAGGTGACAAGCAAGGCGCTTGGAAACAAACATGGCTCAGGCCCTGGAGGGAGAAGATGTACGGGGAAACTGATACAACTTGATGAACAGATGTAAAATAATTACTTCTAAACTAATAATTTCCTTGCAAAGAGGAAGGAGGCTGTTAAAGATCTGCAATATTTGCAACAAATTGTAACTTAGAGGATAAATGTGTTTTACAAAAATGGAATCAGAACCTTTAAAAACGTGCAAAATATCCTCTTTGATCTTGTCGTTTCTTTTTCATGTTACAGGAGCCAAGCGGACGAGTATTACATTAAGCTGAGACAGCAAATGAAAATTCGATTTGGACTCAAGAACTCTCTCAGGCGATAATGGAGATCATGGGTGAGTGTATTCGGTGACCATTTTAGATGACCCCCCCCCATCCTACCCTAAAAGTGTTGTATTAACCTCCACCATTATACCCCAGGCTTACAATTAGGGTGTAAGACATGGCTGCTATAGCCAGCCAGACAGGAGGGAGTAGTTACAAGAGCAGGTGGCGCTGGCCTCACACTCCTGTCAAAAGTTTGCAGGGAGGACTTTACAGGGTTTTAGCCTTCTGCCACAAATAATTACCACAGTTGTGACTTGCACTCATTAGTTCCGACTCCACGAAATGAGCAAGGACAACATGACCTGATGCAATGGGCAGTCTTTTGCTTTGGTTCTACAGCGTAGCAGACAACCTAATGGTCCCTCATTAAGTTTGTTGGGGCCACACTTTAACCTAAACATTGTTAAAAAATGTTGCAAGAACTCACGTTGGAGCAGCCATATTCTTTTTAATATTTACTGCTTTACCTTCTCACCGCTAAATGTTTATATTTCAAACCTCAACTTCAAGGCTCTCTGACTCTCTATCAGTCTCAAAGTTGGAGTAAAGCCAAACTGGAAATAGAAGTCATGGAACACATATGACATAGTTCCAGGAAGTACTAAGTATTTAGAGGTTTTGTCTGTCAAAAAAAAGTATTTGGCCTTAAAATGAAATTAACAACAGATTAAAATAAAAAACAGCACATTATTTATAAATTTAAAGTTCTTCGGCATAACAACAGCATGGCATATTCAAGATATGCAAACTGTGATCAGATTTTATTTTTGCACTGAAGATGTGACTATTTAAATTCTCTCAATCCTCAAACTAAGCCCTTCTTTTCTTTGCTAACTTTTATTCAGCAAAGCGATTGTAGCATTAACGTAAACCTAAAGGCAAATGGAAGGAAAAATTTAACTTTATTAAAAAAGGCAGGGCATGGAATATATTCATCCTAAAATTCAAAGAACCTATGCAGGTTTTAAAGAAAGGTCTTGTGAACAGACACTGAAAGTTGCTTTTAAATGTTTGGCTGTTTGATAAAATGAAAAGACTTTCAAAATAAGAGTCCAACACCTAGCAAACGGGAGTCTAGCTATAGGTCATACACTGTAAATGCAGACAAATACAGATGAAAAAACACTTGTGCAATGACTGTTCAACTGTTCCCTTTACGGTGTACTATTGCATGGGGATGATTTTACGAACCTACTTTTGATATAAAAACTTTATATATAGTCCCTTTTGGAACTCAGTCAGTTGGTAAGAGGAATTTTTGCTTGTATTGCTACTTTTCAAAAAACAAAAACTCTTCCATTAAAAAAAAGGCTCCAGGAGCATTTTGTTTTGTACCAAAATTAAAATAACACATTTCCACTTCATGCAAACTGTCCCAAAAGAGGGAATGGTAACGATTTTGGCCTCTTCCGCAGTCACACAGCCTCAGCGACTAGTTGTCTGTTCTGTTCTGCATCTGCCATCTATTATTATGATAAACAGACATGTTTAAAATGCAACAGTTCCAATTTAGTAGATCACATATATTCAAACATAGGTGGCTCAGAGTGGCATCAGAGTGAGCTTAGGCACCACAAGCCAGTATTGACAAAATTATCTTAGTAGGACATCATCACTTGCAAGGGCTTTTTGTTGCACAAATCACCACTCACTTCACACATGCACACCAATTTGTCTCAGAGAAACCTCTGTTGTAAGTTGAGATCAGGGTATCAGGGTTGGATCGACTCTGACCTATTAGGCTGGGGCGGATTAACAGTATTAAGATGTAGCAAGGTTTAGAAAAGTTACAGTTTGAAAACCACTTGTGTTTTCTGTCGTAACTTATACATATTCAATTCAATTCAATTCAGTTTTATTTATATAGCGCCAATTCACAACACATGTTGTCTCAAGGCACTTCACAAAAGTCAGGTACATACATTACAATTAATCCTAATCAATGAACAGTGCAGTCAGATTCAGTTATTTATTCATATTGGATAAAAAGTTTTTCTGTCTAAGGAAAAGAAACCCAGCAGACTGCATCCAGTCAGTGACTTGCAGCATTCACTCCTCCCAGATGAGCATGTAGAGACAGTGGAAAGTCACTGGCGTTGACTTTGCAGCAATCTCTCAAACTGAGCATGCATGTAGCGACAGTGGAGAGGAAAAACTCCCTTTTAACAGGAAGAAACCTCCAGCAGAACCAGGCTCAGTGTGAGCGGCCATCTGCCACGACTGACTGGGGGTTTGAGAGAACAGAGCAGAGACACAAAAAGAACACAGAAGCACTGATCCAGGAGTACTTTCTAAGGGAAGGAAAAGTAAATGTTACTAGATGTAGCTCCTTTAGTCGTTTCTTCTAAAAAGAAAGAACAGATAAACTCTGAGCCAGTTTTCAAGGTCAGTGTCAAAAAGAGAGCACATATAATTAGTTACAGTAAAAGCTCAGTCAATCGCCATGTCTAGGAGAGAGAAAGGGTTAAACATTAAACGACAGGGCCAAGTGTATCATAGGTAGAAGGTGAGCATTAAGTTGTTGCCAGCAGAAGCTTGGACGATGCCCCTCTCCAGAAAGTTGTCACAGGTTGATGCAGAGCCAGGCCAGATGTAGCTTCTAGGAAGAGAAAAGAGAACATAAAGTTAAAAGCTGAAATAACAGCAAATAATGCAAAATTGGAGAGTAGTGTGAGAATGTAGCGAAGAGGGTGAAAGTGGTCGTAATGTCCTCCAGCAGCCTAAGCCTATAGCAGCATAACTACAGAGCTAGCTCAGGATAACCTAAGCCACTCTAACTATAAGCTTTATCAAAAAGGAAAGTTTTAAGCCTAGCCTTAAAAGTAGACAGGGTGTCTGCCTCACAGACTAAAACTGGGAGCTGGTTCCACAGGAGAGGAGCCTGATAACTAAAGGATCTACCTCACATTCTACTTCTAGAGACTCTAGGAACCGCCAGTAAACCTGCAGTCTGAGAACGAAGTGCTCTGTTAGGAATATATGGAACAATCAGATCTCTGATGTATGATGGAGCTAGATCATTAAGGGCTTTATATGTCATGAGGAGAATTTTAAATTCTATTCTGGATTTAACAGGGAGCCAATGAAGGGAAGCTAAAATAGGAGAAATATGATCTCTCTTTTTTAATTTTCATCAGAACTCTTGCTGCAGCATTTTGAATCAGCTGAAGGCTTTTAACTGCATTTTGTGGACATCCTGATACTAAAGAATTACAATAGTCCAGCCTTGAAGTAAAAAATGCATGGACTAGTTTTTCAGCGTCGCTCCTGGATAGGATATTTCTAATTCTGGCAATGTTCTGGGGGTGAAAGAAGGAAATCCTAAAAATCAGTTTAATATGGGATTTAAATGACATGTCCTGGTTAAAAATAACACCAAGGTTTTTTACTTTATTACTGGAGGTCAATTTAATGCCATTCAGGTTAAGTGACTGACTAAGCAGTTTTCTTTTTAAAGACTCCGCTCCAAAGACGACAACTTCTGTCTTGTCTGAATTTAGAAGCAGAAAATTTAAAGTCATCCAAGTTGTTATGTCTTCAAGACATGCTTGCAGTCTATCTAACTGGTTGGGCTCATCAGGATTTATGGATAAGTAAAGCTGAGTATCATCAGCGTAACAGTGAAAATTTATTCTATGCTGCCTGATAATTTTACCTACTGGAAGCATATATATAGTAAAGAGAATTGGCCCAAGTACTGAACCCTATGGTACTCCACAATTAACCCTGGAGTTTAAAGATGATTTATCATTTACATGAACAAACTGGAATCTGTCAGACAAATAAGATTTAAACCAGCCTAGCGTTGGTTTAAATCTGAGGTTAAGTATTGTGTCTGCATGTGTGTAAAGAAGGCTTTACAGGCATTAAGTGCATTTTTGTGTGCGAAAGGCTGAAAGCCAACTTACTCTAGAGTCAAATGTGACTCCATCTGCCTTATAGTTGAAGCTTAGCTGAAGTTTTAACATGCAACCATACATTGATCCTAACCATGACAGTAAAAAGAATAAAGGGGGAAAATATTGCTATGGCAACAAGGCTTTGCAGAACGAAATAACAGTGAACGCCATAGAGTCAAAAGAGTGTGTAAATACAAACAGGCTAAAATTCTCTAATATGAAATTCCCAAAGATGTTTCCCAAGATCGGTTATGCATAACAGGTAGCCTAATATTCAGTTCAATTCAATTCCGTTTTATTTATATGGTGCCAATTCACAGCACATGTCGTCTCAAGGCACTTTACAAAGTCAATTCAGTCGAATCAGACAGATTTCAAGATGGGTACAGGCATTCCATATCAACTCTAAGTTATTGCTTACTGTCTCTGAAATATCACTTAGATTTTTTTAGGTAAATGATATGTTCTTAATGTTGCCTTTTCTTTATTTTGTAACCAGTTAAAACCAGATTGGTAATCCTGACCTTATAAATCAATTTTGCCCACAGATGCTCAGTGCGCCTTGGAAGCTGTGGAAAGACTGCAAGCCAAACTGAAGGAGCGAGGGGAGGCTCCCACTCAGGAGAAACTATCCGTGCTGAAGACTGTGCTGCAGAGCCCTCTTTTCCTCCACATACTCAGCTTGCAGCAAGCGCAGCCAAAGCCTCCGGTGAAGGTATAGCACAAGCCTCAGTGTGTGGGTGTTTGGTATGTATTGAATGATAAGGGGAAAGAGGTGGAATTCTCAAAATACTGTATGCAGGAACCAAACTAGATGAGTAATCAGCTTACCTAAGCTTACCCCTAAAGCTGTGATAGAGTGTGGGAGGGAGGAATGGATGGTGCTTATCATGATCACAAATTGGCAGGAAGTCTCTGCGTTGCTGTCACAAGTTATGATCTAACGTTACATATGTGTGTTGCAAGTGTCACTACAGCCTGATATACAGTAAAATCGTCAACTATAATAATTATATCACCTGTCAAATTATTCTAGTTTCCAACATGCCTCCAAAGCAGCTATCCCAGAATAATTCCCACCTTCTGAAGTTCTTCTGCTGAGCATTTTTTGACCCTGTCTGTTGATTGTCTCTGTTATAACTTTGGGGTTTGGTCTGATCAAATGTTTAACAGTTTTCACAGGCTGAAGGGTGGGGCACTGCGCAATGGGCATGGTGTCTGCAGTAAAGTGCAGTTGCAGCAGATATAAAGTAAACATGTTGTTCCACAATGTAATTTACTTTACAAAGTATGTTTAATGAAAGACTGACATTCAAGACAAATTCACAAATGCCAATTCCACTGAAAACTAATATTAAAACAGCTATGATAAAAATGTTTTTCAGATTTTAATTTAAAAAACACTCATTAACTGATTTTATTTTATCTATGTAAGCTTATTCATGACAACAGGAAGGCTAGAGCCTCAACAGTTGTAAACAGAAATGCACTGATCTGCCTTTTTTTGGACACGCACCGGGAACAGGTCCGACTTAGTGCCGGCAATGTGGACCAAACTCCTGCTCCGCTCGTATAGGGACCAGATGGCCCCTAATAAAGGGCCCCCGATTCCATACTCCTGGAGCACCCCCCACAAGGCATCAAGAGGGACACAGTCGAATGCCTTCTCCAGGTCCACAAAACACATGTGAACCGGTTGGGCAAACTCCCATGAGCCCTTGAGTACCCTGTAGAGGGTATAGAGCTGGTCCAGTGTTCCACGGCCGGGATGAAAACCACACTGCTCCTCCTGAAGCCGAGGTTCGACTATCGGCCGGACTCTCCTCTCCAATACCCTGGTGTAGGCCTTATCAGGGAGGCTGAGGAGTGTGATCCCCCTGTAGTTGGAACACACCCTCGGTCTGCCAGTCCAGAGGCACTGTCCCCGACCGGCATGCAATGTTGAAGAGGCGTGTCAACCATGACAGCCCCACAACATCCAGAGATTTGAGGTACTCAGGGCGGATCTCATCCACCCCCAAAGCCTTGCCACCGCGGAGCTTTTTAACCACCTCGGTGACTTTAGCCTGGGTGATGAAAGAGTCCAACCCCGAGTCCCCAGCCTCTGTTTCCACCAGGAAATGCGTGATGGCAGGATTGAGGAGATCCTCAAAGTACTCCTTCCACCGCCCAATAATGTCCCCAGTCGAGGTCAGCAGCCTCCCACCAGCACTATAAACAGTGTTGGCGAAGCACTGCTTCCCCCTCCTGAGGCGCCGGAACGGTTTGCCAGAATCGCTTCGAGGCCGACCGGTAGTCCTTCTCCATGGTCTCACAGAACTCCTCCCAGGTCCGGGTTTTTGCCTCTGCCACAGCCTGGGCCGCAGCACGCTTGGCCTCACGGTACCCGTCCTCAGGAGTCCCACAAGCCAACCACAGCTGATAGGACTCCTTCTTCAGCTTGACAGCATCCCTTACTGCCGATGTCCACCACCGGGTTCTGGGATTGCCGCCGCGTCAGGCACCGCAGACCTTACGGCCGCAGCTACGGGCAGCAGCATCGACAATAGATGCGGAGAACATAGTCCACTCGGACTTTATGTCTCCAACATCCCCCGGAATCTGGTCAAAGCTCTCCCGGAGGTGGGAGTTGAATACATCCCTGGCCGAGGGCTCCGCCAGGCGTTCCCAGCAGACCCTCACTATGCGCTTGGGCCTGCCAAGTCTGTCCGGCTTTCTCCTCCTCCAGCGGATCCAACTCACCACCAGGTGGTGATCAGTGGACAGCTCAGCCCTCTCTTCACCTGAGTGTCCAAAAACATGCGGCCGAAGGTCTGATGATACGACAACAAAGATGATCATTGACCTCCTGCCTAGGGTGTCCTGGTGCCAAGTGCACTGATGGACACCCTTATGCTTGAACATGGTGTTCGTTATGGACAATCCGTGACTAGCACAGAAGTCCAATAACAAAACACCACTCGGATTCAGATCGGGGAGGCCATTCCTCCCGATCACGCCTCTCCAGGTGTCACTGTCGTTTCCCACGTGGGCGTTGAAGTCCCCCAGCAGAATAATGGAGTCCCCGGGAGAGGCACTATCCAGCACCCCGACAGGGACACCAAGAAGGCCGGGTACTCCGCACTACCGCTCGGCCCATAGGCCGAAACGACAGTCAGAGACCTATCCCCGACCCAAAGGCGCAGGGATGCGACCCTCTCATCCACCGGGGTAAACCCCAACATGAGACGGCTGAGCTGGGGGGCAACAAGCAAACCCACCCCAGCCCGCCGCCTCTCCCCGTGGGCCACTCCAGAGTAGAAGAGAGTCCAGCCCCTCTCAAGAGATGGGTTCCAGAGCCCATGCTGTGCGTGGAGGCGAGCCCGACTATTTCTAGTCGATATCTCTTGACCTCCCGCACAAGCTCAGGCTCCTTCCCCCCCAGCGAGGTAACATTCCATGTCCCTAGAGCCAGCCTAAGCATCCGGGGATCGGGCCCCTGAGGTCTCCACCTTCGTCCGCCACCCAATCCTCTTTGCACCGGTCCCTCACGGTTCCCCCTGCAGGTGGTGGGCCCACTGGGGGATGGCCTCGCATCTCTCGTTCGGGCTTGGCCCGGCCGGGTCCCATGAGGAGCAACCCGGCCACCAGGCGCTCTCCGACGAGTCCCGACCCCAGGCCTGGCTCCAGGGTGGGACCCCGGCTCTGCCGTACCGGGCGACGTCACGTGCCTCGATATATTTGTCCTCATGAAGGATTCTTGAACCGCTCTTTGTCTGACCCATCACCTAGAGCCTGTTTGCCATGGGAGACCCTACCAGGGGCATTTAAGCCCCAGACAACATAGCCTCTAGGATCATTTGAGCACTCAAACCCCTCCACCATGTTAAGGTGGCGGTTCAAGGAGGGGAGTTTTGAGGTTTAGGGGGAAATTAGTTTTTCACATATATGCCAGATTGTTTTGTATTTCTTTTTTTTAATACTCAGATACATACATGTATGAATTACCTTCTATATTCACTCAGGTTCTTTTTGTCTGATTCTAAAGCATTTATGTGGGACAAAAAAAGCATCTGTAAGAGGGCACTGTAAATATGTTGGCAGGACATGAAAAGGGCCTTACAGAAAAAAAAATCAACTAAAATCTTTCATCAAAAGTTATGGCAACATTCATCTTCATTCTTCCAGTCTGTTAAGTAACTAAACATTTTATAGAAGTCGTGGTTTTAATTAGTCAACACGTTTATAGTTTTAAGAAGCCACTAAGTCTGCAGTGAAGGTGATTACATAGACTGCAAAAGCAGAAGTGTTTTCATGTTCTTAATTGCAACAGATGGGTATTTTAATATTGTACACTGCATGAAGCTCAGAACATATTTCATAAATAAACCATGCAAAAATCCCGGTCATACTGGAGGGCTCACAAACCTATTCCTTAATCTGAATCTGTTGGACATTTATGACACCATTTAGACATTTAGCTCACTCGTTAGTGTTAAGTACCATAGCTTGGTAATTGCCTGATGGGGTGAACTCTAATAAGATACCCAATGGCCTTCACATACAAGCATCATTAAATTAGCAATATTGCATAAGCCTAAAGCCATTTAGCATCTTTGCATCCCAAGAAACATGGCACTGGAAGCAAAGTAAAGGTTTGAAATTGTACCAGGAAAATTATTTGTAGCATTAGCTATATCTCCTTGGGTCAAAGTTGTGTAAATCTGCTTAGAAGTGAGTTAAATGTTTTCTTTTTGTTATCAATTTTTAAAATTGTGCTTGAGATCGTTGTATGAGATGAACCAAAAGAAACTCAGGATTGGGTGTCAGGCAGGAAACAAATCAGTGATGGCTGTGGACATCAGGTTGAGTCTTACCAAACATGAAACAGGTTTTGGAAGAATAGGAGACAAAACATACTTAATAATTAAAAATGGACACATGTGAAAAAACTAATTTGAACCAGAAAAATTAATTAGAGTTTAAAAAAGTAATGTAATTTATTATTTCATATACAGTGGAACCTCTGAAATATAAATTTAACTCATTCAAATTAAACCTGATAAATTCATATGTGGAAACAAGCTTTCAACTGAAAATAGACATTTTTAAATTTTCTTCCAACCCCTCCTCATATCCCAACCAAAACATGCACACTTAAAATTGCAGTCGTTTTTAACATGCTATTTGGAAAGCATTTTGCGGGACACCCAACGGTTTAAAATGATGGAGACCACTGAAAGGTGTGCCTTCTTTCAAGTGAAACCACATCCATTAACAACACAGGGTGCCCCCCATCATACGGTATTTTCTCCTGGGCCTATCAACCAACATAGCGCTTACAAATTCTGGCAGCACTGGCACCGGGCATGCAGCTATGTCTAGAAAAGCTCATTAACTTTGGTTTTGTCCATGCTTATTTTGCATATTATTGCTGTTAATGTAGAATAATCCTCCAGAAGAGTTGCAACATCCCTAATTTTACCAAGAGACAGATTTTTGACAGAAGTTAGCCATTCCCTGTAAGAGTAAGTTTTTTTGCCAAAAAATATTCTTTTTGTTTATCTGACTGTCCAGAAGTGCCAAATATAAACAGTGCCCATATTTTCTTACAATGTCACACTGACCAAGTACAGATGAGATTTACTCACAATGGTTTATTCTTGTGTATGTGAAAATGTTTGCTGAATGTGCAAAGTGCGACAATGAAATTACATAAGTCTTACTTCAGTAACAGCTAAAAAATCATCAGATCCAAACCATGTCTCTGATATTTTGTGATCTGCTCTGAAGACACTGTTTGATTGTGAAATTGTGTTTCAGAATAAATTCCAGCCAAAGCTGAATGATACCCCTGAGATGCGGTTACTTTTTAATAACAGCAAATCAAATACCAACACTATGGTTTTCTTTAACACTTTGTAACAGGAAATCTAAAAGACAATAGGAACAGTTTAATAGAAGGGAAAACAGCTCTTTATCTCACAGTCTTGTGTTCCCAATTATCTTTTTCCTTTCTTCTCATTTTGTATATTTCTACATTTTTTAGCACTCATGAGCATTTTTCCTTGCCCTCCCACATCATTGTTTCTGCCTCAAACAGTTCTTCTCATTTTCTAATCCTTTTAGTTTCCCTTCATTTCTTTATTAATCATACTTTATAGATTGGACGTCATACATCCATTCTTCCTTAGCATCTGTTCCTTTTTTGTATTATTTTGCTCCCAAATTTTCTTTTTTTCATGTTAAACGTCTTGTGGTCTAACCAGGGGAAAGGAGTTTCCAAGTCGGTATCCCTGAACTGTGGCCCATGCCCAGACTTACCTGTTGGCCTGAAGGGACTCTGCCACAGTGACTCATACACCTGGGCTGTGGAGAATCGAAGATCATTTCAGAAGGATGGCAGCAACTCCTCCCTTGGCTCACAGGAGCTGTCCTTTTCAGATATCTACCCAGACAACTCTTCTCACATGGAATCTCAGGTATATAAAAACACCCGTAACAAAGGAGAAAGGAACTTTTTCTTGACAGAGAAATATTTATTTTACACCTTCCAACTCAAAGCAACCAAATTATTTCTTTATTCAGCACACTACAATCTGAAATGTCACATTTTACATTCAAGTATGATTCCTTTGATGATTAAAGTCATGCATGGTGTTCTCATCATCAGACGATGGTTTCATTAGATCTTATGAAGCTGTCACTCACATGTAGCATTCATTGTTTTCAGTACTGCACTCCTCCTCGTATCTCCCGCACCATGTCGATGGGTAGAAACCTTTCTGCTATTGCACACGAGGTACAGTGATCATTACATGGGAGGTTTTACTGTAAATCTGCTGAAAGTTTAATGAGAGTTTTCCTTCTCATTCATTTGGTTTGTTTGCTTCCCTCTGTCCGGTCAGAGGCGTCACATTGAGATAATAGAGCTGATCAACGATGGGAGAGGACTTGGTTTTGGCATCGTAGGCGGACGCAGCACAGGAGTCATGGTCAAGACCATCCTTCCTGGAGGTGCAGCAGGAAGGGTAAATCTTTCTGTTAGTCTTAAAACCACTCAAATGGGGAAACCAAGGTTAACCTAAGGGGGAAAACTAGAAGAAAGTGGCTTGCTTTGTCCATCACAAAAAACTGTGCTCTGAACATTGACCTGCTTTGTGTATAGTCTGTGAAAAACTGTGTGTTTGTTTGTTGAAATCATGTTTGACAGGACAGTCGCCTGCGTAGCGGAGATCAGATTCTGCATATTGGAGATACAGACTTAGCGGGCATGAGCAGTGAACAAGTTGCACAGGTACTTAATTATCAGAATCATTCAATTATATTTACAGTGCCTTGCAAAGGGATTCATGCTCCTTCAACTTTTTCACATTTTCACGCATTAAATCCACAAACTTCTATGTATATAATTAGCATTTTATGTGGTAGGCTAAGAGTGGGGCATGCATTTGTATTCAGTCGCCTTTACTCTGATACCCCTAAATAAAAATCAGATGCAACCAGTTGCCATCAGATGCCTCTTAATTAACCAATTAATCAAAATAGTACAGTGTGCATGGCAAAAAACTAGCACTGCACATCACCCTGAAAACATCATCCCCAGTGTGAAATACCATAGATGCAGAAACATGCTGCGAGGGTGATTTTCTTCATGGGGACAAGAAAACTGGTTAGAGTTGATGGGATGATGCTTGGAGCTTAAAACAAACCAGTTAAAGTTTGCAAAACACTTGAGACTGGGTCTGACACTGATCTTCCAGCACCACAACGACCCTCAACATTCAGTCTGAGCTGCGAAGAAAAGGTTTATATCAAAGGACATTCATGTGTTACAATGGCCCAGTCAAAGTCCAGATCTAAATCCAAATGAGAGTTTTGTCAGGTCTTGGCAACTGCTGTTCAGAAACTCTCCAGACTAACTAACTTTGAGCTGTTTTACAACAAAGAATTGGCAAGGATCTATGTCTCTAGATATGTATTTAACAGATTCCTTATGTGTTTTATGTAAACTTGCTTACCATATGTCCATATGTCCATTTTCACCTGTTCACAAACCACCGCTTGGCCCAGGTGCTGCGAAATGCTGGCAGCAGGGTGAAACTCCTTATTGCCAGGGATGTTACCAAACCCAATTACCTCTCCTCCCCTGCTCTGAACCAGGACAGTTTGGACGACAAGGTTTGTGTGTTTGATGTCTGTGCATTTGTTCCTCTTTGTAGGTAATATAATTTTTTGTTGAGTAATATCAAATGCTTAACATGTCTTTTTTTTCTCTTGTTTGTGCCTGTTTCCAGGACTTGAAAAATGACCAAGAGTTCAGTGTCCAGTTCACTAAAAATAGCCGGGGCCTGGGATTTTCCATCTCAAGCTATGTAGGAGACCTGAACTCAGGTACTTTAGCTGAAGCGTATCAGAATTTAAAAGGCTTATAGATAATAATTTTAAAAAAGTTTAATCATTTAAAACCTTGGTGGTGTTTTATTTAGTCTACAGTGCCGGTGTGATGGTGAAGAGCATTGTAAAAGGCAGTGCTGCAGATCAAGACGGGCATATGCAAGTTGGAGATATCATCCTCTCTGTATGTTTTCTAACAACATAGTAACATAGTAAATGGTTTTCTGTAATAGTACACTTGAAAAACAATTGTTTAAGTGACACCTATTGTGCTACATTTTGTGCTCCTATTTCCATCCTCAATCCCTTTTACCTCTGTAGTTAAGTTTAGACATTTTCATATAATCAACATGGACATGCATTTGCTATTTATTTTAGACTTTTTTTAAGGTTGGAATGATTATTAAACAAATAAATTCAGGTTTTACAGTTACACCTCCTCTATTATTCAAACAAATGTCTCTTTGCGTGTTGAAGAGAAACCACCAATTTTAGTAGCCATCAACAAAGTCCTTGCATAATTCTGGCTGGATATATAACCACTCTTCATTTCACAAATGGCAGAGTTCCTTACCAGTTCCTAAACCAGTTTGAAATGGGTTGGACACTCAGCTGTGTCCAAACTGAAACCATACAGTGCAAATTGTCCTCCTCAGAAGAAAGGAAATTAGTTAGCATGTTCAAGATCACCCAATAAGTAGAAGGCAAATGCTTTGTGGAGAAAAGGTTTATACTCAAATAAGACAAAAATTGAGCTGTTTACCAGCAAAGATAGGAGTCTATGTGAGTCTTAAATCTAAGAACACTGAACCAACCAGATAATGCTGGCAGCTTCATCATCGGGGTCTGTTTTGCTACCTGTCTTACTGATGTATCGCAGAAAGTGGATGGGGATAGTAAAGAAAGAAGACAGTCTTTAAATTCTTCAGGATGTCCTCAACATTGACAGCTACACAGTTGAAACACAGTTCCATGTTCCAACTAAACAACATCCCCGAAAAAACACATCAAAACCCCAATGAAAAATGAAACTTAAAACTATGCTTAAATC
The DNA here is from genome assembly GCA_036173005.1 of Crenichthys baileyi. Taxonomy (NCBI): domain Eukaryota; kingdom Metazoa; phylum Chordata; class Actinopteri; order Cyprinodontiformes; family Goodeidae; genus Crenichthys; species Crenichthys baileyi. The sequence continues at coordinate 137,465 of JAHHUM010001175.1, forward strand.
TGAAAACCAACCATCATAAATGAAGTCTAGGAATTCCAATTAAAGCTGGCCAAATATCCAGCCAGAATTTTGTACAGACTGTGTTGATGGCACAATACATAAATAAATGTGTGTGTGGTTTTGCTGCGGTTTGGTAGGGAAAACTTAACCAATATATACATATTTGAGCATGTGTGGATATTTTTGTCAGAGCTGATGATGAATGCATGACAAGTGTTTACTTCAGGCCATAACTGTACGTTTAATTATCTCATCCCGCAGGTGGATAGTGTGAGCCTTCAGGGCTGCAGTGAACAGCGTGCCATGGAGGTGCTCAGGAGGACCGGTCCCCTGGTCAGACTGAGGTTGCTGAGAAAGGCTGTCTACCTTGGTCACATCATTCCCCCAGTTCCTCACCTGCAGCCTCTCCGACACACCCACAGCTTCCATGAAGGCAACCTTTACAGATCAGGCCTCAACAAGATACAAGAGACAGGTGCTTTTGCATCTATCTATTCCTGAGCAAAAGAGAATGTGGAGGTTTTTACTGATATAAACCTGTGCAGCTTGCCCTGCTGAGGGATGCTTTGATTAGGGTTTTATGGTATCAGTTTAGATTCAGACTGAAGTCTAATTTTGGTGCTTCTTTGAGCAAATGATGAACCTTTGTACTCTGTGCATGAAAAAAAAAGATATTTTCTGATACAAGTGTGCCTGTGTGTAAGACTGTGCTGATCCCTCCTTGTGTGCTCAAACGTGTTCTTCCTTCTCCCAGGAATCAGCTCTCTGCGTGAAATCTCCCGGCGAGCGGCATATGCCAGCAGACGACCCCAACATGATCCCAGAGATGGTAAGCTCCTGTTTCCATACGGCACAGCAGTGCGGAAACTACTTCACAGGACTCTGTCTGCTGCTTTGCCTTGGATCATGAAACAGCCATGCGGCATGAACCATGCTCTTTGATGGGACTCTATTTATAGTTTTGTGCAATCATGTGTTTATCCAGCTCATTCAGCTCATTCCAGATGATTTGTCTCTCACCCCCCCTGCATATATTGCTCTGTTTAGACAGAAGAAATTTGGGGCCTGATTAGAGACCTCAGACAAATAGGCCTTGATTGCTGTTAGCCTTTAATAGATGAACAAGAAAGCAAAACTTTGTCAAGAAATCACAAGATGTTGGATGTGAATATGCATGCCTTCTCGCCTGTGTTGTGAATGTGTATATGCTTGTTTAAACAGTAATGTATTGACACTCTTCCTTGCCTCAAGGAGAATTATGTTGTTTTCTCTACATAATAGCACCAAGGTGATTTTTTATATAGGATCCCATTCTTTATTGATTGGACCGTGTGGGACTTCAAACAGTGTGTGTGTATATATAGGAGACTTTATAGATTTTTGTGTATGTGATATAAGGAACATGTGTTTTTGTGTGTGAACATTTTAAAGGTGTGAAACTGACTTCAGAAGAAGAGGAAAACCTGAGGGAGAGGTGGCAGCATGCGGTTGGACACCGATATGAAGTGATTGTATGTACATTGAAGATACATCTTCATTACAGCATGCATTAAAAAATAAACTAAAATAGCAGCATTGTAGGTATGTAACTGCTTACACACTAATCTTTGATGACCTTCCATGTCCCAGTATATCTTTCACCACCTCAGATTTCCATTTTATCTCTGTTTCCTAATGTTTATGTTTTTCTTCTTGTAGGTCTGTCAGCTGGAGAGGTTCAGTGAGACAAGTGGTCTAGGTATCAGTCTGGAAGCTCGGGCAGGACATCACTATCTGTGCTCCATCTTACCAGAGGGACCCATTGGCCAGAGCAGCAAAATCTTTACTGGAGACGAGATACTGGAAGTAAGTATTTTCCTTTCACCTGTCTCAGTCTCAGTTCACTTGTTTATCCTTTACTCATCTGATAAAGGCACAACATCGGATACTCAGGACAGAGATATACAGCTTATTCATGTCCCTTGAATTATGGCTGTGGAGGACCCACACACAAGCATGAGATAGGCAAGACCATGTTGAAAATGTGATTTAATGAAATATTAAGGAAATTTACATACAGTGATAACCACTGGAGCAGAAAGCAGTGATTAGAACATCAAAGGTAGGAACTAACAGGTGGATATGGCCAAGAGCTGACTCAAATGTAAGGTATTCAAGCTGGGGTGATGATTACTAAAGAAGTGGCATGTGGGTGATTAGTAACAAGAAATGGCTGAGGAGGAAAAAAGGAAGCTAGAGTCAACTGAAGAGATTATTTGGAGAATGAGCCTCAGTGATTACACAGGTATTCAGGAAGCTAACTAAACAGAGTAAAAACTATAATTGAAACATAATGAAAGCACCAGGAAAACAATGAGAGAACACTAACACTATTTTTGAATTAAATTGAAAGATTAGAACAGTTTAATCGGTGTAAAGGAAAACCTTGACTGTTTTTTGAATGTTTTTCATCACACAGAGCTAAATCTGTCTTTTCTAGTAAACAAGGGAAAACTTTGATACCATTCTTTCAACCAGCTGGCAGGCAGTGTGCAGCATAACTGACATAACCACATGGTTTATGACTTTTTCTAAGTAGTAAAGAGTCTGCATGGATATAATTTGATCTCAGTATAAATCCAGCTGTTTTGTGAAGGCTTCAGAGGTTTGTCAGATATCATTAAGTTCACAGCAACCACAGGAAAGCTGTGAACCAGTGAACAAACAACATCACGAAGACCATGAAACACAACTGACAGGTCAGGAATAACATCATGGAGAGGTTTAAAGCAGGATCAGAAGATAAAGTTGGAAGTTGGAAAGACTATAGCACAACTGCAAACCCAACAAGACATGAGATCCATCTAAGAGGGCATTAATCAGAGAAGCAGCCCATGGTAACTGGAGAAGCTGCGAAGAGCCACAGCCCAGGTGGGAAAATCTGTTGCCACAACTATTATTCCTACACTCCACAAATCTGGTCTTCTTGGAAGAGTGGCAAGATGAAAGTTATTAATAAAAGAAAGCCATAATAAGTTTTATTCAAAAGTTCCCACAAGCCATGCACAGGTAGGTGGTGTAGCAAACATATGGAAGAAGGTTATGTAGTTAGATGTGACCAAATTTGAAGTTTTTAACTTTCATGTACTGGCAGCTATTACAGCAGAAGAGTTCTTCAAAGTATTGATTCAAGGGGGCTGAAGAAAAAATGGAATCCACTTTTTTAAGCTTTCTTTTTTGTAAAAAAAAACCAAAAAACAAAAAAAGAAACAATTGAAAATCGTGGATAATTTTCCTTTCACTTGCAGGTAAATGGAATCCCCCTTATTGGACAGACACATAAGGAGGTGGTCAGTGTTCTGAAAGAACTGCCAGTGCAAGTATATCTCGTGTGCTGCCGCATTGTCCCCCCTTCAGTTCATGACAGTGATGAAGAAGCAAATGATGATGCCTGTCTGAGCCTCAAAGAGCTGCTGGCTGAGTTCAATGACAAGGTGAGAGGACAATCTGATGAAACATGAACATCAGTCCCTTTTTAAAGAAAATTTGTAATGTTTTTTACTTTTGTTTAATACATTAGCACAAATCTTTTCTTCCGTCTGCATCTTCCCTATCTCTCTCCTATCTCCTTGTCTCAGCTGGATCACGGCTGTGTCATTCCCTGTCCTACAGCTGAGGACATTACAAAGCGTGGCGTGCCCCCCATGTCACCTCCTCTGGCCATGTGGGAAAAAGAGGCTCAGGTTGTTGAGCTGGAAAAAGGAGAGTTGGGACTTGGCTTCAGCATCCTGGACTACCAGGCGAGGAACTACAAATAGAGCTAATTAAAGAAAATGGAGATAGGGTGGAGATGTGCACTGCTGCACTTTGTAGGATGAAATTATTGTCTTATTTTTATTGCATCTGATTTGTGATGCTTTATGCCACTTTTTTCCTTATTTGGAAAAAGAAAATCATTAGATATCTAAACTGAGTCATTTGCTTTTATTATTACGATGATTCTTCTAATTGCACCACTTTCCGGCTTCTGTCCCTCATTTTATTGAAAAACCCCAAATTGGGTAAATTATGGGTAAATTATGGGTATTTCAAGCAACACATTCCCTTCAACTTTCTGCTTAATTTTAGGATCCAGAGGATGCCTCCAAAACAGTTCTAATAATCCGGTCCCTGGTTCCTGGAGGTGTAGCAGATCAAGATGGCCGCCTGCTACCTGGTGACCGACTAATGTTTGTTAATGAAACTGACCTAGAGGGCTCCAGCCTGGATTATGCTGTGCATGTGCTCAAGTCTACAGAATATGGGCTTGTTCGCATTGGTGTTGCTAAACCACTGCCGGTAAGTGAGAGTGAACAAAAATACCTTGTTAATTCATTTTCTCTTTTATAGAATGCAGGATTTCACACAGAACACATAATTGAACTGGAAGACTGTTTTCTATTTATTCGATTACCAATAGTTTATTAAGCATAATTCAATATTTAGTAGACACATAAGGAAACACAGTGTGTTTAGATATTTTGGAGCAAGTGGCTTTAACAAATAGAAGCAACGAGCTAGAAGTTAAGATGCATATAATCTTCTTTTCTAGCTATATACAGAGCATAATAGGTAATAAAAAACTGTGTACACCTTCAAATTAAATGAATCAGTTAAGTTTATTCAGAACTGTAGAATCTGAAACAAATCTATTATAGAATGGTAATCCAGTATGTAATTCTCATTATGGAGAGTATTGTAGTTTTTTGAAATTCTGTTCTTTATTCAAGGAACACAACTTTTATATTAGCTGGTTAATTAGACTTTCTGCTCTGGTCGACAGCTCGCAGTCAGCTTCTCAAAGTCCCTATTTCACACAGCCCACAAATAACACAAATGGCCAAGAATGTCAGGATTTTACGATTTTTAGTTGAAATATAATAAGTTCCTGAAATCGTAACCTGATTCTTAGGCATTATTTTTTTTATTTAGTTTCTTATTACATTTTATGTCCAAAACAAGCACAGTTTCTACATTTCCTTTGCAACAACAATCACTTTACATTTTACCTTTTAAATATCAATAGTCATCATTTAAATAACATTCACTCCTGCTAGTCCCTTTTCACTTTTTATCATATCTTGATAGAAAATCCCTTGAATTTTCAAGAATAGTAACAAATTCAAATTTAATCGTAGCTGATTCTTTGATGCATTCGGCAGACTGATTTCTATATCGTCCATGTCACATTCTTAATAGATTCTTGTAAATCGTACTGAATTCTTGACAATATTCATGCCAATCAAGCCGAATCTCTCTATTTATCTTTATCTATCATGTGTCATAATATCATATGTCATATGTCATAACTGAATCTCGAATAATTGCAAAATTCCAAGAATCCTTACGAATCCTACAATTTAGCAATATGTGGAATAGTGGCATAAAAGACATGCTGCTTAGAGCTTCTCGACAGCTTAATAAGAGTGATGGAAGGTGACTCATGAATTTCTGCACCTTGACATAATGTCCTTAATCACACACAGCTAAATTTATCTTTCTTGTAAACAAGGGAAAAGTATGATACACTTCCTTCAACGTTCTGACAGGCAGTGTGCAGCAACAGGATGGAAGCCACAGTTACTCTATGCTCTTTGCGCCCTGATCACTATACCACTCTTTTTTTCTGGCATCTGATTAAAAAGTTTTTAAGCCACAGCAATGGTGTGACAGAAAATTCTAGCAGCTTTGAAACAAACCAACTTTTAAAAACCCAGGTAAACCTTTCTACTGTTAAAAGGCCCATACCTGTATCCCTTACTTAAAGTTGAAGTTAAAGCAATGTAGCATTACTTTAAGCCAAAAAAGGTTGGGATCCACAGTTTAAAATGCTGTAACGATTGACAGAGTTTGTACTATCTATTACAAAACAAAGTAGCTGCCTGTTCAAATTTACCCTGCCTAAAAATAACACCCTTAGCGATATTGCCCTGTAAATAAACATATATGACTATAATTAAGGACAAAGACAACAAGTGGAAACTGGTGGCTCATACACATAAGCATAAATTGTCTGTACAAACTGTCCAGGAAGACTGCTGAAATGTCAAGGTGTTATTTTATCAACCTTTTGCACAATGAGATATGTCTTTTTTTGCATTACTACAAAATATACTTAAAAGTTTTCCCTTTCTTCAAGACTTCTTTAAATATTTAGCAAATTGCATAATATCCTAACAAATCCATATGTATACAAACTTTTCCAAGAATATAAATAAGTATTATTTAGTTGAAATAGAATGATTTCCCAAAAATGCATTTCATTTCTTCTTCTTTTTGTTTTGTACTGTGGCTTAGTAACAAGGAACAGAGAATCCAGTTACAGGCCTTCTGAATTTTTAATGCGGCTGGAAGATGAACACGGCCACACTACAGATGGAGAGAGTAGAGGAGAGCAGTTCATAGTGTCTAATTTACAGTCACCTTTCCTAGCCTGATTGCTTACCTGGAAATCTACAACTCACTCACTTTTGAGCCGAACGGACATTCTTTTTTCCAAGCTCTCTTTTTGAATCTTTCATTTGTGTGTATGTGTGGTTGCATTTGTAGGTGTGTGTGTGTGTGTTTTTTTCTGAAAGAGCAAAATTTTTGATTATTTTATTTTCAGCTGGAACTGTGTGGTGGCTTGACGCCCATAGCAGAGCGAAGTGCGCGGCCTTCAACCGATGACACTGACAGCCACACTCAGGTCAGCCTGCTAGCTGAGGCAGCGGAGGCCAATTTCATCAACACAACTTGGAACTCCGACGATACCAGCTTCAGCCAGCAGTGTTACACGGTATGTCACACATCTATCTATCTATCTATCTATCTATCTATCTATCTATCTATCTATCTATCTATCTATCTATCTATCTATCTATCTATCTATCTATCTATCTATCTATCTATCTATCTATCTATCTATCTATCTATCTATCTATCTATCTATCTATCTATCTATCTATCTATCTATCTATCTATCAAGTTCAAACTGCATAATTTGTTTGGCATACTCCAGCAAATGCCACCTTTTGTTCTTCATTCATGCCCAATAACTGCAGAATTCAGTAAATGAGACGTTACCAGAAACTATACACTCAGTTGGTAGAATCTTTTGAGTGACAGTTGCGCTAACACTAGAGAATCATGCAGAACTGCTCATTATCATGCAAACCTGAGATTCTGTGGGTAGCCATTTTAAACCCTCTAAAGCACGTTACCATGTCAGCCTCTGTTCTCTTCATTCCCGTCCTACTGTGTTCACCGACAGCTGTATCAGTGTCACAGCGTCAGCTATAGAGAAAGTGCTCAGTGTCAAAGGCTTTAATTGTGGCCTTGCCTCAATCCTACTCAGCCAAGCTTTTGTAGTTGCTGTTGCTTAATTGCCAACAATTTCCTCTCTGTGAAAAGAGCTTACTACTCTTCCACAAGGACAATGACGGTCGAGCTCAGTGCCTCTGACACAATGTTCTTATCAAAGTCAGCCTGGTTGCAAAGGTAGATTTTGAACTTTATTTTTGCTTTTACTCTGTAAAACTTCAAAGATTTGCACTTTGCCCTTTTTTTTTTTAGAAGTGCACACAGAGCTTTGACAAGACTAACTTTGTCAATGGTTTTCATTTTGTATTTACTCCAAAAGCCTTGAGTGTAGTAATGCTCATTAACCTTAGGTGTGGGTATTCTTAAGAGGCATGGAGCCAATGCAGAATGAAAAGAGTGTGAAAAAACTGTACATAGAAATTTTCATTTTTGAAAGAGCATGTTTTTTTTGAAAAGTTAAGGGATAGTTGTTCTGCAAAATTTCAATAACATGTAACAAGAAATAGGTTTACATGGCTACAATCCATTTTCACACGTCGAAATTTGGGTCTCAGAATGACAACACACCACACTAAACCATGTTGCAGTTGCATGTTTGAAACTAGAATAATTTGCTAAATTTTGTGCTATGTGATCAGACAAACAACAATGCAAACTGACAGCATTGTATTTCTCAGCATTTTGTACATTTACACATGGTTGTCACATGTTCACAGATAGAAAGCGGTGTTATAATACATCCAGTTTAACGTAATACCTGTGATTCGTTTAATTCTGGTATCCTCATTCAAATAGCTCTCTAGTTTAGAGCCTAGTGTGCAAGAATTAGCTGGTGGGATATTTTTCATGTTAGAGAAGAAGATTTACAGTCCATAATTTCCATCATTATCAAGCTTGACTGCTCATTACTTCCTGACCTTTATTGGGCTGGTCATGTGTACCGCTGTCCTTGCAGCCTAATGCAGAGGGAACAACAACAGCAGTTGCACAGAGCTCTTCCCTATCTATGATCGGTCTAACACAATCCCTACAGTATTTACATCCAGCTCCATCAAATCTCAGGGGGCATCATCCTCTCGTCTAAAATGATATCCGCACGTTGTCATTTTTTGCTGACAAAGAAGTCCTGCAGGAAGATGCTAACTCCATTAGCTCCCTAAGATCAATAACATTTTTGGATTTTAGATTTCCAAAAGGTCAGAGTTCATGCAGCCTATCTTAACAACGACTGAGCATTTTCCAAAAGGTTGATTTACTTCGTGACAACATTCTAGAAATAATGTACAGACAATATACACAACACCGACCCCTCCCCCATGCTGCATAAAAAAGTGTCAAGCAACGAGTGTTTTTAGGGTGCCTGCTTTTTTCTGCTTTGAGGTCTTATATAAAAGATCAAATTGATAGGTGCCTTTTTAAAACAGACGTTTCCTCAAAATATCATGTGGGGTTTTTTTCTGCACAACCCACAAGTTCCACTTAAAACGTTCTTAAGCATTATTTTGTATTATTTAGGAATAATGGCTGTAATTATACAGTAGCTTCAGCCATCATAGCTGGGTTGTCTTTGCTTCCGAGTGTCAGTATGCTGAGAAACATGAACCGTTTTTCTTTTGTTCACTCCCTGTGCCTCAATATAGTCTCTTGTTTGTTAAGCCCACCACAGTGAAGACTGAAATGGTAACATCATCTTTGTTTGGGTTCACTTTACATTTCTATGAACATTTACAGTTAGTCTTGTTGATTTTAGCTGTGTTTTCTCACCATGTTCATGATGATTCAGTGTTCTATACAATAGTAGTTGTTGCTGAATTGCTTAACACGAAAGTCATTAAAATTTATATTTGTTTCAATAAACACTTTACATACACTACTTTGAAAAACCTTTTTAGCTTGCCCTAATTTCATCATAGAGCTCCTGCAATAGCACTGATAAATTTCTGCTATGGCTATTCTATACAGTGGAAATAATGTGTTTAAAGAGCTATGCAGTGTTTATCTCCAGGCAAAGCATTTTTTTTTTAATTAAGGCCAAAAGATTCAATTTTAGTCTCATCTACAAAAAAATAAAACAATATAAAATCCTCACTGAGAGCAAAGTGTACTGGAGTCAAATTTCTTGTTTCTCTGTAGAAACTTGGCAATAAAGCTAATTCTGATTCTGATTCTGATCTTCTTCCACATTTGCTGCTTTCTTCACATGGTATGTGCCAAACTTTAAAACTGGATTGCTAATGAGACGTTTTACATTTTTTACTTTTTCAACTGATTTTGTTCTTGTTGCCACATTTGTGGACTGCACAACTGTTGTCTTATCAGTGGATTCCTCTACCTGAGTTGTTGATCTCTGCACCTCCTTCAGAGTTAGCAGGGGCCTCTTAACTACTTCTCCAATAATGCTGTCCTTGCCCAGCATAATCCTTCCATTTTCAGACAATGGATTGAACAGTGCTCCATAAGATGCCCAAAGCTTGGGATACTGTTTTATACCCTAAACCTGCTTTAAACTTCCTCACAACTTTTTCCTGACCTGTCCGCTGTGTTCCTTGGTCTTCATGATGTTGTTTGTTTACTAACCTTCTTTAACAAACCTCTGAGGCCTTCGCAGAACAGCTGAATTTACACTGAGATTAAATTACACACAGCTTGGTACTTTTTTTTGTTAGATTACCTCTGATGCCAGTTGGTTGCACTGGATTTTATTTTGCAGCATAGGTTTAACACTGGGGCGGATTCTAATGCGTTGCTCACTTTTTGGATTTTGATCTGTAAAAAAAGATTTTAAAAAATCCCAAATTTTTCCTCCACTTCACAAAACTCTACTTTGTGTTGGTGTTTGACATAAAAATCCCAATAAAAAGTTTTTGTTTGCAACGTGACAATATTTGAAAAGATCCAAGAGGATCTTGTCTGAACCAGACTTTCTTGTCTTTCGTATCTTGTCTACAAATGTTTCCAATCAACAGTTCTTTAGAAGTCTTATACATTTTTACAAGGTTGGTTCTTTTGAACCTTGGCGGCATTTTCAATCATTCTTTGTCTAGTCATTGTTACTGATCATGAACGTATATTGTACAGAAAACCGAAAAAATATATATCTGCTGTGTCTGAAAGTCATTCGTTGGGGACAATGGGATACATCAACTGTATCCCAACCTTTCAGCTATTAGCTGTTTCTTATCTTTCAGATTTGTTGTAGATCCACCTAAAGAATTAGGAATAAATTGTACATTTATGAAAGGATGTTAATTACATAGCTAGGTGTATCTGAAAATCCTGCTGAAAAACTGGACTACTTTTTGTCTCGACACGACACTAGTTTATCTTTTGAGTTTAGGAGCCTCTTTTCTCTCAAAGATTCATAGAGCACAGTCAAGTGGCTTAACAAAGAAAAAGAAACATTATTTTCTCTGAAAGGGGTCAGGAACAGGACTGAAAATGAGTGAGGAAGCAGAATAACTTTAAAGAAAAACTTTGAAAGTCTAAAGAAATATTGATCGAGACCAGATTACAAGATTACAAGAAAGTCTGGTTCCTTTGAAGCAAAATACAAAGACAGTAGCATAAGTCATTGCCAGTGTCCTGTTCTCACTCCCTCCTTCACACCCCTCTTGTCTTTCTCTTAGGAGAACCAGCTGCGTTATCGCTGCAGCGCTATGGAAGATGACAGTAGGCAGCAAGCCCCAACTCTGCCCCCTCGCACAAGCCTTGAGAGGACAATCACTGTTGTCCGGGGCAACCGTAGCCTTGGTATGTTCTCCGTCTTTCTCATGGTGATGGTGTCCTGGTGTGTGTACGTTGCAGGCATGGCCTTGATGACACTAATTGGAAGTGGGGATGACGACTGCCCTGAAGAAGAGTGGTGACGTGGTGTGTTCGTCAAACCTGAGAGAGGAGATGAATTCTGTGTGGGGGCAGTATGTGAATGTGTGTGTTTTGAATGATATATACTAAGAATGTAAATTAATGGGCAAGGTAATGAGTATCTGCAATGGTTCTCAAAACACACCCCTGTGAGCATGCCAGGTTTCCATGGTGTAAATAATTGAGACCAAGATAATTATTTTTCAAAGCTTTTTCCAACGTAAAATGTAACATTTCTCCTCCACAAGGTGCAATAATCTGCATGCATAAGTGTGTACATCCCTAAACCACAGATGCTGAAGCATCTTCTGATTTAGTTCAGCATACAGTAATCTTGAATTCACACCCACCATGAATTATATTAAATCTGATTAGGCTTAAATAAAGTTCCGCTGTCCTAGTTGGATTTTTTTTTCTAGCTTTAGCTAAAGCCATAGCTTGCTGAGAGGTTACAAAGGATTACAAACATCTGATCTGTACAAAGGTATCAGTCAAGTGAACGGTACAAAACCTTCCACAAAACTAGTCAAGAAGGCTGCCAAGAGGCTGGCAACAAGACTAAAAGGAATGTAGATGTTCTACATGTAACAACAATCTGTCTCAAAGTTAATGAGTAGGGTTGCGAGACAGAAGTCCTTTCTTTCTTTGACAGAAAATCTATATGGCCACCTGAAGAGGGCTGTGGAAAAGAGATGTCCACAGAATCTGGCAGATTTGGAGAACTTTGGCTGGACAGAATGGTATAATATTGCTCGGTCAATAAGTGGGACGATGACAGACTCCTACCAAATAAGGCTGGATTTAAATAAAGTATTCGTTTAATAGTGTCCACACTTATGCAAGCAGGTTGTTGCACTCTAATTTTGTTTTTTCTCTAACAGATTTGTTTGTTTTTCTGCTGAATTATGTGTAATTGAATGTTGGGTTACATCAGGAAAAGGATTTGACATTATTTTTACATCACAAAAGCCTAGCCTTTTAACAGGAGTGTGTTGACTTATAAGAGCTACAGCATATCTTGAGGTTCCAGATAAACTGATACCTTTTTATATAAAGGAGCTGATGAATTTATGATTTTTATTTCCTACAAATAGGAAATTATTGTCTTAACTACATGTCCAGTGTTTGGCTATTTTTAACATGACAGGGAATCAAGAGAGTTGAAGCCAGTTCTGCACTTTTATCTAAAGGCACTATGCAAAGCATAAGGAAACCAACTCATTTGTATTCTGAATGCATGTGCTGATAAGGCATCAGACTACCTACGTCTGTGAGACAGAGTTTGAAATTATGTAAATGTTTGTGTAGAGAAAATCAAGGTCACAGTATCAGTGCACTCTTAACTTCTCATCTATTATGATTGTATGGATCCCCTTGCTGATTTATTTAATGACTTTGTTCTTCAAAATCAAACATATACATACATATGTATATATTTGCAGGTTTAGGGAGATTTACTTTTAAATTAAAGTAGTGTAACTTTAAGTTAAAGGATTGTCATGTGGTGGCAAGCAAATGTTTGGGCATCCTTTAATATATTTATAAGTTTTTCTGCTACTTTATATCAGAAACATTCAAAAAGAGTTTGCCTACCAAGCTAAAACACTTATTTATATGGGGTTCTTGTGCTGCCATGGGTGTACCAAGTGAAAATTTTGTTTTAGGCTTAGGGTTAATGGATTGCTCAGTAGAACTTTGTGTCCTTGAAGTCGTCCACTCTAAACTGAGGTGTATAACTAGTCCAAGAAAACATCGCCCTATCAGGTTTCATTTTTCTCTTCAAATATGGTGATTATTGTTGCCGTATCTTGTTTTTTTTGTAGCACTGACTGCAATTGGGCATGGGCTGGTTTTAGAATTTCACAGTATGATCATTTTGAAAACAAATGATCTACACCATCATGGTATTACGATGGAAATTTAAGGCAACATGATCTAACTGCTTTTATTTAAAAAGGAAATGTGAAATATTAATCATTACAGTTAAAATGGTCAATACAAACTATTGAAACAAATTTTTTTTATTTTCTATGGGCATAACGACACATCCAGCTCACGAGCGGAGACAATGTTAGGTTCATGAGACAGATAGACGAGCTATGGTTTTAGTAGTATATTAGAAAAATAACGGTTTCATAAATGTCAAACCTGTGTTTTAATGAATTTGTCCTTAGGGTAGAATATTCCGGTCAAGGTTTGACTAGTTCATATGATTCACCTTTTGCTCTTGTCTAAATTTAAGGTGGCCTGAATTCTGAAAGAAATTAAAATATTCCCTTTTTCTGTTTTCACAAATTTCATAAAACCTCAAACTTTGCTTTGAAGAATCTCTTTTCAGTGAAGCATTATCCAGTTGTCTATTATTAAACCGGAAATGATCAAATGCAGTCCAGATTCCTTGAAGAAGCCATGAAATAGTTCTTTAGTCTACAGATAGGAGGCTCCAAAGCAGATACTATCTTTAGCATTGTTAGCAGCATAAAGTTAGCGGAGGTTTTCTTACAATGCTTACAAATCTTATCTGGTCTGTTACTCTGCCACTGTTTTTTTTCTACCGGATTCAAAAGGCTGCCCCAAATGATTTAAAAGCAATGAAGGCTTCTTCAAGGCTTTCTATCAGCGTTTCATCAGTTAGCGCATAAGCAATTTTAGCTCTTTTTTCTTTCTCTCTTCTAAATAATCTCTAACACAGATACACCAGGATGTCAAGCTCACTTAGATTCATATCCGGGGCTCCTATTAATAGCATACCTGCATATCCAGGGCTCCTAATAATAATAGCAGGCTAGCAGCAGCAGAAGGTTCCTTTGCAAGGCAGACTTCACTTAAAAAAGAAAGATTGCAGGGTTTCATTAGTGTGAGATCTCGTGCTACACTGGCACGTTCTCATCAAAAAGCCTGTAAATAATAGAAATTGGTTGGCAGAAAATGTTAGCTATAACCTTAGGTACCTTGGTAGACCTTATACTGGGACCTGGCCAATACCTAATTCCGGTGGAATTTTTTTGTCCCACACAGAGCTTTAATCAATGCAGCCTAAAAGTCCTTTTATAATTTCTATAAGTTTGTGGGACATATTTTCGGTCTGTGTCTTGTTCAGATTTTGGTGATTAGGATGCAGGAAAGGTTTTCTTTAAATGAATGATGAAGGTCAACGCCTGATTTTTTAAGTCCGTTGAATACCACTGCAAGTCTTTGCAGTTTAATATTGATTGTCCTCCCTGTCCCATGAGTTCTCTTAGCAAGATTGCTTGGTCTTATGCATTTGTCATTCTAAAATAGCTTCTGAAAATATTAAACAGTCTTCCTTACCTTCATTTTTAATGGCATCAAATATTCTAACTGGCATCAAATATTCGCAGTGCCAGGTAGTTGCTTACTGGACATAATGGCCAATGATTGCTGAGAGAAGGTTTTCTAAACCAGTATTCATGTACTCTAACTAAAAATGCTATATTTGCAGTAACAAGCATTTCTTTATTATGAATACAAGGAACCCATGACCCCAAAGTCTCACTAATTTTATGGTGTTTTATATCAAAGCAGGCATACATCATATAATAATTATTATTAAGTCATTGTGTGTATTAGAGCTTGAGAGAGCTGGGTTTACATTGAATCAGTTGCAAAGTTACAATATGTTGCAAAAGTATTCTTATTCCTTGAACCGTTTCAAATTTTGTCACATTACAACAGATTTCATATAATAGACAACAATTTTGGATAGACAATGGTAGCCTATATGGTATTGATAATATTTTACAAATAAAAATCTGTTGTGCATTTGTATTCAGCTCCCCCTTGAGTTAATACTTTTTAGTACCCTTTTTGCGGCAATTACACTTTCAGGTATTTTGGGGTATCCCATTGCCAGCTTTGCACATCAGAGACTGACATTTTGGCCAACTCTGACCGGAAAAGCATCCCCACAGCATGATGCTTGCACCACTATGTTTCAGTATTGGCATGGTGCGTTGAGGGTGATCTGCAGTGTTTTTTTTTCACCATACATTGCTTTTGAATGTTGACAGAAATGTTCAATTTTAGTCTCATTCAACCAAAGCTCCTTCTTCCATATGTTTGCTGTGTCCTCTACATGGATTGCGGCATACTGAAAACAGGGCCTAATGTGTTTTTTTTTTTTTTTTTTTGGTCATGAATGGTTTCCTTCTTGTCACACTTTTTTTCTAAAGCCAGATTACTTCACTGCCAATAATTGTGTCCCACCCGATTTGTGAAGTTCTGTGAAAAGATTTAAGGGGTGTGAATACTTTTGCAAGGTGAAGTGAAGCACTTTATGGTACCCAATTTTACATCTTGGATTTTGAAGTTCTTAGACTAAAAAATCATCTGAGAGCTCAAATCTCTTACGATGCCTTTGATTTTTTTCATGGTGCTTTTTCTTCTCTTGTCACTCAAATTGTATACAAACAAAAACAATACATTTATCCTAACTTACCTAAGTAAAAGATACATTTTTATTGAACTGATTCTTATGATAAGTTTACTTTCTCAACAGTAACAAAAATGCCCTAACCTTTGCCGGTCACTATAGGGAGAATCAGATTTTGTATCCATTGTATTAAAAAAAAAACGTGGTATCATATTTATTTGTTCTACTTGGTCTGGTTGCCATGTGTATCTCTGTTCATCACTATATCAATGTCCAGTTTTGGCAATGTAAGACAAATTATGTTGTTTGTAGCAAAGAACAAGGATGCAGGTGCATCGGTGCAGGTTTTAAGGGAAAAAGGTTCGATGAAGTAAAGAGAGTCTTTTTGTACTTGCCTTGCTTATTTGACTTATACATAATCTTTACATGTTCTTAATTTTTCTTGAATTTTTTTAAAGGCAATTGCTGTAAAGCTTTTCACTTGAATCTTTTAAACTGTTAATATGTGCTGTTGAGCTTAAAATAAATGCTTTTAAATGCGAAATTTTAATTTAATTACTAGAAATGCACCGATCAGAATTTGGTGACCCATTTCCAATTTTTATAAAGTTTTGAACTCTTGATTTCACAAATTCAGATTTTGCTTTCTGAAGTATAAAAATACTTTTTTGTAGCCTTCCTTCAGGAAGCCGCTACAAGACACGATTTTATAAATATTTAAAACAACAAAATATTTACATTGTTTAGCATCTAATATTAGCAATTAGCATTGTTAGCATGGTTAGTATTTCGAAACAAGCAGCCTGTGTGTATAGTGTAGTCTAGAAAATGAAGCCCTTTACCTTAACTCTGAGATTTCTAGAACATATGAGATACATTTCCAGGTCCACCATGTCACATAACAGAGGTTTAAAACTCAAAAGGATAAAACAGAGCAAAGTTGCTGGCATATTTTCAGTCTTCCAGTCATCTGCTGAAAGTTACACCCTCTCTCGATCTCTTGCAGCCTGAATAAACTGCGGATGTCTTGACCTATCATAATAAAATAGTTATAATTTTAAATACCTTTTTACATTTCTTCGCTACATGTGTCTGCAGTTTTAAACACCTCATTGATACTTAGCTAACGTTGAGTCTTATTTTCTCAGCAACAACATCCACATGGAACAATGTTGTTTCTGATGGTATCTTTTAGGTATAGTGTGTTCAGTGATCAGAAAAAGAAAGATTTTTCTGCTTCTCACGGACCTAAAAAAATGTCTGATAATGATCATCTGTTATTTTTGTCGGTGCATCTCTATTAATTATAATTATAGGCTCTTTTAGAGTTTGTGATATCAGATGTGTTTTCATGCAGTGTTGTACTTCAGCAATTCTGGAGTCAAAAACATTAACTGTGATTTATTCGGTTATATCTTTGAAATGTGTGTCTTTTGTTTGTCCTGTAAGTGACAGTGGCTGTGTCTCCAAATTATTGTACTCCATGCACTATGATTGTATTGCAATTTGAATGTAATACCAAAAAAGCAATAAACTATTTATTTAAGTAAATATAAGCACAAAGTCATTTCTTTGACCAAGTTCAAATTTTGTACGACCATAGTGTTGTGGATGTGCTTCTTTAGTAGTTAGCAGTGTTGTACACCAGCACCTTAAACCAGCCTATCTCATTTGCCAAAGCCTTCCCTCTCTACAGCATGTGTATGCATGCATGAGGTGTGCACCTATGTATGTGATGCCTGATTTACCTACTTCTGACTGTTTGCATTAATGAAGAGTTAGTGTAATCCACCTAGTGTCCAAAGTGATAATGCCAAAGTCGGGTGTTTGTGCGAATGCCATGCGTCACTCCTCCAGTCACCTGTGTCCTCTGCCCTCTGTGAGTGCAACTGTGTGTGACTGCATTAATGCAACTTATGTGAGTGTGAACGTGAAGAAAGATCCTGTGCAAATGTCAAGCATGTGTGGCCATGTCTGTGTGCTAATCTGCGTTGTGTCTGTCTTGATTATGCTGATTTTTGCAGCAGTCAGGTGTTTGTTTGGGCAAATGTCTGTTTGGCGTGCAGTCAGGAGGCTTAGCCGACCCTCTATTCACCCACGCTTCTGTGTGCTTCTGTGTGATGTGTTTGTGCGCCTGTTGGCAGGGATGTCGGTGAGTGCTATCAAGGACGGCACAGGCATTCTGGTCCGGAGCGTGGTCCAGGGGGGCTCTGTTTGCCTGGATGGCAGACTGGGGATGGGGGATATCATCTTGGCCATAAACGGAGAACCTGCCTCAAATCTGACCAGCGCCCAAGCCAGGGCTATGCTTCGCAGACACTCTGTCATAGGTCCAGAGATGAGGTGAGAAGTGTCTCTTGCCCACATCATTACACAGTTCTATGCTGAATAAAAAAAGGCCTCAAGCATCATCTGTTTATAAAAAAGGAAAACAAAAAATCTTTATTAAAACCCATTAATGTTTGGTCAAATATCCTGACAATTTCCAATATTTTGTTTATTTAAAAAAACAGAATGTATGCCTTCATAGATCATACCTTTGTCCATTTGAGTTACACCAAATTTTTTTTGACCTGCATTTCTGTTTGCGGGATTTTTGTGTCAACCTGCACAATAAATTGTTAAATTAAATTAATTTAAATTAAATTATAAATTAATAAATAAAAAGCCCCAATGTTATCAGTTTGAAAACTTTGTTCATACAATCAAATGTATTTCTTTGTTCAAGGCAATTAGACCTCTCTTCAGATTAAAATTAAAGGGTTAAGTGAATTTTTTTAAGTGGGGTTTGGTACTGTACATATGAGTAGGAAGTATCTTACAGAGCTAAACAAAGACAATAGTCAGGATGATTGGTTTGGAAAAGAAAGCAAACAAAATAGCAAAACAAATCTTTCGCTTTCTGTACCTTAAGTGTGGACTTAAGAGGTGCAGTAGCTCTCTAGAGTGTACACACCCCTGTTAAAATGTCAGGTTTTTGATATTTAAAAACATACAAACACAAGTTACTATAACATCAACGTGGCCCGCCTAATCACACAATTAGGAGACTGCCTTGAGATATCTTTTTGTAGAGCAAAACTGCTCTGGCACAGGTAGGTAACCATCTGCTCCATATGGTATGCCTGAAATACCATGACAGGACATGGTAATTAAAAGAGGAAAAAAGAAGAGACCATGACAAATTGTTTCCAAACCTTTTTTCACCGTTACTGTCAAATAAATCCTGTACAGTTCAATTTTAAATTTTATTTGTTTGAGGGAAAATGGCTGAAATAAAATAGTAGAAAATTATAGTTTGCCCAGAGTCCAGAACTACGCCTGGCATAAAGCCTGTGGGTCACTTGAAGAGGCCTGTGGACAAGAGATGGCCTCATAATCTAAACATTTAGAGAACTTATGCAAGGTAGAGAGCACAAATATAGTCAAGTCACATTTTTATCTTCCCCCAATGTATGTTTGTTTCTTACTTGAATGTTAAATGTCAAATAAAAGATGGAAAAAATTTGAAATGACTTATCCTGGGCTAAATTTTTTACTTCTTTAAAACCTGAAATTTTGTGCACCGTAACTCAAAATTCTAAATAAAAAAAACAACAACAATGGTAAATTACTTATTGTCTAACAGAAAATGTTTGCATTTTTACTGAATTAAGGCCTTCCTGACAGTCTCCAAAGTATCCTAACTGCACTAGACACAAGTCAGAATGGTCCCCGTTTGGAGAATCAGCATGACTCATGGGCTTAACCCTCCCATGTAAGACGCATTTAACTGCAAATTCGACAAACTTAAACTACTTGAACTATGAACTCAGATAGCAATATTTTGCATGTTCTATCGTCTAAATAAAAAAGTTGTTTACATCGCAATTTATTGGACTAGCTAACATTCATATTTGTGGATAGTTACAGATCCACTGAATCTATAAAAAGATATTAATGATTACAAACATGAAGACAACATATTTTGAGTGATGCAGTCATATCTGCAGTCATATCTGTACAAGGCAGATCAAACTGACAAAAAACAGTGGGTTTAAGGTGGATCAGCTCTGGTCAGATTGGCTGATCAGCAGTTAGTCTTACACCAGAAATGCTTGGTTTATGGAATACCAAACTCATAAACAATGGTCTGATGTAAAGTCATAAGGTAAAAATGCCTCACATAGTGCCTGGCCTGTTGTTTTAGGTGGAGATCTCAGTAGGATATTCGCTGAGAATATCTCCCAGATTCTCCGAACTGAGATCCCTCTAACTGCTGTCTACTGCAAGTAAAACATTGACTGTTCATAACATCACACAAACCTACTTAAAAAATAATCATGATTAATTATCATTTTAAGTCATCACAAAAGTAATACAATTAAATCATAATTCATGTGTAAAAGGTTTTAATATTCTTATTGCTTAGAGCCTCGGTTACAAGTAAAAACCATTAACCTATTACTTTTCCAGTTATTTGCATCTCTCAAAGGCTTTAGATGGTTGGAGACATATGCAAAATAGTATGCATTCATTTATTTATTTCCATAAATTAAAGATGTTTGCACGAGTTAAAAGTTTTGGGAGAACCTGAAAAATTCTGTTGTAATGCAAAGCAATAAATAGCTTGGCCATATTTTTATTATTAATTATTCTCTACACTGTACAGAATGAAATTCAATGTATCATTACAGGCAAATATTGTTGTTTCACTTTGGCTCTCTGCAGTCATATCTGACTGAGGCACTACAGTCATGTTTGGTTTAGATGATGAAATTTTTCAAGATTGCCTGAAGAAAAACTGGTTACATTATCACTTGTTCCAACATCAGCAATTATGGCTCCACATTGAGAAAGGTTGTTTGGCTGATTTGGAATGTGCTCCGTCTCCACTATCCCTCTGCCCTGCTGAACACCCACTCACATTCTCCCTCAGTATCTCCTCGCTCTCCTGCTTTTAAAGGCAGACATATACACACATTAATAATCACTCACTCTCTCACACACACACAGACACACACACACATAGACATTTAGTGCTCTAACCTCCAAAAACACCTTTTTCCTGCTATGGGAAACATTTCTGAATAATTCATCACTCATCTCACCTTGAACAGTGTACTTCTGAATAAAGGAGCATTTTAAAGAGTCTCTCATGGATGCACTGCACATGGAATTATCACCCTGATGAACACACTCGTGTTTTTTTCCCTTTCTTTCTCCACATACTCACACAAACACTCAACTCCACACACCCTGGCTCTCTTTACCTCCTTCTGACAGCACTTCAGACAATCTAAAAGCAAGTGGAGGCAGCTGAGTTGCTTTGGCAGCCGCAGAGTGAGGCATGCAGAAGGATGAGGGCTTGTCACTATCAACATGCGTCTTTTGAGACAAGACAAGCTGTCCACAGGCTTCAGTCACAACAGTTTAGCACAGAAGACATAAGGATTCAAAATACCATGCTGCATTAAGGAACTTTAAGAATTAAGGAAGATTTGAGCAACCTGTTCTCAAGTGGTCTTACACTAAAGTTTGGTTACAAAAAAAAGTTACATGAATAAGAGATTGGTGAAATAATGACATAAATACATTCATACGTTTATTGTCATAAAAAAAGAGAAAACCTTAGTACTTCCCTTAAATCAGAAATGTAGCTTTTAAAATTTGTTTTCCTTCAGGAAGGTGTTAATATTAACTTTCGTGATGTCATTGGTCAAATAAAATAATGACAATGGAAATTCATAACATTCCATTGCTACAGTGCCTTGTCAAAGTAATTGTACTTGTAAAAATATTTGACACCCCTAAATACAATACAAACAAACAAAGCAGTTTTAGCTCCAAACCACCATCTGAAAACAGAATGTTGCACAACTGCAAATCTATGACAACATGGCCATCCACCTAAAATGATAGGCTGAACAAGGATTGAATAGAAAACAGTCAAGAGGCCCACAGTAGCTCAGGAGGAACCCTAGGGATGCACGGTTTAGGTATTTCAGGCACAATGTTTTGACTGGACATCTATCAGTTGTACATTTCAGTGATGGCAAGCAGAACAAAAATTGTTAAAAGAACACCATTGAAGTCCAGTTTACAGTTTTACATGAGCAATGTTGGGGGAAAATATTGACAAAGCCACCATGAAACACTGTGGTAGAAGTATCATTAATATACATGAATACTTTTTACAGCTCGGGCTAGGAACCTGGTCAGAGTTGATGTGGAGATGGATGGAGCTAAAGACAGGACAATGCTGGAGAACAACATGTCAGAGACCAAAGACTTGTAGCTGTGACTGCAGCCAAAATTTATTCTACAAAATATTGAAAAAAAGGGGGTTAACACAAATAAATACCAAACCTTTGAGAATTGTATATGTGAATAATTGTGGAAAATCTGTTGCATTTTCCTTTTATATGAAAATTCTGCACTACTTTGTGTTGGTGTATCACATGAAATCCAAACAAAATACATTGAAGTTTATGGTTGTATAGTGACAAAAAGTGAAAAAGCGGAAATGTACTTTTGCAAGGAACTGTATGTTTATTATTGTTTTAATGATCTATATATCATTACATTTCATAGAATTAGTTTAAATAGATAAAGTAAACAGAATTACACAGATAATAAAAGACAAATATCAATATTTGCTGGAGGACTAGGGTTGCATATGTAGGATTTACATTTAATTTGAATGGCTAATTTGGTCTGATTATTTATTTATTTTTATTCATGTTAAGTTAATGTGGCTCCTAATAAAATGTGTTGAAAATGGATCATACAGAAATTAAACTCTTTTCGTTTAGAAAACAAGGCTTATGTTTGGAGAAAAACGCTGCCTTGTTCCATCTCTGAATCTGTCCAAAGAGGAACATCAGAACACTGCTCGATTTACAGAACACGCTGTATCTGTCACAAGAGTTTGAACTTTACAACTGAATGCCAATCAGGCCACATTTGACTCAGCATGCCATGCAGCTTTCAGTATAGACCTATAATTATATCTCAAGCTGACAACTGAAATGCTGTTGCTAGTGGGTCTTTCAGCAAGCACAATGGAACCCCTGTGGTTGGTCCAGAATGTGGCAGTGTATATGGCATTTAATCAACCAGCATGGGTATATATCACTCATGTACTCATTGAACTCTAATGGCTACTCAAATATCTACAGGGCAATTTCTCATAACAAACACAACCTTTGACGTATTTTAGTGGGATTGTAAGTGACCAACAAAAAGAGGCACATAGTTGTGATGTGGAAAGACATTTTTTTTCACAAAGAAAAT
Organism: Crenichthys baileyi; assembly: GCA_036173005.1. NCBI lineage: Eukaryota > Metazoa > Chordata > Actinopteri > Cyprinodontiformes > Goodeidae > Crenichthys > Crenichthys baileyi. The sequence goes on from JAHHUM010001175.1 coordinate 160,317, forward strand.
TCTTTGAAGAGTGAAGCTCGTTTGTGTTTAGCCCCCCTTTCTCTCACATCCATAAATCAAATCCAGTGCCGTTGTTTAAATAAAGCCAAAATAAGTCCTTTTTAGAGTTATGCATATTCCATGTAGCTGACACATGAGAATGTACTCTGGTTAAATGAAAAGAAAATGGAACCTTTTGCCCAACTTGCCAGTTGCTTCTTGTGCCAGAAAACCAGCACTACAAACCTTCCTCACAGTGCAACATGGTGGTTGGGGCATCATGCTGTGGGCATGCATTCGGGGCGGGGGGGGGGGGACGGTGACACTGGTCAGACTTGATGAGAGACGGGTGGAGCAATATACAGAGCAATCCTGGAGACTTGAGTGGAGGTTCACCTCCTGAGCGACAAGGATTAGGTCAAAGCATCTTCATGTTTTAGAATCACCCAGTCAAAGTCCAGACCTACAGACAATGCATTAAAATATGTAGCTGCAACATGACCAAATGCAATAAGTTCAAGAAGCCTGAATACTTTTGCAGGGCCCAGTATTTAAACTGCTACCTCACAAGGCTGCATGTGTCTGGACAGTTTAATGTCTGACCTCACAACAGTAAAACAAACAACCAAAACCCTGCCATGCATGAGCTTCCGTCTCAATGGTCACCTACCGCGTGAAGAATGCATTCCTTCCAGGAATATACTAACACACCCAATACTGAAATCAATGGTTTACATATATTTTAGTCTCTCGCAGATTTGCAGAATTAGATTGTCCTAAAAATACCTGACCAAAAACACTTTCTGTGTAACTGTGTTATAGATTTTTTGTTTTTCATTTTGGATTTGCAGGCAGATCCGATGGGGTTTTGGGGTCATATTTATGCACAAATGCAGATGAATAAAACATCACACATTGAAGTTTATGCTGTACAGACCAAAAAATTAAACTTGACAATTTTTTGTAAATGTTTTTATCCTACCCTGCTTTTAGGATAACCTATGTTCCAGCTCATCAGGTGGATGAGCACCAAACCCGTCTGTGTTTGCCCCCTCTGGCGTCCATCTCAACAGACAGTCCATCTTATTCGCCCACCCTGCCAGCTCCGTATCCAGAGCCTGCATCAGGACCAGCCAGAAACTCCAGTCCCCCGGCTTCATCAACGCTCAGATTGTCTGCCTCCATCAAATACAAAACAACAGCTCCAGATCCACCCACGGTCAGGGCCAGTGTTTCATTTAAAGGCCCAGCAATAGTCCCCACCATCACCCCAGCCTCAGACACAAGGTAATGTAGGACAGAGAGAGATCTCAGCCTTTTAGTTATGACCTGATCCTTAAGCTCCAGACTTTGGTAGCAGAGCCAGAAGATTTTCATATAATCAGCTACACATAGCAGCTTCATAATTTTATTTTAATTTTTTCACCCATGCACAACTTCTCATCAATAAAAGTGTAATTGATGTGTTATAGAAGTGCAGCGGAAGCCTTACAATGTTGCTTTTTAAAAAGCTATCAGTCACTGAAACGTTGTTTTTAGATATCTCTAACCATGGGGAGAAAGGTAGACAGAGCAAATTGTCATTTTTTTATAATTTAGAGTTTTGATCTGTTAGTCACTAACGGTTAACTAGAGTAGCTGAAAAACTCAAAAACCTAATCCAGAGACCTTTGCTTTAAGGCGATGGTGCAGATTAGTGTCCTGTTCCATTCTCTCCTACAGCAATTTGAATGTGTGACGTTATTAGTTCTTACATTTAACAGGCTACCTCGCTTAATGTAGCGTATAGTAACAAACTTCTCGTATGCACCATGGCATACGAGAAGTTTCAATAGGACATTAATAGAAACGGGGTCACTGTGTAATTGACTCAATGCTCCTGCATTACCAAATTATAGAGCAATATAAATTACATATTTAATGTTTGAAAAGAGCAAATATCTGTCGCTTTAATTAACCGTATGGATGAGAAAACATTGGTACAGGATGTAACCAGCTCAGTGTTCCATCCTTACACTTTTTCCCTTCATTTATCTCTCGCTGTTGAATCCCTGGGTTATATTTAGCTGTTCGCTTATGGATCTCAGAGCTGACTGTCAGCAAAAAATGAATTGTTTCGCTTCTGTCTGTTCCTGTTTTCACTTGTCTCTTCCCTCCCCTCACCCGTTACTCTTCACAATCTTTTCTTCATTCTTATCTTTCAATCATGTCTGTCTGTTCTTCTGTTATGTGCCTTCATCTGTCTTTCATCTCACCCTCAGTCATCTGTGTTTGCTTCCTCATTGTGTCTTTCCTCCCAGTCTGGTTCCCATCGTCTCTCGGCCGCCCTCTCTCAGTCTTGCTGGAATCATTTGTTCTGGTCTCCTCTGAGCATTAACTGGCTACTGCCTCCTGCTGTGCAGATAGCACTCCTATCACTCATATCCTAAGGCTTATTACAGCCATACACCGTTAAACATATACATGAAAAAATCTGCCTTTCTCTCTCTCCCACACTAACACAAACACCGTGCATTCAGTGTCAACAGAGATACCATATGCATTAACACACACCCACACACACCTTAAGACACAACCTTGCTGTGACTTCACTGGGAGAAAATAAATATTTTCAGGGCTATTTGCACTTTAATCAGTGTCTCTTCTCAACTCTCAACAGTGTAATTCAATATCAACCTTCATGCCTTGAAAATAGTAAATCGGGACATAACTGATTGAAAATGTTGTTTTGTGATCAATGTGTGCAAATTGATCAGTTATCAATATTATCATGGTTTTGTTAAAATATGTTAAATATTTGCAAAAACTATTACAAGCTGTTACAACACTATACTTTTTACTATTATGATTATGATTATTATTATTATTATTATTGCAAATAGTAGTAGTAGCGGTACTGCTACTACTAGAAGATCTTCTGACTGACCTTATATCTGTGTTTAAGAATGAAGTTGTCTAGAGTTCAAGACCCTGAGAGAAAGAGAAAGAAATAGTGAAAGAGTTGTTGGAAATCCTTTTTATTTTTTCCTTTTAATGGTATCAAATTTGGTTTGGAAACTGCATTTGTGGGTTGAGCAGTACAGTTGAATATGTGGGTTGCCAGTGGTGTGAGGTCAATGAGGTGATGGGGCTCACTTTTTTGAAAAAGGTTTGAACTGAACAAGGCTTCTTTTACTTGACAAACCTGGAGTGAACGCACTTCCCCCTCATGCAATTTAAAATGTGCTCTGAACCAGGGGTTCCCAAACATTTCTGCCAGTGACCCCCAAAATAACAGTGCCAGAGGCTGCCAACCCCCTATTGGCGACCTGGTGCCCCCCTAAACATACATAACAATATATATTCACTCTATACAATCTAGTGTGAAATAATTATATGTATTTCTAAATGGATATTTTTTTAAAATGACATTCAATTATTTAATTTAATCATTTAAAAGGTATGTTTAATTATTTAATAAGACACAATTATTTTATTGTGCATTTTATAATTTAATGGTATATTTAATAATTTTTTAATGTATAGAATAAATAAATGGTACATTTAATAATCTATTTGGGACACTTAATAATATAATTATTTATTTAATGGTACATTCACATTTATTTATATCATGAAATATTTATTTATTTAATTCTGTCCCTTTTGGCCCTCCATACACCTCAGGGGTCACATCATGATGATTCTGAAAATCACCACTTAGTGTCTCACGACCCCTCGGGTGGTCCTGACCGCCACTTTAGAAACCCCTGCTTTACACTATCTTTCTAAGGGCCAAACTTGGGGTATTTCACACAGAAGAGCCGGAAATATTTTCCTTCAACACAAGGGACCTGCGTGTCAACACTGGCAGCAGGGACACAGTTCAGTTGTGATGAACATGAGGGAAGTTCTTGCTGTCACTGTAAAATAAAACATTAAAATAAAAGCATTACACAAAAATTCAGCTATTATAAAATGCAGCACATGTGAGCAAAGACAATAGGAGATAATAAAATGGATGCAAGGCAATGGTATATTCCATATGCTAGTTTGTTAATGACATCATGATCTGTTGAAGGTGGAAGTCTTTGCACGATTCAATTCAATTATGGTGCAGAAGGCTACAGTGCAATTATAAATCAATTATTCTGTCTTTTCAACACTTTGACACAACAATAAAACTAGGTAGAATCATAAGTCGGTACTGAACACAACATTCCTCCACAGGATCAGGTTCCACTACACATATTACACCAGAGCAAACAAGTCTGAAGAGTAGTCAAGGCAGGGGCACCTGGCAATCATATCAGACTGGAGACCAGCCATGTGCACACCATCCAGATTGTCTGGGTAGAGATCTTTCAGTCCTATTGCCCTGCAAATCTGGATTGCAAATTTAAAACTGCCCACGAATCCTAAGTGCTGACAGGGTGAGGAAACGATCTTCTTGTGGTGTCGTCTGCTTCAGACACCCACTGTGCGGCCACTTCGCAGCCTGTCTCCCACATCCTCAGTAAGAAACTTTCAACCATGGATGTTTGTTCATTTTGGACATGGTCCTTGAATTGATGCCAAATAATTGCTGTAAGTTTGTTGCAGGAGAGTTAGTTTGAGTTAGTCTCATTTCTGTCCTCATGTACAACTGTGCTTTAGCAAACCATATTTTTATTAGCGTCTCCACTAGGTTTGTAATGAGAGCTTGTGGCAATATATTGGAGAAAAAAAGCAAGTAGTTCTTGAGTTGCCCTTATTTGGTGACAGAATTTACTAATCTCTTTTTTTAACCCGTGACAACATTCCAGAACCCTTTTTTCATGGCTAATACTGGATCATGCCTAAAAATATAGTAGAATTTTTAATTATCTTGAATCTTAATATGTTAGTATCCTAAGAAACGTGTCAAATTTAATAAGCGTTAAGTGTTATTTGAAGTTTTAGTTAAAAGCTTTGTAATGTTTTAATAATAAAAATTTTTCTCTTAAAGTTTTTTTTTTTTTGCAGATAACTAAATGCTTGTCTTTTTCCCAATTGGGTGGGTATTATACAGATCAGTCACACCACCTGAACGCTGCAGCAGACTCCAAGCTCACTGGCGCTGCTAATCAGATGCCTGATTTTCAGCACCTGAGGTACCAGAAACTCATAACAATAGCAGAATGAGCTGTTTGGCATTTCAAGTGTGAATTCAGTCTTTTTTTGGGTGCAACCCACATACTCAACTCTGCTGCTTAACCCACAAGGTTATTTTCTTTATAAAGGTACTGTTCAAAAGGGTGTAAAAATGTCTTGAACTAATATAAGGTGCATTGCCAAGAAACATTAAAAGCAAAGTAAAAAGTCAACAAAATACAAATTTTCTTTCTTTCTTTCCTTGCTTTAGCCGCTAGGCTGCTAGTAGGTACTGTAAGTGGGATAGGACTGGTCATGTTGTTTCCTTCTGCTTGGAGTGAGGACAAGAACATCTTGATAAAGCCACCATTGTTATTAAGTCCAGAATACAGCTACATTTAAGATGTGGTGCTCTTTGGTGGTTGAAATCTCCCTGTTTTACTTTCACTGCCTTTAGCTCATGTTTGCAGTGAAATGTGAGGTGCTGCATTCAAAACCCCCCACCATTTTTAATAAGGGTAACTTAACGCTGTTTTAGTTTTCTTTTAATATTGAAATGATAATACTAACCCCCCGTTTACCATATTGACAACTAAACTAGTAATGGTCTCATCATGTACAATCAAAAAGCTAGTTTGCACACCCTGATATTCTGAGCAATTCTTTTGTAGCGTTGCCCAAAGCTGCTCAGCTCACAAAATTAGGGAGACAACTGATAATTATAGTATCGACAGAGGTAATGGTTGCTGGATGTCACATCGTTTGCAACTTGGTAGAATTACTGTTTGAAATACATTTCCATATAATTTGAAATAAACAGCTGATAATTAATTTGAATGACAGAAAACATTCTCTAGAGCATAAAATTCTCTTATATAAAAAAAACGCTGCAACAAAAATGCTTTTTAAAAAAAGAACAAAAAAAAAAAAAAACATTTAAAGGATTCCCAATCAGTTTAACTTTATTTTCCTCTGGATGTTTTGTCTTCTACCACCAGTTGGCAGCTTCCAAAATCTCTCCAAATACCTCCAAATAGCAAAGAGGAGGAAAAAGATGCAGACACTATAAGGGAGAGCGGAGACAAAACTAATGAAGATGTGAGAGTGAAAAATCCTGCAGTCAAAATAAAGGTTGCTGATAAAGAAGAGGACAATGAAGAGCTTTGTTCACATGTAGCCTGGTCTTGGGATCAGCCTAAAAGGTTAGTCATTCACTGTGTACAGTTTGATGCTCTTAAACCTATTCCCATGATGCTTTTCGTTGCTTTCTGTGTTAGAGGTTTACAAAATGCAAGAGGGCTCATATTATGTTCACAGTAGTGTTAGAGCAGCACAGCAGATTTTCCATGCTCCATATTTTTTAGGTTTGGGGAAAGTAACTACTATTCCAGTTTGCGTTTATTGCATTTGTGCCACTAGGATAAATCACGTAATATAGCCACAACCCAAAAAAAATCATCTTTTATGTGGCTTCCTGTGAGGAACAATATGTTTTAGTTTTGACTTAATCTTTGGAACATAATCCCCAGCGGTAAGCAGCGGAGAGTGGGAAACGGAAATTTGAACAAAAAAGGGATACCAATCGGATTAATTCTGTGTTTGAATCTTTTGCAGCGATGTACTGAGCACACTTCTAGTTTTTATAAGAATCATTAGCTGTTCGGCATCTGCCTCCTGCTTTGTGTTACAGTGTGCAGCTGACTCGAGCACCGAGCCAGTCCCTTGGTATCAGCATTATGGGAGGCAGAGGCATGGGCCGCAGACTGAGCAGTGGAGAGATGATGAGGGGTGTCTTCATCAAGCACATCAGCCCTGACAGCCCTGCAGCGCATAATGGCACCCTTAGGGTTGGAGACAGGATATTGGAGGTTTGTGTGTGTGTATGGTACCAAAGATTACACATTTTTAGACCAAAAAACAAAAACAAGTACCTTTGAGTGTTGAGCAAAGAATGGTTTGTGTTTCCTGCATTAGGAAGTGATATGTGCTGTTCATTCAATTAGTTGTTGGCTTTTACTGCATTTAAAAATCTGAAAATGTTCCAACCCATTACATTTCTTATTGTTATGCAATGCGGAAAAGCATGGTAAAATGTGATATTCCCCGTTTTGTGTCCACTGCTTACCTTTACATGTTTAAACATCACCCTCCACACTTATTGGCACCCCTGGTTGGAAAAGAAGTGTAAACAAAACTTTAAAATAAATTTAGCTTTAATTGCAGTTGCAAAATTTGACACTGAAAAATTAAGACAAATTTAAAATTTTATTTTAGTACATTTATTCATTGGCGTAAAGTAATGTGAACATTAAGTATTTCAAATTATTGCAAAAATGTTAATAATCCATTTTTTTGCATTTTACGACCACCATTTCAAGCATAGCGGTGGCAGCATCATCCTGTGAGGATGCTTTTTCCACTAGGGAGAGGGAAGTCTGTCAGAACTGAGTAAAAAATTTAAAAAAAATTTAAAAAAAGGACTGACTAAGTAAAAATAGTGCAAAAATGGAAGGAAAGCTGTTAGGGGCTGCAAAAGACCTAATACTAGTACCGACTCACGGAGGAAGAATTTTTTTTAAACCATGCTTGTTTTTCCACCCACTTCAACATTCATGTGTTACTTTGCTCCTAATAAAATATATTGAGGTTGTAATAGTACAGAATGTACAGAAGGATTGTGAATAAAGTTGATCAGATCTGGCAAGTCTTTATTATGATCATGGAAAGAGATCAATTTCTCTTCAAAATGGGAAAGACACGCTACTTAAGTAAAGCTGATGTGTGTTGATCTTAAGAAGTCAGGAAATGGCTATAAAACAATAACTAAACAGAACCATTATAAAAAATGAAACAACTGCATCTGTGACAAAAGGTTGGAGGAAGGTTAAAAAAAAAAAACTTCAAAGCTAACTGCAGCAAAGAGTGGCATCTTGAAGTCTCCAGGTCTCCATGCCAACAATTTATTTTGATACTTTCATGCATGTCTTTAATGGGGTGCCAATAAGTGTAAAGTGCATCAGCCAAGCCAGACATCTGGCTGAAGTACAGTGAATAAAATCATTCTAGATCTGTACCTAATATGATATCAACCATTATCAATACGGCGAAATATGACCTCTTTGAATTAGGCAAGATGTTGTTTGTACAGCTTTTGATTTTTGTCATAATGATGGGTTTAAGACTCTGAAAACACACAACCACGAGGACCAGTAAGAACGTTTAAATAGTTTATTATGAACACTGAGCTGTGAAAGAGCTGGGACCAAGACTGGGTCAGCGGATAGGACTGGAATCGTTCCAAGTGTGAAAAAAGACTTATTAGAGCTCAGGCTGGAACACAGGAAAAAACTGTAATAGTCTTTGCTGACAGACTTACTGGGAAGGGAGTCTGAGCGAGGCAGGGGGAGATAAGTCTTTCTCCACGGCGTCTGTGGCTGGCAGGCAGCGTGCGGACGATTTCCAGTATTTTCTAGGTTTGTGCTTTCCTTTTACACAGAGGAACTATGCTATGTCTTGGGAGGGACGTCGGAGGGTGGACAGGCAGGTGAATAATCCTCTGAGTTCGGCTTGGAGAGTTTTTTGGGAGGCTGGGCTTGGAGCTGGAGAATGGAGCAGGGACTATCAGTCGAAATCATCACGGGTTGGAGTTTCCGCACTCCTCCAGACATGGCACGAGAAAATGCCGGGACAGAAAAATCCACGAAGTACTAGGCAAGGCAGGATCTGTAGATCAGGGAAGACAAAACAAGACGATAAGATTTTAAGACAGCAAAAACTGCAGAGCAGCAGAGGTCGAGCTGTTTACCACGGCGTGAACAAAAACGAGCTGACGCCTTCCTCTGGCTCTCCACTCCCTTAAGAAGCCCAGCTGATTGCTCTCAGATTAGGAACACCTGTGCAGAAGCACCTGCCCGTCACACCCTGAATGGAGAAGCAGAAAAAAGCAGAATGGCTGCAGAATGTACAACAAGTAGAGCCTTGGGGCGAAGAGGCAATAACAGCAGAAGACCATGTCAGGTTCCACTCACATCAGAGACAGCTGTGAGCATGGACTAACAACACTGGGCATAGGAAGGCTGGAAAACATGTCACTCTGTTGTATTATTGTTGTGTGTACTGCACTGGCAGAGGAAAGAAAAAGTTCTCAGCAGTCAGAAAATCTGCTTCATCCTTTTTCTGAAGAGGTGTCCTTGAGCTGTTTAAAGCAATTAATCAGTTTAAATAGGAAATTGTCCTTAAACTTGATCGAAAGCATTTACTTTTTTCCTTTGAGTATTTAAAGTAAAACAAAAAAAACATGCCAGGGATGGAGTACACTCCACTCATCCCTTACTGTGCATGTAAGCTAATCCTCACGGTTACCAAGTCCACCTCTGATTGGTTGGTCAACTGCTACCTGCTGAAACCACCTTGGAAGTCAAATCTTCCACTGAGCTGGAGTCGGTGGACGTCTCACAACTTGTCAGAGAGTTTTCTTACCGGGACCAGGAGTAAAACTATGTTTAGGGTGGTCCCCTGTGACGACAGCAATCTGGTTCCATCAGAACAAAATAACATTATTGTAACCTTGAATAAGCAGATTGTAATGATCAATATACATAGCAAAAACCTCATAAAAACTAAGATGCATATACAGAGTGATTCTACCTTTATGCAAAAAAGAAGGGTACACATCTTGAGTCATCTTTCACGCAAAGGTGTAACTAACACTTAAGAAAGAGGGCACCGCTGAACTGGAAGTGATCCCTAAGCAGAAGTTGGAAAATTGCGTCTCTTGCAGTCTGCTTTTTACCTGCTGTTTCTGTCCTCCTAACTAGCATTATGTGATGGAAAACGCTGGTGCACACCTTGTCAGGTGGAGGCGGGTTCCATCGTTTCAGCCAGTTGAGTGGTGCTCACCAAACAGGAAGAACTGTTTGAAAACATGTACATTTTTACAGGCACATACACAATTGAATGTAGGGAGTGCATTCAAAAAACACAGAAAATCTCTTATAAGACCTGTGTAGTTGGACTTGTACATTAGAAATGAAACATAAAAACATTCCATTATTATGAAGACTATAATTAAGGTGTCTGGGGTTGACCAGGTATACAGCGGGGGTAGAATATGTGCTCTACTGATGAAAGGTTAATTCTTAGAGTACCTGAACTATGGGTGTCACATTAATGATTGTGGAGTCTTTGGAATGGATTTACTTGTGTGTGCTCGGGCCCAGTTCAAATGTGAACTTCCTAAACAAATTAGGAATTTCTTTAACAAGGAGCAAAGTAACTATGGTTTTTTCTCATGACATGGTAATGAATAAAGCTTGTGTGTCTTTTCTTGGCCAAGGTGAGTGGTGTGGACCTGAGAGATGCCACCCATGAGCAGGCAGTGGAAGCCATCCGCAGGGCAGGAGACACTGTGGTCCTTCTGATTCAGTCTGGACTAAACAGAACTCAGGTACAGCAGCTCAGAAACATTCAGAGAGCACCTCAAATATGTCAATACTTAGAAGTTACACTTAGATCTGACACAAGCATTACACAAAAGCTTCCGTGTATATTACACTGGAATGCTCTCACAAATGTGCATCAGTTTGTAACATGAAAACAGGATGTCCACTTGACAGAAAACATATTATATTAAGGTATCTTTTACTGATAATGTAATTAAAATTGTATTCATGTCTCATAGTCATATAGTTTTTCATCTGCCTACTCTGCATCTTGTATTTCTCCCACAGTCTCCCAATCCCATCAATCATGAAAGACTATCTACGACATCGCTGTCCAACTCTCATAACAACAAGGTAAGTCTGCTCCTCTGTCTATGTGAACTATCACACTGCGCTTTTGAGCTTTATACGGAAACTCAAGTGTAAAGTTTTATTCTTTTAGATATATTTTTTGTTATCAATTGAAAAAAGAGAAAAATATTTAGATATCTGCAAAAAACTTTAAGAGAAAATTATTTAAAAATTAGGAGTGGTTATTAAAACATTACTCAACTTTTTAAATGAAGCTTAAAATAACATGTATCAAATGTGATAAGTTTTTAGAATACTAACATGGTAAAATTCAAGAAAAATATTTCACTATTTTTAGACATGATCCATTGAGTAGACATGAATAAAGGGTTCTGTGATGTTGTGGCAGGTTAAAAAATAGATTAGTAAATTCGGTCACCACGTAAGGGCCACTCAAGAACTACTTTCTTTCTTTCTCCAAAATATTGCAACAAGCTCTCCTTACAGCCCTAGTGGAGATACTACCAAAAATCTGGTGATTTGTACCACTGTTGTACACGAGGACAGAAATAAAACTAACTGGAACTAGCTCTCTATTGCTCTTGTACAACCTTGCATTAGCAATGCTGCACAGCTAGTTGCTACAGGACAGTAGAAAAACAATAGTTTAAAACTTGCCTATAACTTTTCCACAAAAGTTATTGGGCATGTTTCTTATTATTTATATGTTTTGTATTATCAGTTTAATAGATAAATACTGAATGTAGAGTGTCCTGGATTTGTTTTTTGGTATTTGTGTAAGAAGTAAGCTTTTACCCCCAAACATCATTTTTATCAAGAGTCTAGAGGCAGTCAAAGCTCCACAGTGGTGAAGTATTTAGCACTGTTTCCCTGCTGCAAGAAGGTTCTGGGTTCGAATCCTAAATTGTATTACATAGAGTTTGCATTTTAAGTATGTGATGCTCTGGGCCTGTTTCTCTTCCAAATGGCCTGAGAGCTTTGAGTACATGGCACCCTGAACATTTGAAAATATCAGGATCTTTTAAATAAAAATCTTCTGCCAGAATACTGAAAATTGGTCCTCAGTTGGGGTTTAAAGCCACTGAATTAGTTTTAGCTGGGTAAAAGGAATCCCAGGGAATTATGTTTCCACTGCTCAGGAAGGTCACGGACCATTTATTCAAATCAGACTAATGCTGTAGGGTGAAGTTGTGACGAAAACTGCAATACATCTTTAGTCCAACAGAGTGCATTACACCTTTACTTCCTTTAAAAATCTCTTGGCTAATAAATATTTTTTTGTTTTTGTTTCAATTGATAAATAATATATGATGATGAGCAGCTTTAGTGTTATACAGTTGATTAATTCATTCCATTTATCCCTCAAGTTGCACTGGATCCAAAAGCAGGAAAGGTTTAAATCGTTATTTGACATTGATTGTTTTACCAACTTGCATCTGGCCAGAGTTGTTGCTTTACAATGGCATGATTTATTTTACAACTACTAAACCCTGATTAAAACACCTATTTTTTTATTTATTTTTTTGTTATCATCAGGAAAACTCATATCAGATAACTACAGAAAATGTTTTTAGAAAAAACTTTATTTATTAGAATAAAAAAACAGATAATCACTCCAGAAGTACAAGGAATTAATGCCTCGTCTAATCATGAGCAAATATGTATTTAAAGTAGAAGATGCGTAGAAGTGAAAAATAATAAAGAGTTCACACTCCACTAAGTTAGGTTTATATTAAAAGTCACTCTTTTAACATGTATTTTTCATGTACAAGGAAAACTTAAAGTGCTCTGTTTGATCATCAGTACTCTATTAAACTTTTTTTCCTAAAGAATTGTGGCGAAACAGTTTATAATCATTTCCAACATTAACTTAAAATGTGAAAAAGTTCTATATAAAATAATAATAATAATGAGATCAGGCAGCAGTTAGAGGAGGTGTCCCAGTCCAGCCTCCCAGTTAGCTTAGTTACCTTAGCAGCTAGACCAGCCTGTAAGTGGAGCTCCTCTGCTCCGAAACCTCTGAAAGAACATTTCCAAGTAGGCTCATTCTTGATGAACTGACTGCACAGATGAAGTTTTGAGGTCTACTTTCTAGCTTAGAAAACGATAAATTTGTATACTCATCACCGCCATTACTGCATCTGTTGGTGCAATGCCTCTCTGCACACAACCCCACCCCTTTAACAATCTGAGGGAAATCTGAAAACTCCTTCCTCAGATTATGATTTTTTTACCTGTAAAAGTAAAATTACCCAGGTAAATTTGTATCGAAACGCTCCCTGGGGCTTCAAAAGCCTGGGACTTTCCACAAGCAAAGGAAAAAAAGTTGTATTGAGTTTTTCAGCATGCTAGTGATCTAAAACATAAGGCCAAGTCAGAAAAGTAATGTTTCATTAGATATAGATGTAAGCTTCTTGAAACCCCCAAATTATGTAGAAAACCTGTTTGATTAAATGACTAAAAGTGTGCATGACATAGGTCAACAGGACTTGTGACCATCTATAAATATTCTGATCATAGATCCCTCTTTCTGTATGTTTCAGCTTTATAGGAGGAGGCTGTGTTGCCCTACTGGCAACAAGGGAACTCTATGAAATACCAATAAGTATAGCACCCCTGGTTTGGTTAAAACGTTTTTTTTTTTTCTTAAAATGGAATCCCCACGACCCACTAATTTACAGTATTAAATTTAAAGGTTAGATTTTTCTAACAATTTCAGTGTGAGACTCTGCAACTGAAACAACCAAACAACATATTTTACACATCTGTAGCAGGAGTGCCGATAGCTTCTGAGGGTGCCGTATATGATGTACAGTGTTAGTTGTATTTTCTTTAGTCTTAAGAAGAAAATACTATTTTAAACGTTCTTGAATGTTGCCATAGATTTGTCAAGCTTCGCCATTTTAAGGAAATATGACTAGAGGTGAAGGTATTATGGAATATCATACCTTTACAGCCGTGCTTGGATATAAAGCACCATAAAGTCCTAATGAAATTATGCTTCTAAACATAAACCTAACACTGCCCTGCAGAGGTGAAGAGCTGGAACTACAATAAATATTAAAACCCAAATAACAAAACTGCTCAAATCGAATTTTAGCTCCCACACTGTAAGTGATATTTAGCTGTGGTTTTTAGCAGTTTATGGAGTGATATGCCCTACACCATATACAGAGTTATGAGTCATTAACACCTACACGGAAATCCAAAATGATTTTGTGTGTGTAAGATTTGTGTAGCATTGTGTAGAACTATATCTGTGTTTCCCTACATGATCTTAGGAGGCAGAGACTCTCAGCAGTCTGTTCCTTAGTCTCTCCCCTGCAAATCCCTTCACTCCCACCCCCTTTAAGGTCGGTTCAATATTTGGTGTGAGTGTGCATGTGTGTATGTTTCTGCAGCATCTTAAAAGCAACCTTGCATTTGCATCAAACCAACTTGCAAAAAAGTAATTAACGTGCACATGTGTTACTAGAACTCCCTTGCAGCTACCTTGTTTGCGAACAATTCTTCATTTTCACTTTGATGCAGATGCATAACTGTAAATAGACAGCACACTCTTTTGAAGTTATTTTCCCATGTACTTGTATGTCTCCTACAAAATAATGCATGATTCTTCTGGCCATCCTTCATGTTATTTATAGCTGGCATTAAAAACTTTGTTCATTAATTCATCTTGTTCACCAGTGTTTCCCTCTGCTTCATCAAGCACACGGAACAAGCCTCAGGGGTCATCCAGCTCATGCCCAAAGGGCCCCTAAGGCATCTCAAACTCTGCCTTTTCAATAATGCAAAAACTTTTCCCCAAGGCCTCGTCACCAACATCCGATAGAATGGATCGGAGAAGCCCCGTAAATGTCACAACAGCGGCCACTGCAGCAGTTGAAGACGGAGACGACACCAGCAGGAGTAAGTGTGCATCATAAAGACGTCATGCAGACATAAATAGATATACTGCCCAAAGCCTAGGAGAGTACCACCACCCTCTCAAAGCCCAAGACAGAACAAGCTCATGTTGATGCAGTGCCTTGCAAAAGTATTCGCACCCCTTAAACTTTTTATTGTGTGGTCACAGTTTTGGGATTTTATGTGATAGACCTACTCAAAGTACTGCATAGTGAAGTGACAGGAAAATAGAATAGAATGGATTCGAATAGAATAGAATGACAGTGCTCCAACAACTGCATTCCTGCACTTAAAATACAATAAAGATTTCAAAGACGTACATAAAAACATTAAAACAAGGATGGTTTAGATTTCTTTTTTATATGAACGAAAATCTGAAAAGTGTGGTTTACATTTCTATTCACCTTTAAATAAAATAGCTTTAGCAGTGACCAAATTATTAAAAGTCTACTAGTGTGTATTTTATTCTCAGCATAAATCCAACTGTCCTCTGAAGGCCTTGGAGGTTTATTAGAGAAAAACAGGATTATGAAGACAAAGGAACACAGCAGACAGGTCAGAAGTTAAGTTTATAAAGTTGTTTGAATTGGTTTTATTTACAGTTTCTCACAGAGATCAGTCAATCATCAAAAATCAGAGTATAGCATAATTGTTGTATGCTTCACAAATCTGGCCTTTATGAAATAATGCCAAGAAGAAAATTGATTCAAAGAAGACAATAAGAAGTCTTGTTTCAAGTTTGCTAGCCAAGTAGTGGACAACGCAAACATGGGAAAGAAGGTATTCTGATGAGATGAGCCACTGTCTGTGGCGGAGAACTACCGTTGCACATTACACAGAGCACACAGTGAAACAGGGTGGTTGCAACATGCCGGGAGAAGGCTTTTCTTCAGCAGGGACAGGGAAGGTGATAAGACCTGATAAGAAGATGTATCTAATACATATATAAAGCTTATGTACACTATATAGCCAAAAGTTTTTGTCTGTCTACTTCTACATCTACATGACCTTTGATGACATCCTATTCTTATTCTATAAGGTCCAGATTGTTGATGGCCCCACTGTTCCCAGCAATAGCAACTTTAACTGTTCTGTAAACATTTTCCCCAAGGTTTAGGAGTTCAAGAAGGTTGAGGTCAGAGATATGTGTAGGCCAGTCAAGTTTCTCCACACCAAACTTTGTACACCTGCAGCCATGGAAGTGATTGTAACACTGGAATTTATTGATTTGGTGGTGAGACCCATTAAAGTACAAACATACGGCATGATTATATGTTAGAATGGACCAGTCGAAGTCCAGACCTAAAACCTATTCAGAATCTCTGGAAAGACTTGACAATTGATCTTCACAGATGCTCTGCATTCATTCTGGCTGAGCCTGAGGTATTTTACAAAGAAAAATGGGAAAACCCGTCAGTATCTAAAAGTTCAAAGCTGGCAGAGACACCCACTAAAAACCTGCTGCAGTGAAAGATGGTTCTACGAGTTTGCTTTAACCTAAAAAAATAGAAAGAAGTTTAGGGGGTAGTAATGCTTTTGTAAGGCTGTATTTGTCACATGCACCGAAGTCACACAGTTTGGAAGAGAGACATGAAAATATTATTCATGACATTTACATGTGAGACCAGCTGGCTAGGAAAATGATCTGGCTGGTTAGTCTTTTGTTGCTTTGGTAGAATTCAGAATGAATGTTATGACCTGGAACTATCTTAGTGGCTGCCTTGATTCTACCTTAAATAAAGGTTATAATCCTGGCTCACAAGCAGCATTCTAGCAGGTGCAGCATTTAATGAAGACCCCTTTGGTCATAAAATCTGACTTTTTTTTTGTTTTGTTCTATCTTCTTCTCCATTAGAAAATATTGTAGCTAGTTTGTACTGTGAATGATATGTTTTCTGATCTTTCCTTGCACGCTCACACACAAATGTCATAACCTGAAGCTCTAAAAGTGTTTTTACCGCTTCTTCTTTTCCTGTCTTTTCTAGTCTTTGATTATGAACATAGCTTTCTTTTATCAAGCAGCCATCTTCTTTACTACCTAGAAATGGTGTCTTTTAAGCAGCTCCCCTTGGAAAATGTGTAAAAATCCTTAAAATAACTTTATCTTTATTTTAAAAGCATATTCTTACACAAACACATTTAGAAAAATCCAACTTTTAATTTAAGCTATTCTATTCAGTGAAGAATTAAGAAATAGTCACTTTTGACAAAATCCCTAATGCCACATGTTTTGGAACCCTGGCTCTCAATACTTTGTACAACTCCCTTGTACAACAACGTGTGAATCAGGCAGGACTTAGTATTCCCCACTAACATTTCACAAAGTTGGATTACAGAAAGAGGAAGCTTTAAAATGCCTCTTTGCACAATCTCTCTAGACAGTCATCCCTCAAAATATAATGAAACAATGTACAAGGAGTACATTTTGCGAAAAATAATTTGATTGTGGATTTTCTTGACATCTTACATCGAGATGTCAAAAATAATTTATGCCCTCTCAATAATCAATAGAAACATACTTATTGACATTACAGCACATCAAACATTTCTTTGAATTGCTGGGGAGCTTTTTGCATATTTTTGCTGGTATCAGTCTTTGGTGATGAGCTTCAAGTCTGCGAGGTTCGAAGGCCTCCTTCCCATCACGCTAATCTTCAACTCAGTCCACGGATTATCTATCAGAGTAAAGTCAGTACTTGAACTGGGCGACTT
Source organism: Crenichthys baileyi (assembly GCA_036173005.1). Lineage (NCBI taxonomy): Eukaryota > Metazoa > Chordata > Actinopteri > Cyprinodontiformes > Goodeidae > Crenichthys > Crenichthys baileyi. The sequence goes on from JAHHUM010001175.1 coordinate 177,758, forward strand.
CGAGTCACATGTTGGATAAATTGAAACGTTTACCAGCTGTATGAATAGTTTTGAGTCCTTGTCCAGTCTAGTGCACATTTGCTTGAAGAATTGTTGCTATTCGTATTTAATCCCCAGGGCAACAGAAAGCCATCAGTTACTGATTAGAAGTTTCTAGACACTTTGATTTACTTTTTAAAAAAGTTAGAAATGTAATTGTGATTTTGTTTTATTATTTGATTTTATTTCTTAACACTTGATTTTTCCCCCACTGAATGAACGTGCTCAAATAAAAGATTGGATTTGAAAAAATTTGGATTCAGTATGAATTGTTGCTGCTGCAATAAATAATTTTTTTATCTTAAAGCCAATAACTAACTAAAGGCCAATAACTGGTGCCAGCACTTTAAGTTATTAAAGAAACCCCACTTGGAAACTTTAAGGTAACTTTAAACTTTAATTCAAACATGTCGTCATAATTAAACACAGGTTCATGCATTACAATGGTCTCAAACAGCCACAAATTTCAACTCACACACACATAAACATATATCCACTGGTATCCACTGGTATTTGCACACAGCACAATTGTACTATATATGTGCAGCGCACAGAAACACAGATATTGTCATCCCAGCCCACAAAAAGAGATATCCCTTCCAGGCAGCAACACACACGCACACACACTGCCCTCCAGGCTGTAATGCTTCTCCACATCTCCAAGTGTCAGTCATTAAATGTAGTCGGCCACACTTTTTGGCTGAGCCATTAAATTCTCCTCCAAACAACCCTCATGTTTGTTAACACTCCCTCCCTGGTAGAGAAGATGCTTCAGCGCTATGGCAGCCTGTCAGGAAAGCTCCACATGATTGAGCTGGAGAAGGACCCTGCAGCTCACGGTTTGGGAATTAGACTCGCAGGCAACGAGGAAGGCTCCAGGGCGCGGATGTGTGTCTACGTGGAAGGAATAGACCCGGGTGGGCCTGCTGCTTTGGATGGGAGAATACAGGTTGGGGACGAGCTGCTGGAGGTAAGGCCTATAGAAATAGGGAACAACTTTGGCTGAGATAAACAAATCTAAACTACAGTCCTTTGGAATATGCCTGTACCTGTTTGACTGAACCAACTTTGTGATGGAGGGTGGGACTAAAATTTAAGAATTAATTCTTTGTTTTAGCTTTCTAGTTGAGAACGTATAATGAGAGACAACAGAAACACCAGACTGCATAGAGGGATCAGATTTTTAAACTTAAGTTTGTTCCCCCACTATTCAAAACCGGGGAACAGTTTGTCTACTTGCTCCATTGTTCAGGTTCCTGTGTTTAGCTCCACCCATCTTCCAATCAACTATGAGCAGCTTCACTGCCCCTGTTGAAGCAGCATTTACCATGTCTCACTGTTGGGGAGGTGTGTTTAGGGTGCAGTGATTAGTTTTCTGTCCCACTTAGTTTTTTGGATATTTGCCAAATAGTTTAATTTCTTGTCTTTTGGTTGTATTCAATTTTATTTAAGGATATTGGATTAAATGGGAAAGAAATCCATTACAAACCACACTTTTCAGATTGTTTTTTAGAAAACATTTGGAAAACCATGCAAAATGTTCCTTCCGATTCACAATTAGACACAACTTTGAGTTGGTCTGCCACATAAATTCCCAATAAGCTACACTGAAGTTTGTGGTTGTAAAGTGACAAAAGATAGAAAAGTTCAAGGGGTGTAATTACTTTTGCCAGACACTGTATCATTATTTATGCTTTCAGTAATTATTGGTGCAAATGAAATCAAAGGGCCTTGTGGAAAGGCAGGTTAAGAATTAGTTAGAAGATGACAGAAAAAATTTTCTGAGGCAGATGAACTAAATTGACGGTAGTATAACTTCTTTTCATTTTTTTCAGATAAATGGTCAGATCTTGTATGGTCGAAGCCACCAAAATGCCTCCACCATCATCAACAATGCCCCCTCTAAAGTGAAGATCATTCTCATCCGGTAAACAACCTGTTATCTACATTTACACACATCCATTTTTTAAAAAATCTCATATAATTTGCTCTTAGAAAACTTGTCTCATTTTAACAGAAATAAAGCAGGTCAAATGCCGAGGAGAATCAAGAGAGAGTGTGAGGACACGGTGGACTCTAAGACGGATGCTGCAGAGGGTGAATCACATGGCATCGAGCATATTATCCTACCACAGGTACAATACCTTCACTGCTGTAGTGGCATCTGGCTTTAATTTAGCTCAGCTTTAAACACTGTTATTAATACAAAGGCTCTTTCCAGGACCATGCAGGTCTGGGCCTTTGCCTCGGTGAGGACCATTCCAAAAGAGGGGTGGTTATCAGGTCCCTGATCCAGCACGGCACTGCCAGTAAGGTGTGGCTGCATTGAAAATATTGCTACCAAATAAATAAAAGTGGTATCAATGCAGAGATTCAATATCTTAATTTAATTTGCGACACTAAATCATAATACTTTCATCCAGTCAGTTTATATATATATATGTATTTACAAATACAACACAACGAAGGGTAAATGCAATAATTTTTGACCTGTGGCCATCATAATCAAGGGCAGTAGATGGTTCGTTTTTTAGAAGCTGAAGGATACTTTAGAAGCTACTCAGTCACTCCATGGTTCAGAAATAACCCCACTGTCTGAGAGTGAAACATTCTGCTGGTTGTTGGTCAGAAAGAGCTTTACTTATAAGGCAACGGATTTTAAATACTATTCTGGATTTGACATGGAATCACTGAGTAAAGAAGAAGACGGGGGTCTTAATTTAGGAAAAAGGACAAATTACCTCAGGTAAATTACGCAGCGGAAGAAAACTATTGTCATTCCCTTTCTTCCCTTAGAAAAATGCTTGTAATTTTACTGTCATTGTTGTCAAACTATACACACCATACTGCCAAAAGCACCAAATCATTGAATTCAGCTGTTTTAACTACTTCTATGCCCAAAGGTGTAGAACATCCTGCACCCTGTCATGCAGACTGCCTCTACAAACATTTGTAAAAGAATGGGTCGCTCTCAGGAGCTCAGTGAATTCCAGCATGGCATTATGAGAGGAGGTGATGGCGTATGCAATAAGTGCAGTCATGACATTTTTTCACTACTAAATATTCCACAGTGAACTGTCAGTGGCATTAAAACAACCTGGAAGTGACTGGGACTGCCAACAACTCAGCCATTAAGTGGTAGGCCATGCAAAATCACAGAGCGGAGTCAGTGGAAGTTGTGGAACATAGTGTCCAGATGTTGCATAGTCAGCAGCTACAGACCTCCAAACTTAATGTGGCCTTTAGGTTAACTCAAGAACAGTGCATAGAGAGCTTCATGGAACGGGTTTCCTTGGTTGAGCAACTGCATCCAAGCCTTACATTACCAATTGCAATGTGGTGGATGCACTGGTGAAAAGCAAGCTGCCACTAGATCTAGATCTTTAGGGATGTGTTCTCTAGAGTGACAAATCATGTCTCTCTTCCTGCGAATCCAAGGGACCAGGCTGGGTTTAACAGATTAGTGAACAGACACATCACAAAGCAAGAATAAATCCCTTGTTTAAGGAAACTCATGAGCCATGTGGATGACTCATTAAACATGTGGAATAAGTTCCGCTAGTCACACGGGTGCTTATGCCAGAAAATGGGAGAGCAAATTTGGACAAATATAGAAATTTGACCTGACACTTTTCTCCTAACATCCCTCAGCATGCAATTTGCCCAGAAGAATAAAAATAAATAAATTAATTTGATGTGTACATACACCCTAAATGTGATCCTTCAACATAACAGCTCCTGTAGCAAGCAAGATCTGTGGTTCTATTAATGTGGGTCACACTGGCAAGTTATCAACCAATCTCTGGTGAAAACTCATGTATACCCTAGCCTAATAAAGATTTACTTTTAGGTTTAGTTGAAAAAGAGTCACTGTGTGGCTAATTCAGGATATGGTTTGGCAAAACGGGTGATTTGGATGAAACCAACTGGTAGAGGATGGGACTAAAAGTAATTAGTAATTTAGTAATTATTTCTTATAATAATTATTAGTTAGCTTTTGCTAGTTTAAAAAGGTACAATGATTCTCAGAGGTGCAAATGTGGTAGAGAAATACTCCAAATAAGTTGTAGCTGGAACTGCAGCAAAAAGAAGTTCTAAAAAGTATTGACTCAGGGAAGCTAAGTACAAATGCATGTCAAGCTTTGAAAATTTATGATTTTCTTTTCCGCTGCACAAATTGAAAATTCATAAACACCACGACAACCACGACAATTAAAGTCCCTCCCTGTGTACCTCCGTCTGGAAGACTGCCCAGTGAAGCATCACTGAAGATAATTAAACCCAAGTTATTACTGTTGCCCAAATGTTGAAACTTAAGTGTGACTGTGTCCGACTTGAGTTTGCGAATCACTTTGTTCACATTATGTATGGACTGAACAGTAGCATTCCTAATGTTGGATGCCAGGCTATATGTGTCGAACATAACATCTGGTCTTGTCTGTTTTGCAACCCATAAGATCTGTCCTATTTTGAACCTTAGATGTTCTCTCTCTGTGTCATTTAGTGGGTTATCTCGCTGTACAGCTCGTGATGCCTGTAAATAAACTGTTTGCAGGTTGTCAGTGTAACTCTGCTGATGCACCTGCACAACATCGCCCAAAGTAGCAATGTGCATCCCCACGTAAGAAAAACTCTCATGCTCTTTACGTCCCACATGAAAAGCAGACTTGAGTGCAGGGAAAACATTTGTTACAAAGTGGTCTGAACCTGCCCAAAGAAAATCATCCACATGGCATGCCAGTACTCCTGCCACTTTAGACTGCTCATTCTGCCAATAAAACACTGCAGGATCAACTTTTGACATTTTACCACCAGTGTTCAGCATAAGTTCTTTGACCTTGTTGTACCAGTAGAGGGAAGCATCCGCAAGTCCATACACACATTTCTTTAGTTTCCACAAAGCATTATCCATGCCCGCTTCAGGTGGGGGACGAATGTAAATGTCTCTCGAGAGTTCCATACCCTGCAAAAAGGCAGACTTAATATCCATAGAATGAACTTTCCAGTTGTTTTGACAGATAACAGCCATCAGCAGCCTGAGTGACTCCAATGCACATGTGGGAGAATCTTTCTGCAACTCTTGAATATTGACTTCTTCAAAACCTCTCGCCACAAGGCGGGCTTTGGGAATGATACCCTTTGGAGTTTCTTTCAATGTACAGACCCATCTAGTTGAAACACATTTTTGACCTTTGTCTGTGACCTCCTCATAGACATTGTTATTTTTCCAGTTTTCAATCTCTTGCTGTTTAGCAGCATCAAAAGAGATGTCTTTGGCAATGAATACATCAGCATCTGTATTTTCACATTCATTGTGAAGTTTATCAACCTGTGACATGTCAAATGCTTGTTTTTGTCCCCTACTGCCATTTGGGTCAAGATGCTGTACATTGTACCAGTTTTTGTATCGCCCCTTGGCTTTCTTTTTGCAGCAGTTTATCGATTTGGCTTTGACTCAGTTCTTTTATGTAACTATCCAGCCACTTTTCACCACAAACAGTACGTGTGCAGGCAGTGTCAATGATAGCTGATCCAAGGGATTCAGTCAGAAAGATCTCAGAGTCCGTCATTACTTTAGTAAATAACGTAATGTTGCATTCCTCTACATCTTCTGTCAGCTTCACTTCATTTCTCCGATGAGGACAGTCTTTAGCCCAATGGTACGTGCTCTGACAAATGGCGAATTTTGGTCGTTTACCATATTTATCAAGTCGATTTGTACCTTGCTGTGGCTGCCGCTGTCCGCTCTGTGACGGGTAACTGCTCCGTCTGAATTTTCCTGGTGGTCTTTGCTCTGTAAATAAAATGGCATCTTGTGTCTCGCTGCCGTTGCTTGGTGCGCTGGTTTTTCCTCTGAAAATCCGCTTTAATCCAGACTTCATAGACGCAAAAGTCAAATCTGTGCATGCTGTGAGAGCAAGCTGTCTATTCTTCTCCTCGAGACAAGCTGTACCCAGGAGTTTAAACGCCAGCACAGCGTCAGGCAGGGTCATATTGTACTTCTTCATACGGTTGTATCGTTGTTCAAAGTCTATTATGTAGTCCGCGATTGACATTGTGTTGTCTTTGGATATCGAGTCAAAATAGGAGTATGCTTCATAAGCGCGGTCTTTTTCTTCTCTTAGGAATACCGCATCCAATTTAGTAAGCAAGGTTTCCATACTGTTATCTTTGTTCAGATCTTCCGCAGATATTTCCAAAGCAGTCTCTCGGGGCTCTCCCTTCGAGCCCCAGCGCCACTGCTAGTGCCTGTTTTTTCGGATCCAAGTCCGTAACAAGCTTCCAAATACTAACTTCATTTTTACATCACTCGAATGGCCTGGCCTCGTCAAACTTCGGCGGTATTCTGTAATTGGTAACCATCCACTGCTACCATGAAAATTCACAAACACCAAGTTTATAATTTTGCCAGGTTTATTTTCACCAAAACCGCCGTCGTCCAGCACAACACTAAAAACCAAACTCCAACCCCACCAAACTCTCGCGATAACACCTTCCCTCCCAGAGGAGGTTAACACAAATATGTTTATCATTGTGTAGTTTAATCACATAAAATATAAATTTACATGTAGGTGTGTGCTAATATATAAATCCTTTAGCAAAGCACTGCATTACATCCTGATAATGTCACCCCAAGGGCAAGTCCAAGATAAAAAGCATCTGTCCTGAATCAGAACCTTGTAGAACCCAAAATGCAATGTATATTTAGGTCTGCCAAGACAATCTGAAAAACACAAATGAAATGTAAAAACATTGCAGAGTTCATCTGAATTATTACGTTGTTCATTTTTGATGAGTTGCCAGAGTTCTTTCAGCACTTAGGTTGCACAATATTTCATCATGTTTTATAATTTATCAAGCCTCTCTAATTTGGCTGGCAATTACTCATTTATCAAAACAAAGAGTTGCTGATAAGTATCTCATTAAAGTACAATACACATAATTGCGGCTTCTGATACATTTGTTCCAGTGTATCTGTATTTGTGCAAATATTTCCTTCAGATTAAACTCCAAAGGGTCGTTGCAGTTTTTTAATGACATGTCATCATGCATATAAAAGCTTTCATGTAGTGCCCCAGGCAGTTATACGGATAAGTTGTCCACAGGGTGTGTTTGATTTTTAATCTATTTACTGTCTTTTGCACACTTTCTCACTTACATTGTGCCTATCCCACATGTTCTTCCTCACTGCTATATGTAGGACGGCAGGATAAAAGTTGGAGACAGAGTCGTAGCAGTGGGCGATGAACCTGTAGCCGGACTGTCAGTGGAGAAGGTTCAGAAACACTCTCATAGAAATTCTGCACCGTACACTCTCTGCAAGGTCAAGTTGATTTAATGATTTATGACTCACCTGTCCTCTTTGTATTCAGGTGTCCAGTTTGATTCTCAAACACCAGGTCACTGTCAAGCTCTCCATCAGCAGTTCCAAGACTCTCCCTTTCTCACTTCCCCATCTCCCTTACCATCCTGCTGCTTCATCTGAACCCCCTCAGGACTCTCCATCTTCTTCTACATCTCTCGGTACAGTGCAGACCCCTCCAGCAGAGAGCTCTTATTGGCCAGATTCAACTCCTTCAACATCGGACCCCTGGAGCTGTCCAGTTGTAGCTGGGAGGGAAACTACCATAGAAATTTGTAAAGGAAATTTAGGCCTGGGCCTCAGCATCGTGGGAGGATGCGACACCCTCCTGGTGAGAAAAGCCAAGCAGTGTCTAAAATTCAACATTTTAGTTATCGGTCTTTGCTTTTACAGTTTTATAATTATGTCGCAAAATTTGGGAGGATGTATTATGTAATCAAATTTCTATCCATCCTTGATTACAAATAATAAACCTTGCAGCAGCAAATTAGTCTGATTGTGCACATATTTTTCTGTTTTCTGTAATAATGAGGGATTTTTTTTTTTTTTTTTTACACCAGGGGGCAGTAATAATCCATGAAGTGAATGATGGCGGAGCAGCGCAGAGAGATGGAAGACTGCAGGGTGGAGACCAAATATTAGAGGTATGGCAGATCCATGCAAACAAACACACACTGAGGCAGTCAGACCTCTGCTGACTTCTGTTACACTTCCACAATCCATATCATTAATGTGACAGACCAACACAGAGTAGTAAAAAAAATGAAGTGTTAATTTTTTTTTTTTATAAAAAAACCCTGAAAAATTTGGTATGCGTAGGATTTAGCCCAGTCAGTTGCCCTTAGAAGTCACCAAATTACTTACATATGAGTTCGCTCATATGTAAGTTTAATTCCAGATGTTCTGTGAAGGCCTCAGAGGTTTGTTAGAAAACATGAGTAGACAAACAGCATCATGAAGGCTAAGGAACACAGCCGACAGGTCAGGGAGAAAGTTGTGGAGAAGTTTAAAATAGGGTTAGGTTTCAAAACAATGAGAACAAACTTGAACTTTGTTAGCCTACATTCAAAAAACTGTGATGGAAATCTAATACTCCACATCACACTAAAGACAGCTGCCATGATAAAACTTGGTGGAGTGGCAACATCATGGTGTCAGTAAGTAGATCTCCACCAGTGAAAGCGAAGATGGTTAAAGTTGATTGAAAGATTGATGGAGCTAAATTCACGGCGGTCCTGAAAGAAAACCTATTAAAAAGACTCCAGAATACTCAAGACTGGTGAGGAGGTTAACTTTCCAACAGAACAGCGTTCCTAAATATACAGCCAGAGCTACAATGGAAAGGTTTAGATCAAAGCATATTTATGTGATAGAATGGCCCAGTCAAAGTCCAGATTTTCATACAATTTTGAATTTCTGGCAAGACATGATAGATATAGATCTCCATCCAGTCTGAGATTGAGCTATTTTGCAAAGAAGAATGGCTAAAAATGCCAGTCTCTGGATGTATAAATTTAGTACAGACATTCTCCAGTAGAATTGCATCAGCAATTGTGGCAAAATGTGGTTCCTCAAAGTACTGAGTCAGCGAACCAGCTACAGATGCATCCAAAACTTTACAGATTTTGATTTATATTTACTTTAAAAGACATTTTTTTCATTTTCCTCACATTAAATACTACATTTGTCTGTCACTTAAATCCTGAATTGTGAAACACATTTGTGGTTGCAACAAAACAAAATGTGAAAACAATTTAATAGGTATGACTACCTTTTTATTGTTTTTAACTCTTCAGGTGAATGACATAGACCTGCGGCAGGCCACGCATGACGAGGCAATTGCAGTGCTGCGGCTCACCACTCAGCGAGTTCGGCTGTGTGTCTTCAGGCACCAGGAGGCCTACCGGGAGGAGGACCTGTGGGATGTCTTCAGTCTGGAGCTCACGCCTCGTCCCAATGAAGGCCTAGGATTCACCACCGTGGGGAAGAGGTAAAGAGTTACGGTGTTGGTCCACCAGCAGCAAATATTTTGTTTTGACTAAATCTTTGGTTGTACGAGGCTGTTTGGAGTGACCTGGGGATTGCACTAATATAGAATGGAGTGTACACCTGAGGTGTATGCGCTTTGTTACACAATATTGCATTCGCAAATGACTGCTTGGGTGCAAAATTGTGTAGATTGTAAAAGTTACTGACAGTTAGAAAAAAAATGTTTTTGCTGTCGTGATAATTCTAAATTAATTATAGATTCTTAATTTGGATTTAGCTCATGCAACAGGTATACATTTAGAAGCCTGATTAGCAAAAACAGGCTTAACTGGGCGCAACTATGACAACTAGATGGCAGCAAAGTGGTTGCAATGTGGTCCTTGTTTGTGCTGAATATGGGCCAACAGGTTTGATTGGCTACCTTGGCTGCAGTAGGCTTTCAGGTGAATTTCCACAATATTCTAAATGAGTTTAGAGTGCCACTGATTAAATCTATGGTTTCCAATGATAAATTTGGCCACTTGGCTGGACATTTATTTTTGTTTATGCCTGCAACGAAGCGTTCTGTAGATCTATAGATTTAAATCTAGATAAAGCTGAGGGATGAAAATAGAAACAATGTCTGAAAAATTCTGATCATGATAAAAAATATCGAGGAGAATGTGGGTTGATTACAATTGATATCGTCCTCGCAATAATCAACAATAATATCCCAACGTCATGTTTTCCTAATACACACAGCCCTAATATAGAGCTAACTTCTCAGAGTCGAGAGCATGATTCCTCAGGTTCCCTGATCAATTGCAGCAAATACAAGAGAGGAAAGCATTAGTTATGTACTTCCACAGCCACATAGACCTGACAAAGCTTTACTATTTGTTACTGTTAAATTAGGAAGCTTTAGTTTACTTTGGTAGAAAATTGAAACCAAACCACATCAACTACACACCATTACCTACTGGAACTCTGCAAGTAATAAAGCTCTCAGCAGGAATGCGTGGTCTGCAAATGGAGGCTAATAATGACTTAATCATCAGGTGGATCGATTAATAAATTGCACATGTAGAATAAGAAAAATAAGAAAAGCACCATGCACTACTGCCTTTGTTTGAAAAGCATGTTTTAGAGACCTTTTTCATCAATTGATTTATGTTTGGAAGGGAAAATGTTTTGGCATGTCCATGATGCCAGAATTGTCTCAAGGTGACTTTGGTTTGCCAATAAAATGCAGAAAATACATGATAAATAAGTTAGAAAGAGCACCTGTTAATATTAAAGAGAAGAGGAACACTGGCCAATATTCTGTCAGTAGGTCAAAGTGAAGGTTAATCAAATATCCTACAACAATATACTATTATTTTCCTGTGATGGACACTGAATCTGTAAAGCAAATTCCTATACCCAACATCAGACATTGAAGCACAATTTTACTAAAGCATAGATTGTTTTACCTATTATAGTTAAAAGTTTAAAAAAAAATTCAAAAATGTTTATACCTGTTTTTTTCTCTTTTTGTTTTTTTTTTGCAAAAATCATTCTTTTTTCCTTTGTTATTAAAATGCTATTTCTGATTTAGACATTTACTATCAGTTCTCAACTCTTTGCTTGCGTTTACAGCTTTCATAAGTTGCGCTTTATCAGACATTCGTAACAGAAAGTCTCTGTTATGTCTTTTACACAGTTCAGATTAAGGTGATATACATACAGAGGAAGACGTATAAACCAGAAACAATGGTTTGATATGTTCGATATGTTGGTAGGTTTATAGATACATCAGTATTGCTGTTGGCAGCTTAGACCCTGATGCTGCTCAGCTGTTTGCTGTTTAAATTTTAAAACTTTATGTTATAATTTGTAAGGTTTGCTTTAAAAGAAAAATCAGCTTTTAGCAATCAACTGGCTGTAAAATATTATTTTAAGCAAAGATGCATATTTATTTAGTTCTTACTTCTTTAATCCTCCTTCTCTTGTTATAGTGGGGAAATCCGACAATCAAATGTAAGACTAAGACAAAATGTTTAGGTGTTAAAATAATCTCTTTCAAAATCAACTTTGATAATAAAGAAAACAGCAGCATCACAGGTCGCAGATTAACGTGGGTTCTGTTGACCCTTTTGACCTTTGATTCCTTTAAACAGCGATGACACGGGCATCTTTGTGTCAGAAATTATCAGAGGCGGCATTGCAGAATCAGATGGCAGCTTGTTGCATGGTGACCAGATTCTGTCAATCAACGGGGAGGATGTCCGCGCAGCATCGCAGGAGCATGCACAGAGGCTTCTACAGGTGTCACTCATCTACCCTTGCCTGCACATCACAAAAACACAACAGATTGTCTGTTTACTGTATTACTTTGTTTTCTCTTCATCTACGTTATAAGACATTTAACTTTTCTTTCAGGAGTGCACTGGAGCAGTCCTCCTAGAAGTAGCTCGTTTTAAAGCTGGGTTGCAGTATTCCCAGAGGAGTAAGGTAAACTGTTTTCTCTCCTGACTGGTATTGAGGACCAAACCTGCTATAATTCAGAACAAAGAAAGAAATAGCTGAATTGTCATAATATGATGCTAACAAATAGAATAATAATTAATTATTTCCAATAGTTTTAGATCCATAAAAGGTAACAAATTAATATTAATGTTGTTTGATTACAAATAATTAACTTCAGTGATATGCCTATTTATTTAATTTGCCCTTACATTTTTGGTCATATTTATTTATTATTGACATTTTTTTTTCTTTTCTTGATTTTTAACTTGTGTAAATCTATTATTTTTCCTTCTCATTTTTAATGGTTTTATTATTATTTCTAAGTTTCTAAGTTTCTTTAATATGTCACAATGTAAGTATCTTGAATATATCAAAAACAGAACAAAATAGAAAAAAAACGTACATGACTCAAAATAGTGCGAAATAAATAAATATGCATTTTACCACAAAGGTAAACAGTTAGAAATTAAAAGATTAATATCAATTTATGCCACATTTTAAAAATCTAAAGTTCTTTTAACTTATTGTTTTTATTATTTTCTGTTCTATTTATTGGCATAGTTATTTTATTGAATCATTTATTTCTGCATGTATTCTTGATTATGGCAGGTTTGGTCCTCTACATAGGGGGCCTATAAGTGATGGGAAAGTAAAAAGAAATACAAGAATGCATGAGGGTTTCAGATGCTGCACTGACCTGATTTTAATGTAGTTATCCTGGCTTATTTAACTGAATGCTTTTTCTGTAGCATGTAGTTCAACCATTACAGTGGAACAATAGTACACTGCACTATTTTAACAATATTATTTTGTGAACCTAGGAATATTTTCAGTTGTGTTTTATCCAGAGCGAAGCCTCTGACTGCTCCACTCTGACAAGCAAAAGTGGATGTGATGCATCTTCTTGCCAACAGAGGGAGATGGATAACAGAACAGAGAGCTGCCGTAAGAATTTTATTTATTCAGGTCAAACTCAAAAAAGCTAATGTGCATATACTTCACTTTTCAATTTAAAATCAGTTTGCTCTAAACGTTTACATATTCCAGTGTGTTTTTTTTTATTCTTTTAAATGCTTCAAGAAACTGAGCTCAGAAAAGTAACAATACAAAAGGTAAGAGGTCTTAAAATAAAACCTAAGTAAAAATTTCTGTAGGAAAATCTATTTTTATTTGTTCCAAACGGTCCAATTTAAAATGACCTACTTAGCTCACTGGACTTTCAGTTTACTCATACATTAAACAACAAAGCCTCATCTGTATGTTTGATATCACCGCAGGGTCCATGTGACACGCTGGGTGTCAGTTTAGCTGGAGGAGTGGGTAGTCCCCATGGCAACGTACCTCTTTTTATTGCTTCTTTGGATACCAATGGACTGGCTGCCAAATCAGACAAATTAGAGGTGAGCAATGCCTGTGTGTAAATTGTTTTTTTACTTGTCACATGCTGACATGGTAACTCAGGTTACTTGAATCTTTTGGATGTGGTAATTTCTTCAGTTGTTCAATGTAGACCTACAATTTTTTTGACAGACAGAAATGGACACACAAATCCACTAGTTCAACTCTGATTTGTAACATGAGGAAACTTGTGTAAGGAAAATAGGCTAGTATACATCCGAATATACTTTATAAACAGCATAAAGACAAAGGACAACAAAGTTTCACAAAGTAAGGGAGAGTGTGGAATTAGTGTGGAATGTGCAAGTTATGGGGAATTTTTGTATTTACATTTTAAAAATGGGCCAAAACTGACTGAGTAATGTAGAAATATCAGTCCGGAGAAGTATGGAATTTTGAAAGGAGAAATGTTTAGGAACCCCGAGACTATTAAAACTCCAAACGAGGCCAAGGTGGTGGCACAGGGGTGAAGCACGTGACCCAAACATGGAGGCCTCGATGCAGCCGTCATGGGTTCCCGTTGACCGTTGCTAAATGTCTTCCGTTCTCTTTCTCCACCTCATATTCTGTCAGTCAACTTGCAAAATAAAGGCCACTAGTGCAACAAAAAATTAAAAACTCCAAATAAAAAAAAGGCTGATCGTTGTCAAAGTAAAGTTTGAGCTAAGTTGCTTTTGTTTAGGGTTAAATATCTTAGCATATGAAAAAGTTGCTGTGCGTGTGTTTGTGTGTGTGTGTGTGGGTGGGTGTGTGTGTGTGTCTATTTGTGTAAAACCCAGACAGGAGACAGGATCCTTAGCATCAACGATGTGTCCACAGAGGGAATTACTCATGACCGTGCTGAAGCCCTGCTGAAGAACGCAACCGGAACCATCAGTTTGCAGGTACTGTCACACAGACATACAGAAGTCAATGGATAATGACCAGATGGATAATGGCAGAGTCCCTCCATGTGATAACGTCAGCAGGATTGTTCCTCTGCGCTGTCAGAGACAGACAGAAATACCTCACACTTTAGGTTATTCTTACTTTTGGAAATCTCAACCAAGATATGTCTGTGCATTTTAGGAACTCTAAAAAAGTCTTTAGCCAGGGAGAGCTCACATATGCAATAGGTCTTTGAATAGATTTGTGCTGTCAGCAGCACCATTACAACATTAAATTGTTGTCATGCATCAGTTATTTGGAGGAGTTATTTTTATTTTTAAAGGAATGAAATTGTCATGTTTCGTTTGTGAAGGACCCAAATGCAGAGGCTGACTAAGGTGAAAACAGAGTTCTTTAATAATAAAAATTGAAATAAAAATTTTAGTATAACTAAAACAGTGGGATTCACAGGATGAACCACTCATGGGCAGTGTTAGAGGAAAGAAAAATAAAAACCAGGCAGTTAAACAGACCATGAGCAGCCAGGCAAACAGAAGAATCTTGCAGTGGACAAAGACAGAGAGCTTAAATGGGAAAACAATAGTTAAAATAGTTTGATGTTAGTCTCACATTACCAGAACACCTTGTTCCACATGTTTAATATATTCTATATATATTGTTTTTGGTTATTTGTGTGTGTGTGTGTGTGTGTGTGTGTGTGGCCACAATACTCCCCACCTGAGCTGTGGATCTTTGCTGCTCCTCCAGTTTTTTTTGTTGCTTCTAATCTGATTTGTGCTCTCCTTGCCTAGCCTGTTGGTTATGGCTGATTGTCATATCTCGGCTCTGCGCGATGTTAAAAGCTTGGGATATTGTTTTATAGCCTACAGTGCTTTAAACGTCTCTGCTGTGCTGCTTGGTCTTTAGGATGATGTTTGTTCACTAATGTTCTCTAACAAACCTCTGATGCCTTTACAGAACAGTTGCATTTATACTGAGTTCAAATTACCCACAGACGGACTCTGTTTCCTAATTAGGTGACTTCGAAAGGCAATTGGCCGCACTGGATTTTTTAGGGTAATCAGAGTAAAAGAAGCTAAATAAAAAATTTATGCCACAATTTTCCTTTTATTAATTACAACAAAATATTTTAAACTATGGACAACTTTCTTTGCATAACACAGTTACGCTCTACATCGTGTTTGGTGTCAGCAAATAATAAATCCAAATAAAATACACAAAATTTTGGGTTTTTAAAACAAAAAAAAATTTTCAAGGGGTGGGAATACTTTTGCAATGCTATATATATAGAATGAGAACCCACTGTGTGTTTTTGTGTGTCTGTGTATAGGTAATAGCTGGTTTTGAAGGGTGTAGCTCACAGGTTCCCAGTGAGGTTCATGTCAGCTCATCAGATCTAGCCAGCAGCTGCTCTCATAATAACTTCTGGTAAGATTTTTTTTTTAACAGCAAGTATTTTTTTTATTGTCGGTTTTACCACTGACTAACGCCGTAGATAAAATCCCTTCAATGAGGTGTTTCTGCAACCTGGGTCTGAATGAATACCCTTCAGTCTGCTCTTTGATCCCTATAGTCCACGTGTTTACAAGACCGTCACTCTGGAGAGAGGCTTGTCGGGCCTGGGCTTCAGCATTGTGGGGGGCTTTGGCAGCCCTCACGGAGACCTTCCAATCTACGTCAAAACTATTTTCAGCAAGGTGAGAATACATCTCTGGTGACAGATCGAATTTCAACATTATGGCTTTCCACTGTTTATTTAACCAGTTTATTTCAATGTGTACCTTTGTAAGACATGGCAAACACAATTCCCCATGCTCCTGCTCTGATTTATTACCATTTGATAGGTAAACTGTTGGTTAGGATGGATCCTGCTGTAATATTGCACGTTTTAACAGGAGTGTCTTCTTGTTTTATCTCATAACCCCCATTTCCAGAAAAGTATGGAGCATTCCAAAACTGAAACAGAAACATTAATTTATAATTTAAGAAAATACACAAACAGAACACAGTGTGTCTAGACTGCAATCTTCATTTGACTTCACTGCAATTTGATTCCAGATTTCACAGCATTTTTGATTCCTCTCTTAATGATAAACTACACAATCCTATAAGATAGATCTGGGCTGCAGGTACAACAGGCTGAGGTCAGGTAAAGCTCCACCATGGACCTACCAGTCAAAGATGTTTCCGTTATGGTATTATCTGGCAGTACAAATTACCAACATACATCTAATATTTAAAAAAAAGATGTTAGGTATGGTGGATGACTAGACGACTGTGGGGCTGCTTCTCTTCCAAAGGTCCTTGGAACCTTTTTTGGGTGGATGGCGTTGTGAACACTTTTAAATATTAGAACATTGTAGATGAAAATCTGATTAAATCTACCAGACAAAAAAGAATTGCTGGCCTTTAGGTCTTTTAGAAGGATAATGATCCAAAACATAGGGCCAAGTCAAATCAGAAATGATCAACAGACAAAAAAAAAAATCAGCCTTCTTCCACTGGCTCCAGACCTTCAGACCTAAATTCTGTAGCAAGCCTGTGGGGTGAACTGCAGACCAGAGAGCATAAAAAAGGACCCAGGACAACAAATGATCTATAGAGATTATGCACAAAGAAATGGTCAGAGATCTTCTGTATGCTCCGTCCTTGTGAGATGTTATACCAGAAGACCAACTACTGTTCTTTTAGCAAAACAGGATTGTACGCATTGATAAGAGATAATGATCTTTTTGTTGTTTTATTTTTTTCTGAGTCTATCTACCTCGTGGGTTTTCTTTATAATCGTTTTTTTTTTTATTTCATTGTTTTCCGGAACTGGGGTTTACATCATCCTCTACAGCAAATGCAATATGCGATAAACACTTAGTGATTTCTGATCTGCGATGGGTGGTGGGCTCTTCTCTATCCACAGGGGGCAGCTGTTGAGGACGGCAGGCTGAAAAGTGGCGATCAGATCATCGCTGTGAACGGACACTGCCTGGAAGGTGTGACTCACGCAGAAGCTGTGGAAATCCTGAAAAAGGCAAAAGGAACTGTAATCCTTACTGTACTCTCTTGAGTTAATATTCACTGTGTCCTTGTTGAGGTATATTTATATTACATGAGCAATATAACTCTGCAAGGGTGTAGCTTTCTCTTGTGGAACTGCTTGACTGAAAGCTGAGAATCTAAACAAGGACGGTAAAGGGAATTGCCAGAAGTCCAAATGTATCTCCAATGCCTTGGAAAACTATTTATACCCCATACACATTTTCACAATTTTTTAGGCATAGCCCAAAACACTGTAACAGAAGTATTAAGTGGAAGCAAAAGAAATACATGATTGTCTTTTTTTTTGAAATAATAGAAAACGTCAGGCAAGATTTGTATTCAGCTTTCCTGTTCCAACTGAAGAAAATCACCCCACAACATGATGTAATGATGATGTTTACCATTTTTCTTCTGCTTAACAGTTTTGGGTACTATATGTTGATCTGTCATTTAATTCCGATACAATACATTAAAGGTTTTGGTTGTAAGGTGACAAAATGTGAGAAGGTTTTAGGGCTATCAATACCAAGTGGTTTGGAGAAGCTATCTAACCACAAAAACCAGCTCAGATTTAATAAACAGCATGTGGATATACATGAATCACCACAACACAGTCAAAAACATTTGGATTTGTTTTAAGTCGCAATCTGTCTAATGTGCTGTACTCATCATGATAACCTAATAATGAATAAATTACAACCTATGTATTTTAGTAATATTAGATTCTGACATATTAAAGCAATGGAAAACAAAAAGCATCTGTCAGGAAACAAACAAAACACACATGTAGTATTCACACAGTCAGCTGACTTTGGTTCAGTCAAGGGAACATCCCAACATCCACAACATGCCAAGTGCTTCTGCCAATGTTTTTTTTAAGGCAATAAGGTTTTAGGAGACTGACTTTGAAGGCCTGATGTATTTTTTTCTTTATATTTCTGTACCATATTCATTTGAAATGTGTCATGATTTCTTATAGATTCAATGTCTTACATGACCTGTTGATATTTAGGATAACCATGTTAACAGTCAGAAAATACAAAACACACATCTTTGTGTACTTCTCTTCTGCTTTTTAGGACTTGAGAAAAGTGTCGTTATACCGTTTAAGCCCAGACTGTATTTAGAATTTGTTTTGTATTATTTTATTCACACTTTATTTTATGTGAAAACTGTCTTCTTTAGGTATTTTAAGTTGACTGCCTTTAAGGCTACAGCACTTACACTCATGTAGCTCTGTGTAACTGAATCAACTGTTTTAAAATTTAATTTGTTAGTGTTTTTTAAAAGACTCTGAGATTGTGGTGTGCCCCAGCCATGGCATGAACCAAAGACTGAACTGTACATGGAGAACAACAGACTGGTAAAAACTTTGGATCCCAGAATGCACAGCATTAACCCATTTTCAAGAAGAACTCCTAGGTAAGAGGAGTCAGAGCTGAAATCCCCTTGACATCATAGAACCACAAAACTCTGGCCCTGTTTACATGACAACATTTTCTGGTGAAAACAGAGAAGTTTAGTTGTGTTTCTATGGTTCTTCTACACAACATTGCCACACATTTTCTCTGATAGGGCACAATTTGAGAACGGGTTCCAGAGTGTAATGGTTTGAAAACATCTCTTTCTCCCGTCTCGTGGCTGTAATGCTCTTTACCTTCTGCTCTTCATGGGGCCCATCTGACACCCTCCTATTCATCAGAATGGTCCTCTTAGGCAGTTGTGTCTGAGCAAAAAAAATAAATTCAGTATAAAACTATTTCAAGATTGTCAATTTCATGGTGTGTTGTTTTGTTTAATGCTTAAACTGTCAGGCCAGAGCCAGCCTAAAGCAAGCTGGAGCTGAGACTAGCGGTGATTCAAACTTTATTTAGTAGTAGTAGTAGTAGTATACTACTAAATACATCTTGTATTTATTAGTACCATGCATTTCCGGTAACATTGCTCTAGTTATATATGCGTTTCTGCAGGTGTAGAAACAGTCTTCTGGGGTGTTACCTTCTATTCTCTTCATCTCCTCTTTTGTATTTTCTCCAATTTTACTTTTTGCCCGACCTCTCTCTCTTTCTTGCTTCTTTTTTGTTTCTTTTTGTTTCCGTTTCATTGCCCATTGCAGTTGAAATAATCATTGCCCATCGCAATTGAAATAATCACAAAGCAGTTTCTAATATAGTTTCTAGATATATATATATCAGTCAGTCAGTCATTTTCTACCGCTTATTCCATAGTGGGTCGCGGGGTAGCTGGTGCCTATCTCCAGCAGTCTATGGGCGAGAGGCGGGGTACATCCTGGACAGGTCACCAGTCCATCGCAGGGCAACACACAAACAACCTGCACACCACATCATACACCAAGGGCACTAGAGTGGACCAATTAACCTAACAGGCATGTCTTTGGACTGTGGGAGGAAGCCGGAGTACCCGGTGAGAACCCACGCATGCACGGGGAGAACATGCAAACACCATGCAGAAAGACCCCCGGCGGGGAATCGAACCCAGGACCTTCATATATATATATATATATATATATATATATATATTGTCATGTGATTCTAATTTCTGCCTTATACACTTTAATTAGTTTGAGTTTGGACTTTGCTGAGAGAGAGAGAGATCTCGAGGGGGCCACAGATGAGAGTAACAATTAACACACACACATTATATGTATATACACTGCTGATTGACAATCAATTTCACATGGTGTTGTGCAATTGGAATAGACAACAGAGGAAAATCTTTGGCAATTAGCAAGACACACTCAATAAAGGAGTGGTTCTGCAGGTGGGGACCATATACCACTTCTCAGTACCTATGCTTTCTGGCTGATGTTTTGGTCACTTTTGAATGTTGGTGGTCTTACACTTGAGGTTGTAGCATGAGACGGGACTCTACAACCCACACAAGTTGCTCAGGTAGCGCAGCCCATCCAGGATGGCACATCAATGTGAGCCGTTGTGGCAAGAAGGTTTTGCTGTGTCTGTCAGCGTTAGTGTCCAGAGCCTGGAGGCGCTACAAGGAGGACAGGCCAGTACACCAGGAGACGCGGAGGAGGCCGTAGGAGGGCAACAACCAGCAGCAGGACCGCTACCTCTGCCTTTGTGCAAGGAGGAACAAGAGGAGCCCCCTGCCAGAGCCCTGGATAATGACCTCCATCAGGCCACCAATGTGGCATGTGTCTGACAAATGGTTAGAAACCGACTCCATGAGGATTGGTATGAGGGGCCAACATCCACAAATGGGGGGGTTGTGCTCACAGGCCCAACACCGTGGCAGGACGCTTGGCATTTGCCAGAGAACACCAGGAATGGCAAAATTCGCCACTGGCGCCCTGTGCTCTTCACAGATGAAAGCCAGGTTCACACTGAGCACATGTGACCGACGTGACCGAGTCTGGAGGACACCGTGGGAGAGAGATCTTGCTGCCTTGCAACATCCTTCAGCATGACGGTTTGGCAGTGGTGTCAGTAATGGTGTGGGGTGGCATTTCTTTGGAGGGCCGCATGGCCCTCCATGTGCTCGCCAGAGGTAGCCTGACTGCCATGAGGTACCGAGATGAGATCCTCAGACCCCTTGTGAGACCATATGCTGGTGCGGTTGGCCCTGGGTTCCTCCTAATGCAGGACAATGCTAGACCTCATGTGGCTGGAGTGTGTCAGCAGTTCCTGCAAGATGAAGACATTGAAGCTATGGACTGGCCCGCCCGTTCCCCAGACCTGAATCCGATTGAGCACATCTGGGACATCATGTCTCGCTCCATCCACCAACGTCACGTTGCACCACAGACTGTCCAGGAGGTGGCGGATGCTTTAGTCCAGGTCTGGGAGGAGATCCCTCAGGAGACCATCCACCATCTCATCAGGATCATGCCCAGACGTTGTAGGGAGGTCATACAGGCACGTGGAGGCCACACACAATACTGCGCCTCATTTTGACTTGATTTAAGGACATTACATCAAAGTTGGATCAGCCTGTAGTGTAGGAAGAGTAGTCGTCTTGCAATCAGAAGGTTGTGGGTTCAATTCCAGCTTCCTCCTGCCATATGTCGATGTGCCCCTGGGCAAGGCACTTAACCTCAAGTTGCCTACCGATCTGCGTATCGGTGTATGAATGTGTGAGCGTTAGTGAGTGCGATTGGGTGAATGTGGCTCTAGTGTAAAGCGCTTTGAGCGGTCTGTATGACTGGAAAAGCGCTATATAAGTTCAGTCCATTTACCATTGATGATTTCTGTGTGATTTTGTTGTCAGCACATTCAACTTTGTACAGAACAAAGTATTCAATGAGAATATTTCATTCATTCAGATCTAGGATGTGTTATTTGAGTGTTCCCTTTATTTTTTTGAGCAGTGTATATATATATATATATATATATGCACATATGCCCCCCCCCACTCATCTTGCGAAAGTAAATCTGTTGGGCTTCTTCTTGGCCAGGAAGAAGACAGGACACGTAAAAGAAAAAACAAAAAAAAACAATTAAGGCCCCGGGTAAGTGAAATTACCTGGCTAAATTTATATGGTAACGCGTCCTGGTCTTTAAAAAAAACACCTGGCTTTCCACAAGCAATGGAAAAGGGGCTAATTGCAGATAGTAGAGTACTTACTTGTGCTGCTGACTTTATTTAATCTAACGACGGTTCTCCAGTAAAATGATAATTTTCCTTATTTTCTCCCCCATTTTGTAATCAGGAAATGTTTGCGCATGTTGTTGTGTTTCAAAGTACATACCGCCTACTAGTGCGTGGTGGGTAATTACACCATTTTCACATATCTTGTTGCTGTGTGAACGGAGATTGTAATAAAATGTTGTCATGTAATTGTGTTAACAGAAACTGAAAAAAATCCAGTTTTTAACTGATTGTTGTCGTGTAAACAGAATATTGCTCACAAAATATCATCATCTGACCTTTCCTAAATTGTTTAGAGCCATAGTAATCTTATTGTTTGTGAACGTCTGAATTTGAAGAAAGTTAACAAATGCTCTCTAAGAAGTTCTCTCTCTTATTATTATGGCATTTAGAAAATACAAATAAATTGGTAATCCTAATTGACCAAAAACAAGAAAAATTTTGATATTTAAACTCTGATAGTGAGAATGAATAATGTTATGTGTCTTTTTATACTGTGTATGCAAATATCTTGTTTCAGTTGAAACTGTAAGTATACCAGTGAAATAAATATCTTAAATATTGTCTTGGTTTTATTATGGAGGAAAACAAAACCAACAGTCAGGAAAAAGAGGACTTTCAGTCAAACAGCAGATGAAACTGGTGACAACTTAACAAACAATACATTTGCACACAAATGTCTCATTTAGGAAAGCGGAGGCATCTCAGGAGAGCCTGTCTACAGCCTTCGCATTAATCAAAGCCATCTGTTCACATTGCAAGCTTTACTGAAACCCAGCCATCACAGTCTGTTTTATCCTGGTCCAGATGAACAATTGCTCGCCTGATTGGATAAGGAGACTTTTAACATGGAGAAATGGCAAAAGGCTTGTGTTTTCAGTTTTTTCCTTTCAAAAACTTTCCCCCCCCCCCTGCATTTAGGCCCTTTGTAACCCATCTTTTCCACTGAGACTGTAAAGCCTACCAGTGAGTTTTGTGCTGCATCTTAAATTAAGATAACTCTCATGAGGGTACACTTGAAAGGTACTAATGATCCTCCATTCTCCAGAGGGTAGCAATGGCCAAGAGACTGTTATGTGCGTGACTGTCACGTCTATTCATATCCATACATCCACAGCAATGTGTCTTTTTTTTCGCTGCCAGTGTCACCTGCTGCTGTCCAAATGTTTCAATTTGTTGAGGCTCTTTTTCAGAATATCATTCTACTCTGCAAAAATGCCAATCCAAGGTAATTCAATTCACTGCTGAGTCCTTAAAATCCAGCTCCCCTCAGATTACAATAAAAATACCCCAAAGGGTAGAATGGCTGGAACTGGTGTGCGTTCTGAAGGTTTAGGTTTAATTGCAGCGGTATGGTTAGGTGTCATCCCCTTCGTGTCATCCCTATACTCTCAGTCCAGGTTGTCACTGCCACGTGAGCTGAACTGATTGGACCCTCAATACACAGAAGAATCTATGTCCATGTCACTCAATTTAACTCTGAGTCATAGCCTGAAGCAAGAAGTAATTATGCTCAGTCATGCAGTTAGGGAAGAGAAGCAGAGTACATCCAGAAGGTTGGGAGCTATAAAAACTTTGCAGTTTTACCAAACAAGATAAGGTAAAATAGAGATTTTGGAGATGTAAGTCTGAGCTGTGTCTTTATACACTGTAAACTTTTCTTAAGGGCTGCACGGTGGTGAACTGATGCCTTGCAGCAAGAAGGTCCTGGGTTCGATTCCCCGCCGGGGGTCTTTCGGCAAGGAGTTTGCATGTTCTCCCCGTACCTGCATGGGTTCTCACCGGGTACTCCGGCTTCCTCCCACAGTCCAAAGACATGCCTGTTAGGTTAATTGATCTCTCCAAATTGCCCTTAGGTGTATGAGTGTGTGCATGGTTGTTTGTGTGTTGCTCTGCGATGGACCGGCGACCTGTCCAGGGTGTACCCCACCTCTCGCCAATAGTAGAAAGTGACTGACTGACATTTATTAAATGGAAACTCTAAATTTTACCTGTTTTTGTTTAATTTCCTAATCATTAAAAACAGTTTATGTTACAGCCATAACCTACAGTGTCATTTATTGGGATTTTATGTGGTAGATCAGCACAAAGTAGAGCATAATTGTGAGTTTGAGGGAAAATCATACACGGTTTTCATCTATCACTCCCCTCTACTCCCATTGACTTACATAAAATTCCGTGGAACCAACTAACTTATTAGAGTTCATCTGTGTGAAACTAAACTTCAGTATAAATACAGCTGTTTTGTTAAGGGCTCAGGTGTTTTACGCAGCGTTATTTTGTAAAGCAATGTTTCATAAACTAACTGTGATACAATGTTTGTCTTTGAAGAACCCAAAGATCACTGCTCAATCTATCATCTGAAATGGACTGAAAATGTTCATTCTCCTTTCTGTTTTGTTAGGTATAAGCAAACCAACAATGAAATGGCCATTCACCTAAGCTGCCCTCAGCAGACAAGCTGAACAAGGAGAGCATTTATTATAGAAGGGGTCAAAAGGCCCATGGTTAATTTGGAAGAGCTGCAGAGATCCACTGCTCAGAATCTGCTGACAGGACAACTATTAGTCATGCACTCCACAAAACTGGCATTTATTTGATAGTAGCAAAAAGAGCAAATGCCTTGATAAGTCCTGATGCCTGTTTGCCTCAAGTCATTTAGAGTACACAACAAACGTGGAAGATGAAATTGAAAATTCTGACCAACATACTAAACATCGAGTGTTGCAGAAAACTAACAGTGAACAACACCCTGTACTGACACAGGGAAACATAGTGTTGGTAGAATCATGCTGTGGGGATGCTTTTCTATGGCAAGGAGAAAGAAACTTTTTAGATTTGATGGCAAGATGGATGCAATATAAGACAGGGCCAGAAGAACACCTGTAAGTAAAATTGGCAAAAGACTAGAAACTGGGGTAAAAGTTCCGCTTCCATCAGGATCAAAACCCTAAATATGCAGCCAGATCTACAATGGACTAGTTTAGATCAAAGCATATTCATGTGTTAGAATGGCCCAGTCAAAGTCTAGGACCAAATCCAATTCACAATATGTTTCCTGACTTGAAAATGTATTTTCACAGATGCTTTCATCCACCCTATAAAAGGTTTATCTATTTTGCATAAAACAAAAGGCATAAATTTAGCATCTAGCTATACAGTCCTAGTAGAAACATACCACAAAAAATCCTGTCACAATGGCAGTGAAAGCTGCACAATCGGAGAATACTTTGATGGTCCATAACATAAAATCCCAAGAACATACATTAGATTTTTTCATTGTTGTGTGACAAAATATGGGGTCAATACTTTTGTGAGGCAAAGCAGTTCTGAAAACTCCTCTCAAAATGAAAGTCATTCTAAATTTTTACTTTGCTCCAATTATTTAATGTACTTCTCTGTCATTAATGTGACAGTATAGAAACATATTGATGAAACTGCATCTTCACTGCCCAGACTCCAGGAGAAACCTCTTAAGGGGTACATGACAGCTGTGCTCATGCTTTCAACCTCTTAAAAAGGCCACATGGGAGCAGAAATTCTGTGGGCTGCACACATTTGTTTGGAGCTTTTCAATGCCATGTGGGACTACTGTATTTTCAGAGAATCTGACGTAACAGCTGGCTTTTACTGGGAAATAAAGAAAGGTCACAACACGAGAAAGGGAGGCTGCTCATTATTTAGTTGTTGAATTCAGTGCATTTAGTGTATCACAGTACTCTTAAAATTACCTTGAATGTGAGTCAAGGCTGACCAAAAACTGAACAAAATTGAAATATGAATGTTGGAACACACTTAAATGTCAGTTTTATTAGGATTTTAATGTACTGTGCAATTCAGCTGATTCAAATATAAAAAGCAGTTTGATTGCACTGGTGTAAAGCATTTTTCTCCCACCCTGGAATAATCTGGATCTTTGTTTTCTTCTATAAGCTTATCAGTCCTAATTAAGCCTGAACACCATCAAACTCTACAAAAATATGTACTCATTAGCTCTTTTTGCAGTAATGCCTAACATCCACATGGGGGCAGCATCACTCTCTGAATTAACCAGTTTTTGGGTGGAAGATTAACATTAAATGTTGCGATTTGCCAGATGGCCCCAGGCTCTAGACAAATTAATTTGCACCTGCAGCAAAAGGCCTGTTTTAAGATCAGTCTGCGGTGTGTTCATACAGCCCTGCCTGTTTACTTAATGACGAAGCTGGGAAAACAACAGAATGACAGAAATAGGGACACAAACAGAAAAGCCTTTATGACGTGATCCATTAAACTTTCAAATAAACTGGCACACTACGAGCGGAATATAAGCAAGATTGAGCAACAGGAAATAATAAAGAGGTGAAACTGACATTTTGTTCATAAATTACCTGATATACATCAGTGATGTAGATATATTCTACTTAGTATTAGGTCAGAGACAGACAGCCCAAGTTCTGGGTTTCAAACGACCTCAACTTTATTAGAGGAGATTCATTAATAAAAAAAGGCAGAAAAAATGTGTGAAAACGTCAGGCCCTCTTTTGAGACAAAAGTGTACTCAGACAACAGATTGCGACTTGTCCAGCCTCCGGTCCTCTTCTGAGTAACGCCTGTAGGTCTCTGCCAGCAGTGGCTCCAGGGCCTCAGCTGAGCCGTGGGAACGAGCTCGCACGGCACAGGCTATGACACTGCCCAGGGCGGCCACGACCACCACTGCCACAACGATGGCTACGGTGATGATCTCTGACAGGGTGAGAGGACGAGCTGTGCAGGAAGGGAGCACAGATTAAGTGAAGAGGGGTCACTGAGGGGGCAATGAGTTAATGGATGAGTGTGTTTTTACTGCTCACCTGGCCACTGGACCTCATATGAGTATCCTAGGTTTTCAGGGGCTGGTACAAACATCTCAGCATTGGTGACAGGAGGCCAAAAAGGAACCATGTTGAACCTGCGGTTATGTCCAATAGGGGCGTCTTCCTCTGGGTAAACTATATCACCTGTCGGCAGATAGTTACTGCTGTCACACATCTATCTTTCCTCAACGTTGAATTTACAGTTCCTATGCAGGTTTTTGTACTGTGGGAGGAAACTAGAGCACACGGAGAGGGCCCACGTATGCAAACTCTATGTAGAAATGCCCCTGCCGGTATCTGAAACCAGAACCTTAATACTGATATGCAATAGTGCTAACAACTTCTCTGCTGTGCAGCCCCGTCTGAGGTATGTTTCTTTCAGCTTTGCTAATCTAGTAACATTTTTCCTGATATTATTCTTTGCAAAATAGTTTAAGCTAATTCAGAGCATCTGTTAACATTTTTAAATCTTGATAAAGATTCTCCGTTGGATTTAGGTCCAGACTTAGATTGGGCCAATTTAACAAATGAATATGCTTTGATCTAAACCTTTACATTTTAGCAGTGGCAATATGTTTAGGGTTGTTTTCTTGTTGGAAAATCACCCTTTTTTGACCTCAAACTTTCTTCCAGGATTGGCTTGTATATAGTTCCACCCATGTGTCAGTCAACTCTGACCAACTTTACTGTCACAGCCTGGTTAAAAAAAGGGAGAGCCCAAAATATAATGATGCTGTAAGACCACGATATTTCACTGTTTGGATAATGTGTTTCACATAATTTGCAGTGTAATTTTTCCACCACAAAAAAGTTCAATTTTGGTCTCATCTTCTTACATGTTTGCATTATCCTTTAAATGGCCTATTGACACACTTTAAAATAGAGTTCTTATGGCTATAACTCTTTTAAAAAGGTCAGACTTGTGGGACGGACAACTAACAGTTTATGTGAGATCTCTACAGCTCCTCCAGAGTTACCATGGACCTTTTGGTTAATTCTCTGAGTAATGCTGTCCTGTCAGATTAGGAGGACTGCTATGCTTTTGGTAGAGTTGGTAGACTTGGTACAGTTGTACAAGACTTTTTTCCATTTTCAGATGATGGACTGAGTGCTCTGTGAGATGTCTAAAACCTGAATATTGTCCTCTAACAAACCTCTGATGCCTTCACAGAACAGCTATATTTATATTGAGATTAAAATACACAGAGCTGAACTCATTTCAAGTAGATGACTTCTTTTGGTACTTAAGTGCACTGGGAAAATGCAGAATGGAGCGGGCTGAATACAAGTGTACACCAGGCTTTTCAGATTTTTCAATTATGCCCTGCTTTTGTGTTGGTGTAGCACATAAGATCCCAATACAATACACTGAAATCACAGTTGTAAACAGACAAAATGCAAAACTGTTTAAGAGGTGTAAATACTTTTCCGAGGCACTGTGAGCTGTTAAGCCTGGATGTGTCCAAGTCTGACTGTACCTGGCTGGTGCCTGCGGAGCCACTCATCGAAGATTGCATCAGTGAACGTGTGTAACAAGACAAAGATGGGATCATTAGGAGACAGGTGAGTCTGTCCACCTGTCCCATTGAGAAAGAGGTGAGCTAGATTGTGGAGGCTGCGGATGACAGGGTCATACATCCCCTGGGGGGCGCTGTAGCCTGGTTAAAGCAGAACAAAAGAGAGAAAAGAAATTAAATCACTCATTTACCAAAATTAGGAACAGCAAATGCTGTCTTGGAGCTAACCATATGTGCATGTGGGTGGAGGATTGAGGGAGAGAGAGTTTCTGGCTTGGGTTTTCATCTCTATACTTTCACACTCAAACTTCAGCAGCTTTCTGTGCAACTGAGCACCAGTTTTCTCTATCTATTGATGAGGTAATGTCGAAGCTAAAATGCTGCTTTGGCTCTAAATGATAGCTGGCAGCTGGACACCTTCGATGCTGTTCCTGAAGCTCTCGGAGGAGGTGGAGTAGTAAGGTGGAGTGTCGAAAGTGTTGAGTTCCAGACAGTCCAGCACATCCTGGGGCTCCGGCAACCTCTGCACCATGGGTCGTGCCACGTTGCCCGCTGGGTTCCTCCTGATTGGGCTGCTCTCGGTACCTTGGAGATGAGGACAAAAAGCAAGAAGAGAGACAAGGTTGCTCAAATCAAGCAAACTTAAAGCATCAGTTCATAGCCCAGCAGGATTTCTGATTTCTGGGCCTTTTATTACAGAGAATACAAAAAAATTTCTTTCAATCAAATTTAGTGGCTGGATGAAGGTATTTGTTGTCAAACTATTGTTGCTTGCTCTTTTTAATTCATAATAACCACAGAATCTACCAAAATGACCCTGATCAAAGGTACATAGATGGACAGCTTGAACCCTCAGTTCTAGCTTTAGATGAAGCACTTTATTTTCTAAGATGATAAAGCTACCCAACCTTCTTGGCAAAACCCTCTAGTTCCTGCAAATTCTTTGGCTCTGCACATATACTGCAAGTTTGTGATCTCCAAAAGTGAGTCAGTGTTGTTAATGTCAGGGGGTTGAGATGGCCAATCCAGAACCTTCTGTTTTTTTTCAACCTGATCTGTTTTGGGTCATTGCCATGTTGGAAGGTCCAGGTTTTGATCAAGTCCCCTGTGTTTTTATAGTTCAAACATTCCTAAAACATAAGCTGTCCACCTCCATGTTTCACAGTAAAATGGTGAACATTTCACCATAAGCATCCTAATTCCTCTCCAGATGTAGTGTTTGAGGCTATGGCCATTAAGATCAATTTTGTTCTCATAACTCAAAATGACTTTACACCAGAGGTTCTGAAGCTCGTCTCTGTGCTTTTTGTCACAGTGAAGGCTGTCTTCTGGAAATGTGTCCATGCAGCCCATATATTCTTGCAGTTCCTTATTACTGTGCATCTTGAGAGTCCAGTGTGTCAGCTAAAGCTAGTTACGGGATTTTTTTGCATCTTTTTTTCATCATTTTGTGGCAAAATCTTTTGTTGGTCTCCCTGACCTTGACTTGGTTTCTGTAGAACCCCTAATTTTCCACTTTTTAGTTAGAGTTCGAACATTGCTTGTTGGCATTTCCAGTGAGCTGAGTATTTCTCTATGACAGAATCAAAACATCATCAGTGGTATTCTAGATGAAAGATGTAGGGTCTGCCATAACTGAAGTGGCTTTTTATACATGAACGCACCAGTTCAAACCAAAATATAACAGGTGAGAATGTATTTAAACCTGTGTGTATCAAATTGTGAGTATATCATCATGGAAAAAATTCCCGGTTATATATCAGGTAACTTAGGTAGTTTCTGTTGTAGTTTGGATTTTATAAAAAGCTATTTTGATAATAAATGGTTTCACCTGAACATTCATCATGATTAACCAAAAAATATACATATTTTTCACCGAAGAATTGTGAAAAAACACAAACTTTCTGCCAGGGGATGTAAACTTATGAGGACAACTGGATATCATTTGGTGTCTCTTTAGCAGTCAGATCAGTCTTAGACATGACAGGATGGCAGATACATTTATTTCAATAAGACTCAACAGTTGTGTATGGGGCTTTATAACTGAAGTTTTCTCCTTTTCTCCTCTGCACTCGTGATCTGCGTCTCTCTTTGTCTTTGTGCTTTCTCTCCTACACGTAAGCAGGGGGGCTACATAAATGGGCTGTGTGTGTTTGAAGATTATTTCCTGAGATCAAAGAAACCCGTAGACTTGCTAGATTCCTGTCTTCAACAAGCAGATGCACAAATGAGGCAACCCCCTTAGCACCCACCACCCCCCACCCCAACCCAACCCATTTGAGGAGCTGTTGCTGGTTAGTGCGGAAATTACTCAACCTTATGACTCTCCAAGTAAAGAATGAACACTCTTAGGTCAGTCACTTGTATTTTAACCTACTCTAGCCCCCTCACACCACCAAAAAGCAAAGGAAGTAACTAATCTCCTGGAATGAGAGCTGATCCCTATAAATGCAATCACCCTTTGCAGCTAATGCTGCTTTAACATATTAAGCCATAAGAGTCGTTTTATTCTATCCTAAATTGTGTGACCTATTGTGAAATGCTGAAGACTATTTGAAGCTCCTTTGTCTGCTGCTGAAGAAATGTTTCAAAATTCATTGTGGAGGAAGGCAACCCAGAAGGCAAAGTCTGACAACTAGAGTTTCAAACAAACTGTGCTAATAGCCAGCAGTATTGAATTCAGCACAACAGCTGTGAGGTATTATTTATAGCAGCTTATGTTCTACATCCTCTCTTTACGAGCTTTCTGCCCTGTTTTTTTGGATGCAGCTGAGACGATGTTGTACAGCAGCAGCACTGCTCGCCTTTGCAGTGAAGTGCAGGTGATTGTCTGTGTGGTGCAACTGGCTTTTTACTGTTGCAGATGGTGCCCAGCGTATCGTAATCCTCCACGCTCTCGCAGATGACCCTCCACTGAGCGAACACAGAGTTTGCGCTAATGGAGTTCAGGTCGAATGTGCTCCTCGCACCCAGCAGGTCATCAGTGCAGATGTCGCATTCGCTGCCGCCGATGGCAAAGTTCCAGTAGGGCAGGGCGAAGGTGGGGTCACCCAGCATGTCCTGATTGGTTAACATAGGGTCAAAATGAGTTGAAAGATTAATACTCGTGTGTAAGTACACTTTTTTGTCGAATGTTGTATTGCATTATTTATAGAATTGGACAGAGAAATTGGCTGGTGATTGTGGCCTTGACTGGTGACCAGTAGTGAATTCACGATTCCTAACCGCAGGGGTGGGCAGCTCCAGTCCTCGAGAGCCGGTGTTCTGTGACTTTTAGATGTGTCCTTGGTTGAACACACCTGAATCAAATGGTTGAGTTATCTCCTCAGTCAGGTTCTGCACAGGCCTAGTAAAGAGTCATGCATTTGATTCAGGTGTGTTGAAGCATCGACACATCTAAAACTTGCAGGACACCACCCCTTTGAAGACTGAAGTTGCCCTGCTCTGTTTTAGAAGATGTTGTCCTGCTTCAACACACCTGAATCAAATGTAAGGCTCATTGCCAGGTCTGTGCAGAACTTGACTGAGGAGATAACTCAGCCATTTGATTCAGGTATGTTCAACCAAGGACACATCTAAAAGTTGCAGGACATCGCCACTAGAGCACTGGAGTTGCCAACCCCTGCCTTAGCACTACCACACTGCGCTGAGAACAACAGTCAATATTGTGGATGTTGTTACTGAGTGGAAAAGAAGGTAACTCTTTCCAGAATCAGTGAGGAGTTCCAAAAATAAATACAAGAAAGCAGAGATGTTTTAGCTCTTTAAAAAGAAACTGTTTTTTACAACAATTTAAGACCTCTGTCTGTCATGGAATATGTTTGATTTGGAAATGTTGAGAGCTTTTTGGGAATCTCCTTATTAGGTTAAAGGTCTGCTTTTTCTTGGTATAGGTAGGGAAACAGCTGTTATTGTTATGCCAGCCATGTAAATTACTTTTTTAATACTGTTTTTACATTTTCTTTTGTTATAGCCTGCAGGTGCCAGTCTTTACAAAAAGCAGATATTGAATATAAACCTCAAAATTATGTTTGGGGTATGATCTATTTTTATCACTTTCCCCGCTTTTGAATAATTTTCAGAATCCATCCAGCGTCATCCCTAAACCCTGTTTTTCTGTTTGCTTTTCATCTACCCAGAAGATCTCTATTTTCCCCTCCACCTGCCAAAAAATGCCCTTCACTCTCTCCTACGTGCCTGCATGTCTTTCTCCAGTTGCAGCAGATGAAATCGATGCCAGGTGACAAAACCTGGACCTTCATGTGAGAAGTCCACACCTCCAAAGCTAGCCTGGCCTGGCCCAAGGTACGTCTTACTGACAGAGTAGTAGTGGCTCCAAACAAAGTAGTTGTAAATTGTGATGTTCTCAAACTGTGGGGTGTTGCCATCAGGTCCAAAAACCTCCTGGTACCTAAGATATGGGAAGAACACAATTTCTTCATAAAAAAATTGTAACAGCTACTACTACTGGTAATTTAAAGAAGCCCTTCACTAACCTTCTTAACCATCTCTACAGTCTTTAAGGGACGGTTTGGACTTTAAAATGAGATTTGGTGAGGTCTAACATGTGGTAGACAGGTGTCAAATGGCCATATGTTTGCAGAGACCCCATAGAGGACCTCCTCAGTTATGCACTTTGTAGAGTTTTTAATGGATATGACAGCGGATTTATATGTTACCTGTATGACTGCTGTGTAGGCATGTTACAAAATGAAGGAAATAGCAGCAGATTAAAACGTTTTGAAGATTATCATTACTCTTGTCGCCACTTGCTTCAGCCTCTGCATCCATGTTAGAACCCATCAAGATTTGCAGATCATCTAAGTAATATTTTGGCTCAAACATTTGTAGTTGAACCCCTTGCAACTAAAACATTCTTCTGCCTGAGTTGTAATCTCAGGAAAATGAAAGTCAAGCTGGACAATCTGTTAAAAGTTGCTTGCCCTGGATAGCATTTATTATCTATTTGTTTGCAGTTATATTAGCTATCTACAGTGAAACCTTTTGACTCCTTCTTACATCAGCGACCTGAATGTTCACAGAAACATTTTTTTTTTTTTTTTTGGGGGGGAGGGGGGTGTAACCATGCTTTTAAAAACGTAGTATTTTGAAGTCCTGTGGTGGAAATCCATAACTCTTGTATCCTGGGTTATTTTATGATAATTCTATTTTTAAAAAAAAAACACACCCATAGCCATTTAATTTAAGTTTGTTGCTGTTTCCTCGGCCAATTAACACATGCTAAATTTACACTGGTTGAAGCTGCAAGCTGTGCGACAAGCTGTCATTTGTTAAACGAAATAAAATAGAATACGTTGCTGAGCATTTCAACGTCATGTAATTCTTTGGAAATTTTCCCGCTCATCAGGCTGATAAATACAGCCAGCAGGTTCGGTTGAGAAAACAGTCCAATTTAAACAATGGCCTCTTGTGAAAGTGCAAACATTCAATATCCGCTAATGTGGAGTGGTTGAGCTAAAAGGGGGATGTGCCTAATTAGCTGCCTTTCACCAACGTCTCTACAAATTCACTGCAATATGTTATCTTTCCAATACATGTAAGGGAATTATTTCAGATAATAATAAATTCAAGTGTCTCTTTGGTGCCAACCCAAAGGGTTTTTCCTCCTTTAAAGTATTGTACTTACACGTAAACCCAAGATGTCAATAAAGTATTGTATACCTTCTTGTACAGATGACCAGGTTAGGGTGGACTGTCCTCTTAGCTTGGTCTAAGGCATTTACAAAAGCCTGCTTCTCAGCTCTGCTCATCTGCATGATATTCCTCCTCACTAGAGTCAGGTTGGAGGAAGAGTGAGAGAGAGAGACAAAAGTAAATGTTAATAAAAGTTTAACATTTGTATTCCTTATCTCCAGATGATA
Organism: Crenichthys baileyi; assembly: GCA_036173005.1. Classification (NCBI taxonomy): domain Eukaryota; kingdom Metazoa; phylum Chordata; class Actinopteri; order Cyprinodontiformes; family Goodeidae; genus Crenichthys; species Crenichthys baileyi. The sequence goes on from JAHHUM010001175.1 coordinate 211,815, forward strand.
AAATGCTCCCTTAATCCCAGAGGCTGATGTTATCAACTTGTGAAAATCAGGACATCAGGACAGAGACTCAGTGCATTGTCTTGAATTTAAAAGACCAATGTGAATCTGTTTTCTTACCTACAGAGATCTTCTGATCACAGTTTGGCCCAGTCAAACCATGCTTACACTGCCCACAGTTGTAGCCACTGAAATTGCCATTACACTGGCAGGTGCGGTTGAAGAATCTCAGAGGCCACCTCTCTCTGTCATCACGCTCTGAGTAAGGGTACTGCGGCCCGTGGCGTCGATCGTCAGCTGCGATTGTCACACACTGCCCTCTTCCTGTGCTGGAGCCACACTCATCCCTCGCTACGCCTGTAGGGGATGGACAGCACTGGCCGCTCCGCAGCCCCTCAGGTGTGATGCACTCTCGTGGAAACTGGGCCAGAGCGAGGCTGGCGCAGAAGGTCACCACCAGGAGACCCACAATCCACACGCTAATATATTGCAGAATGATTAGGAACAGATTAAAAAGCAAAGTAGAAGTTAGTTCAGAAAATTTTACTACGAGAGTTGTGTTGCTTTATACCTTTACAACCTTCATCCAAGAACATATATAAGGCAAAAAACTATTCAACATTAAACCAACACACTTAAGCTCAAGAACAACACAGTGGGTATGCATTCTTTTGTTCAAGCCAGTTGACTCAACATTATCATCAAACCTTTAACTTCTTAGACGTCCCAGCAGGCAGTGCAAGTCATTATTCATTATTCACAGTCCCATTAGTTTTCCAACATAATAAGCTCAGAAACGCTTTCAACAGTAGCTCGTGAGAGATGATTTCCTCCCTCGTTCTTTTTGTAGTTGGATTTGCTTGTCTTTTGAAGCTTGTAGATGAGGAATGAATGGAGTGACTAATGACTTTGCAGCAGCAAATGGAGATAATAAGATCTCATGGAAAATTACCAATAAAAACACAATGGTGATGGTTTACATCTTTGTGCCTTGGCAGGCTCTAACCTCCACACAGAATAGCCTTATACTTATTGCCTAGGTGTTGAAGCAGTCATTCTTATGTTAAAAGGCAAGACTTCTAGTTGGTTATTATACTTGAAAAATAAAATAATATAACATGGATCCCTACCTCTGACGGTGCATGCTGCTCCTCTGTTTGCAAAATTGTGACCCTCCCCCCAAAGAGTTGGCCTTTTTCTCTCATTTGTCTTAAATAGCCATTGGACACATGACCAGACCTTTGTGGAGCTGGTGCCAGTCTGCTCATGCACATGCACGAGTGAAGTGCCCCACAAAGCAGGCTGCACATAACACTTGAGGGTACGCACACAGTAGAGATGTTATTTTTTTCAACGTTCATTCACATGCCTTGTGATCGTAGCTCCAGTGACGCCACTCTGTGTGATCATTCGCAGAAAAACATTGAGACAGGATTCATGCTGAAGCTGTGCACACAAAAAAAACTGTTTTGTTTTTTTCTAGCAGCAAAGCAACAACAGTGACTTCTTATGAGTCAAGTTAGGCAGGTGACTGGGAATAAATTCTTGGTGGTGCATGTGAACAAACTCCGGTCTGAGCTACAAAGGGATGCCTGAAGAGAAAGACACATTAAAATTAATTGCTTTAATAACACAATCTGAAATGATGCCGAACATGAATTCAATCAAGTATCAAAATATGGGAAGAAGATGTTATTTTTTTATGTTTGGGTAACTTTAGTGAGATGCCATTTATGTTCTGGCCACAGATGATTGCATGACAGTATGAAAAAACATTTTCACCCCAATTTAAACAAAACATTACAGATATCAACCTATTTTCTGTACAGTTTTGTCAGTAAAAATTCAATCACATGCACAAACCTTCATGTGTACAGATTGTAGCACCTAAAAGCATCTTTTTCCTCTTAGTTTTAGCTATTCACACAAAGACATATACACAGTTATCATCAGCAAGCATATATGTAAAACTGGATTTTTTCTTTAACCCAAATCCTGGGTTTTCAGTGTTAGCAAAGACGTTGGGTAGTAAACTGTGATCCAGTTTGTTGGGTTAGAGAAAAGAAGGGACCTTAACATTCTTTAAAGGTGGTAGTTTTGAACTATAGATGGAATATTGAGACTTCACAGAACCCCTGTCGCAGGATGAAAAATAAAATGGTAAGATGGTCAGTTTACGCTGTATAATAATGTTGATGCCATTTGAATATGTTTATTTCACACTAAAGAACGAGTTTGTCCACTTCATACCAATAGCCTTTTACCTGCTAAGTTGTTAGCATAAGCTAGCCCTAGCTATGTTTTCCATTCACACGTTGACCAAAGAACTGGTCATATATATTTTATTCAGTGCTATATTCTGGGTATAATAACTTATACCCAGAATATAAGTTTTGTTTTCTAAGTTCAGTTATTTAGTAAAGTATTATTAGAGATTATTATTATGAATTTGTTACACTGTGCAATACTGTGCAACTTCATAAGCTAAGTTTATTTAGAAGATGGATGAATTACTAAAATTTAGGCAAAATTCAATTTTACCTAAACATTATTAGTTTTCCAGATTATGGGTTATAATTTTCAACAAACCTTTTGGAAACCTAATGTCTGTCAACATTTTTTGGTTTGAAAACCTTACCCAATATGTTGGATCAAACTCAAAGCAAAACCCTGTTGTATTTAATAAATCTAGTTCTGAAACTGACTAGAACTTGACTAGTTATGACCTAGAACTTGGTGAGCAAAATAACCCAAATAGTTGCTTTTAATAACTTCCAGTTTTATCAATTGCCACCTGTATAGGATTTGGTAAGAATTTGAGAATGTCATGGTAAACTGCAATTGGTTGGATGATTAGAAAGTGACTTTTTGGTTTTTGTTTCGTTAAAGCAGCAGAGAAAAGTTGATGTCTTATATAGAAGTCCTGAAGTCTTGTGAAGCGTCTGATCCTGGTCCTGCTCTGGGCAGCATCTCTGTGGAGCTCAGTGAATGGTCTGACATGGCTACTGCATGTTCATCTTCCTGCTTTTCCCTTTTTATGGCCAAGGTTGAAGCCACATCAGAAGGATCGAATTGGGCAATCCTTGCAGAAAGAAGAGTTGGTAGAGATTAAGCAGTTGCAAGGACAGAAATTACCAAAATTTTAAATTATTCGATGGCAAAAACAGCTGACTGTAGCACATGATGTCTTTTAGAAGACAAGAAGTTACATGAGAAAAATAAAGATAATTTTTTTTTTGATAAAAACCAAGAGACCTTTTCACTGCGATATTTTGAGCTGACAGTAACAATTGACGACAATTCAAATGTGTTTATTTCCTTTTTTCTAAAGGCTGTCAAACGGTTGTCAAATTTCCTGCTGAGAGCAAATGCTAATATTGCCATTGAAAGGTCTGTTGAAGTAATGGCTTGCACAGCAGATGGAGACACACAGTTCGAATGAGACACACGGGGGAAGTAATGGCATCTAGATATAAATAAATCACTTGACATTATGGACTATTTGCGGGTGAGCCTGTCCTAGGCGAAAGCATTTTTGAATTGGATGAATGCATTTTAATAATGCACCACTTGACTACTTAACAACTCCGCCTCCAGTGCAATTTCAGATAGGTGCAGCAGGTTAGCTAAAATTCCTCATCTGCCTTACTTGTCATATGTTATGAAAAATATAATCGAAGTAAAACAGACTGGAAACAACTGGACATCAACAAGGCCAAAGTGCCAGATTTAGGCCCATCACAAAAAAAATTATAAAGGAAAGTAAAGGTTCTTTAATTTAGCTTAATTTGCTTTAGTTGAAGCAATGTTTTATGGTTTAGATACAACATATTAGTTGGATTTTTTTTACTGGTTGCACAGCTGCTTTGCATATATTTACATGTACCATGCTTGCTACTACATACTGCCTATTCTGGAGCAATGAGATTGCTAATTCGGCTTGGCTGCCTGAGGGCTATGCATCAGTCAACGTCAGGGATAGATGTTTCAGGTGAGCCTACTACTGACTGCTAAGTCTATGCTAAATACCAAAATACAGTGTAATAGAGGACAGACAGAAAGCAACTGTGGGAATGTTGATATTTTTGTTTATCGAAAAGTATAATGTTTAGTTTCTTTTTTCTGAATTTGAACGATAGGGATTGGTGAGATCCCAACTTCAGAGGAGTTCTAAAACCCACTTTACAATATTGTGCATCTACGTTTCATTTCAATATTGTATATTGTATATACTTTTTCCACTGTCCACATCAAGCATTTACAGAGGGAAAATATGAAACTTGAATGAACCTGCTTTTTTCTTGTCACAGTTCTTACTGTATTTATGTGTTACAGTTTTCTTTGCATCATACTATCTTGCATCATGGCATGTACAAACAGCAGTCTTTGTCAAACTGGGATCATTCTGTTAGCCAAGATAGAACCTGTACATAGCTTTTTAACAGTAATGTTTGCATTTTATTTGTCAAGTACTGTTCTATTGACAACTTTTATGTAATTGTTAATATTATGTCCCTTTACAAGGACATTTTCTGTGGTGGCTCAGCTGAGTGTTCAATATTCAAAATTGCCTTGAATTGAGCACTTTCTTTAAATGTTGCAATCCAAACATTTCACATTTTCTACATCCTGTCCATAAACTCCTTTAGCCTATTTCTGATCCAAACCTGCTAGTCTGATTAGAAAAATAATGGCATTACCCAGCAAAGCTTTGGGTTCACAATTTCAGTCCTTTATGTGATGCTGTGAGCAGAATCCTGAGCACACATACAAGATTCCCTAGAGCTAATCAGCTGAGAAGCACACAACTTGTATCTTGGAGCAATAGGTTCACAGGTCAAAGCATGATATTTGGTCATCTGATGGTTTGAATATCTGACATTTGGCTGGTCCAAGTGATAACGAGTTCAACATGTTCTACATTACAATGAATCTTAACGGGATGCAAACCCTGTTAAAATGCCTGGTTTTGCTTTTCCAGCACTTTAGGAACATTGGTAGCAATACTCAAATGAGTGTGGCTTATGGTAGGGTTGTAGCCGAGAGAAAAATCTGACTCTCTGCCTCAGTTTCAAGCTTGGTTCAAAGAAATGATAGGAGCTCTTCACATTGAAAGACTGAGATGCGAAGTGTCTGGCGAACTACAGAAATTTCTTATCTTATGCCCCTGAGTATGTCTATCTTTCTTCCCTTTAAATGTACATGTAATATACATTATTAATTTTTATTAATTTTATTTTTATTCATGGTGTCTTTCTTAAATATATCATTTAAACATGACATGCTATTTGTCTGTTTTGCTTTGATTGCAGTGTGGCTTTTTGCCTATGTCCTGTCATGTTTTTTCATGTTTAAAAAGTTACATTTATAAATAAAGTTTAAAAAAAAGCCTTTTTTTTGTAATGTAAAAAGTTAGAGCATGAAAAATCCTTTCAAAGTTTTTTTTCAACTTTAATGTGACATACCGGTTTGTTTTGGGGGAAAATGTAAAAAAAGATAAAACAAAAGCTGCAATGACCTGGTTGCAGGTGTGTGTTCACCCCTATACTAGCCCTTGGTTTTATGCACATTTTGATCCATTTTTAACATCTAGTTTTCCTGGGTACACACGTAACATCAATCATAGTGAATCCGGAAATTAACCTTAGCTGTCCTAGTTGGATTTTCCTGACATTTTCTCATTTACTACATTAGTTAAAGCCATAGTTTGTACTAAAAATTCCACAGTATAACATGTATTCCCTGGCACAGTGAAAACAATCAGCAATATTTGGAGAAAATATGGGACAACAGTAACATCCCAAAATTGGGATTTCTCATTATTGAGAAAAGGACATGACAGAAACTGAAAATCATGAACGATTTTGAATATCAAGTTATTTGACCAACAACCCCTTAGGTGTCTGCAAGAAAGCTGAAGATCGGCATTAAAATTATTCTCAGTCTACCTCTAAATCAACAAAAGATTTTTTTTGCCGAAAAAAAGAATCTCTTTTGTAATTGCTAAGCTGAATCACAAATTGAATCTTAGGGCTCACCTGGAGCGGACTCTTGACAAACGTTGTTTGACAGATTTGGAAAATGTTTATAAGGTATGGTGGGCAAATATTACCAAGTCAATGTAACATTCTGATAGAGTATTTCTTCATGGTCGAATTTTTTTGAATCACAAAAACATGTTTTTAACAGGGGTGTGTAAACTTCTGGAAAACACTGTGCATTATGCTATGGATTTAACATAAAAAAATTAACAATAACAATTCTCCTGAAAAAAGGAAATTAAATGGGGATTCAATTCATGTCATTTTTCTTGATCAATCGTCGTCAATTCAAGGACCAACGGAGAAAAATAATTCTTTGATTACACTAAAGAATCCCAAAGACTCTCCCACTGAAGCCATTTTTCTCTTACAATTGACGTTGTGTCTTTATCTTTGTGTTTTAATTTTAAATACAAGCACCGTACGTATTTCTTCCGCCACTACAAATATCTTCATGAGGGAACATACTCCTGACAGTTTCCATTGTCTGCTGGCAGAGTGTCGTCACTGCTGTCGCCTCCCTCCACTGCCTCTGGTTCAACACACCCTTCCTCACATGCCTGCTGCACGGCTGGAGTGCTGCTCACACAGAAACACATGAACAATGTCCCTTTATCACTATTATATTTGCTTCCTGTTACCCTTTTACAAATAAACAAGGCATTGCTGTGAACCATTTGGACAAGGGATGGAGAGCTATAAAGTATCTCAATAAAGATAAAAAATAAATATTTTTGTGAACACAAGGAGAAATACAAAGCCAATACAAAGCACATTCTCCTCATTTCATCATCCGTCAGTGCTGAAATGTTAACTGCAGCTTGGGCAACATCAGAAGCAATCATGCACCAGTACTGCTGTGAGTCCCATCTGTGATTGTGGGCCTGTTGGTGCTGCAGCTACCAATCAGCTGGTTTGTTACAGCTAGAATAAAAGTCCTCAGATGTATTCAGTGCTAGTGTGAATGTAGAATTGTCATTTCCACTTTTTAAAATGAAAAATAAACATGAGACAGTGCTTTGCAAGAATTCATGTAAAATTATGGCATCGTTTATCCTTACTGTAATTAGAATTGCAGGGGACATGTTTGTTTTAAGGGGTTGAGGGGTTTCACTCTGTACATCTCAGACTTCCAGTACAAGACAGACTCCTGTCATCTGCTAAAAATACTCAGATGTTTCTGCAATCATAGGGTATATCAGAGATGGACAAGAACCTGGGTGCAGGGAGCTGGTGGACTGCTTTGTGGCATGGTGTAGAAATAATCATCGCATCTTGAACGTGAATACACACGTGAAAAAAAAGGACATGATTGTAGATTTCAAGAGAAACAGGATTAGGTCAAACACTATTTCCATCATGGGAGAAGAAGTGAAGGTGGTTGCATTTAGATGCTGCATATCTTCTATATGTCTGCTGTGGAGAGTGTGATCTCTTCTGCCATAATCTGCTGGGGTAGCAGCATCAGAGCCAGGGACTTAAAAAAGCTCAACAAGCTACTAAAGAAGGATGGCTCTGTTCTGGGGACTCCTCTATAAAACCTCTTGTAAAGAAGGATTCTTCATAAAATGAAGAACATTATGGAGATCCCTGAGCATCCTCAACAGAGCGTCTTCAGTAAGAGGCTTCTTCAGATCTGCTGTAAGACAGACCGCTACAGGAGATCCTTCCTGCCCACAGCCATCAGCATCTACAACAGCTCTCTGAAGAAACCTGCATAATGTGAGCTACAACGACATTGAATTTCCCTTTGGGATTAATAAAGTATTTTTGAATTTGAATTGAACTACAGTTTTTAGCTTGACGTATCCCTGGTGACTGGTGACAGACTGGTAAAAAAGTAAAGTATCAGATGTTTTTCCCATCGGTGAATGCTGCATAAGTGCTACCAGGTCACTTTGATTACAATACTCCTGTGTGGATGCTGTTACTGACTGAAAAAGACTCAAAGATAGCCATTTTCACTATCAGTGAGAAGTTAAAATAATTCAGATAGAGCACGAAAAGCTATTTGTCGAGACATGTTTGCGGTTCATTGAGGATTCTAGAGGGCGAGCGAAAGACTTCAGTAAATAACAGAAAGGCTTTATGTAGTGCATTAAAAGTACTTTTAACTTTTAAGATTTAAACTTGTCTGACATGGATCAAGAAATGTTTTTAGCAGGGTGAGAGAGATGCTGTTGCTTTTGTATTCAGAATCAAAATAAGTCTGTTGAAATGGTTCTAGCATTTGGTCAAGATGTCTTCTGGGTGCCTCTCTTTGCAGGTTTTTTGGGCATGTCCTTCTGTGACGAGACCTTTCTGGCCTGGAAACACCTTGGGATCTTTCAGAATGAGCTGGAGAGTGTCACCAAGGAAAGGGATGTCTGGATCTTTTCCTTGTGGACCTGTTACCCATGCGACTGGATGGATGGATGGATGGATGGATGGATGGATGGATGGATGAATGGATGGATGGATGGATGGATGGATGGATGGATGGATGGATGGATGGATGGTTTTACAATTTCCTTGCAGTAATTCAGACCTCTTGCCACTTAATGTATTTTTGTGAAAGATTCTGTTTCTAACTGAACTGTTGGTTGGCATGGGAACGTCTCTGTGCCGCTCTAAAAATGCTGAAATAGAAGGCAACAAAAAGGTCAGGGTCAGGGTTCTCTGTTAAAACTGTTGTTCCAAGGAGAAAGTCCTACATGAGTGTCAAAAGTTGCATGTGTTTCAAGAAATAACACTGTTTCCAGCAGATATCACTTTGCCTTGTTCAGGCTTGCATAAGTCCATCTCGAAAGCCATCAGGCGGGAGTAGGATTGCTTCCTCAAGCCCCTTGTAAGGCTAATTTATAGAGAATGCACTTGCATCTAATTATACATGTTAAACCATGAAAAAAACATTCAGAAATTCAGTTTAGAATGGTTAAATCATATCTTGTTAAAGAATAATAAATAATACCCATATGGTGAGAGATCAACATTTAAAAACACGTATACAGAGGTCTACCAAGGCACAGTAATTGGTTTACTTCTTTTGAGTTTAAATGTAAATTATTTACTATGTTCATGTACTGTTGCAGGTTTCTAGATGTATCCTGATGACACAGTTTAATATGTAGCTAGTAGTGACATTGCTTCTGTTTCAACACAAATGTCTCCATATTTGCTGGTTTGTGTCTCTTGTTCAATGTAAATTAAACAGTGTCTATTTGTTTTTCCTCCAGAGCAATGATCTAAATCTAAAGATTAATGGAGAAATTAAAATATCTTAGATTGTCATTTCAAATTTGGCAAGCTTGTCAACATGTGGAGCAGCGTTGCTACAGGAAGCATGCAAACAAAATCAAACTATCTACCAAGTCATGCTGCAGATATTTTGTGGATTAATTATTATTGTATATTTAAATTATTTTCTAACTACTTGGTCATGGACAGCAATAGTAATGAAATGAAATGATTTTTTTTTGCATGTTAAGGCTCTTCAGATGCGGAGTGACCTTTTTATTCATAGACCTACTAGTTCACAGAGTCATGAAGCGTCCAGTGGAAATTGTAAGGTGTCTTTATGTAAAAGCTCTCTAGGATAAGCCGCCTTCTCTGTACAAGGGGGTAACTTGTGGAACTCTTTACCAGTAGAGCTAAAACTGAACCCTGACTGGCCTCTTTTGGATTGAAGTTGAAGATGAAGTAGCTTCCTAATGAATAAAAAAATCCTTTCAACAGTTCTGTTGCCATGGATGATTGCCACAGTTTTTTAATATTATTTTGTTATAGATTTCATTGGATTTTCTTTTGTTTTTAGGTATGGCAATGTTAGGTCTTAATATGTGTTGTGTTTTAACTGTGCTTTGTATTGGCATTTCAAACTTTGTATAGTATTTTGTTTTTATGGAACCAAAGGCCCATCCAGGGACAAACACTGCTAATTAGCTCAGTCTGTAAATGTTGAACTTTTATATTTGTAGGGACTAAGGATGTAGCAGACACCGACCACTTATCCTGAGAAATGTTAACCAGTAAATAAAATGAAAAAAAACAGACATACCCAATCATGCATTTTATCCTCACCTCACCATTTGTTGGCTAAAAAGCACATTTTTCAACATAAAATTTTTACATCATATAGGAATCAAAGAAGTGTATTTCAAATTATACATTCTTTCTTCTATTTGGGTCTCTGATGCTTCTACAAACAGTCCAAACGCAAAAAAATAAAAACATTAACCCGTTTTTGGCTCTAAATGAATGTTTTATTTTTTCTAGAAAACGGTTTCAAAAGCTTTGCAATTGTGACATCACAATTACACTGGAACCTAGCAACATTACCTGAGTCCCGCCCCTGACTAGCAACTGAAGCGGAGCTCCACCCACTTGATTTTCAGGAGAGGATCACGTCAGTGTTCCAGTCACATTGCCGAAGACAGCACTAGTTTGCATAAATCATTTCACCACGGAATGCTTTGAGAACTCACATCAGTACAGAAGGATAATAGGTCACATTTGAATGCTTTGAACCATGAGGTTAGTTGGAATTTTCATCTAAATTGGCAGTCAGTGGTCATACACTCTAAGGCAATTCCTGTTTCACTTATATTGACCTTTCTGACTTTAATTCATGTTTAATGCAGTCCATAATGCAAAGAAACTCCACCACTTACCTTTTTGTATTTCGACATTTGAGGATGTAGATAATGATGACGACAGCCTCCAAAACCATGAAGACTGCAGTAAAAATAGCCCCAATCTTCCATGCCTCAAGGCCTTGCTCATTCTTCTCTAAACAGATATATTATGACCGCCAGAAGACACAAGAAAAGAGCAGGAAACAGAAGGAGGAACTGAATTAAATAAAAAAAAAATATTCCATTAAAAAACAAAAATTGTATGCTGTGTCATTTTTCTTCCAACTGAATCAACAATCTCCTACATGAGGTAAAAAGATTACTTGGAACTCTAAAATCCTTTTTAAACATATTTTCTATACAGATGTACCTATTTTCTTATTTGATACCATTGTCAAAAAGATTTGTAAGGCTTGCATGTGGTGAAAAAAGTATATGAATTAAATACAGATTTTCTGTTTTTATGACAGAAGCCATATTGTGCATGAAAGGTCCCACATTTCTGAACTACTTTCCAGTTTTAAGGAGTATACCTACAATGCAGCATAATAAAGTGAAATTGAAAAGCCTTAATACAAACAATCCTTTTGTTCAACATATATTTTAACAACTAATAGCCTGACGCATGGATCTATGGCCAGGTAAGCACCTACCAATCATTCTAGTAAGTGTCATTTGCTTACATTTCTTTTCTGCTATTTTACCTCTTGCTCCAGGTATATCTTCTACTACATCTCTGGTTCCTTTTGGTTTGTCTTCTGTTGCCTGATGGTATTCAGCAAAAACATCCTTCTCAAACTTATCCATTGTGGGTTGGTTCATGGAATGGTTGTGTGGCAAAAATCCAGGATTTGTAGTGATTATCTTGCTGTGATGGTTAGATGTTGCATCAATGAGAGCATTATATTCAGTTGCAAGTGCACCAAATGATGGGTTTGGGGTAGTGGGCTGCTTTTCAGGTCTCTTTTCTATGAAGTCTTTATTACACTCCTCAGATTGTAGACCAGGAATCACCAGTGCTGCTAAAAGAGAGATGTGGTATGTGACATTAGGCCAAAGAGTGCTTTATAAATGTGCTTGTGCTCCTTCACATTTGACATAAACCTTTATGTGATAGAGCAACACAAAGTAGCTCATAATTGTAAAGTGGAAGACGAATTTAAAATAGTATTTTACAAATACAGTCTGAAAAGTGTGGTGTAAATTTGTATTTGCTATTTGCCTAATTTACTGTAATGCTCTTGCAACCATTTGTCTTTAGACGTCACCAGGAAAGTTCACCTATGTTAAATTTAATATTAGTATAAATATAGATGTAATATGAGGGCTTCATTGGTTTGTTTGAAAGTGCCATTATTAAGACCAAGACACACAGCAGACTAGGTCAGGAAAAAAGCTGTGGAGAAGTTTAAAGCAATGTTAGTTTAAAAATAACCCAAACTTTGAACCTCTACCAAAGCACTGTTCAAACCACCATCTGAATTAAAGTATGGCCCAACTGCAAACCTACTAAGACATTTCTGTCAACCTAAACTGTCTAGAGTAAACGGCAAGGGGGAACATTATACAGAGAAGCAGCGAAGAGAATCATGGTTTATCTTCAGGATCTGTAGAGATCCACAGCTCTGGAGGGGGAATTTGTTGATGAGACAACTATTAGGTGAGAAGAAAGCTAATGTTTGAAGGCGGCCGGAAAAAGTCCTGTTGGCCACAAGCCATGTAAGGGACACTACAAACATTTAGGATCAAGATCCCGTGGTCAGTTAAGACCAGAAGGGAACTTCATGGGCAACATGCTGAACAGAAAATGTGCGCTGCACATCAGCCTGAACCCACCATTTACACTTTAAAACATGATGTCGGCAGCATCATGCTTTGAGAATGTTTTTATTGAACAGAGATAGGGAAGCTAAGAGTTGACTGACTAAATACAGGACAATCCTCGAAGAAAACCTTTAAGAGGCTGCAAGACAGGCTGAATCTGGGGTGAAGGTTCTTCTTTCAGGAGGATAACACTACAGTTACAACCAAAGACCCAATAGAATGGTTTAGATCAAGGCTGATAGAATTTCATAACCAAATTCAATTGAGAATCTTGGGGAAATTCTGGTCTTTAGATGTAAAAGTTGGTAGAGTCTTAGACCAAAATACCTGCAGCTTTAATTGGAGCAAATGATGGTTTCATAAAGTATTCACTCAGGGGGGATGGACATGAATGCACACCACACCTCAGGTTTTTATTCATAAAACCTTTTTAAAAGCCACGTATAATTTTTCTTCCACTGCTCAGTAATGCAGAATGTACTGTGTGCATTGTTTAAACATCCTAACACAGCACTGGTTGAATGCCTGTTAATTAGTGTAACTGACCTTAAAGAGTTTTAATAAAGTAACAAAGTATTGGAAGATGGTCATGATGGTCATGTCAAATTCACGTAAGTGAACATTTTCTGCTTTTATTTGGACCCATGTTCTAAGCATGTTTATTTTCTGAACATTCTAGCTATCGATGTAAAAACAGATAAGAAAGTAAAGCAAACACATTTGGTATGTTTTAAGCAGCATGTCTAAAGATTTTAGATTTCGTTACTTGTTTTAGGTCTTGATTTCACTGGACTAACTTAACTTTTCCACGCTTTTACTGATCTCTTCATAGCAACTACACAAATCTCACCTTGATCCTCTTTGTTGTACTCCAAATCCTCCGAAGCTATTTGCCCCTCTTCTCCAGGATTGTCACCTCCTTCAACCACCAGTGCCACGGATCCCTCCTTGATCACGTCACCATATTTTCCCGCCAATGTTGTTTCCGTTAAATCTGTACCTACTGCCTCTGCCTTTTCTTCCTCCCTTATCTCTGCTAAACCATTGTCATCAGCTTTCTGTAGTCCATCCACATTCTCCCCTCGCCTGACCTCTTCCTGTTCTTTTATTGGTTCTCCTATGACTGTTTTCATTTGTATTACATGATCATTAGGGTGAGATGATGTTTTCTGGCCATTCGTTTGGTCTGTTTGACTTTTTTCAAGCAGAGCCGCTTCCTTTCTCCTGCTATCCTCTGTCTGCTCTTTTTCAGCCACTCCAAGACCAGCTTTAGACTCTTCCTCTGTTTCCTGCTCTGGCTGAACGCCCACTGCCACCTCCACAGTAGCTGGTGTTTCCTCTCCATTCTGTGTTTCTCTCTCAGTGGCATTCTTTAGAACTATCAACACAACCTGCTCCTCGCTATCCTCTTTCCCTCTTTCTGAATCCCCTTCTGTCTCCTCTGAGGCTATGTCCACATCATCTTGAGTTAATTTAGTTCCCAGTAATGACTCACCAGTAACCTCCAAACCCACTGCTTGTCTGAATCTCGTCTCCTCAACAGACCCAGCTACTGTTTCCCCCTCTTTCTTGACAACTTCTTTACCCCCTCCAGCTACATTTTTTAATGCATCCTTCCCTGCTACTACTTTACTCTCTTCAAAACCATTATCTACTATCTTAAGACTCATATTTCTCTCCTCCCAGTGTGGCTCCAGTGTTTCAATTTCTTCTTCAGTTTCACTCTCTATCATTTTAACCCCCAGAGAATCATCATCTACCCCTTCCTTCTCTACAACCATATCTTTTGCTTGACCACCTGCTTCTACCTGCCCCAGAGCAGCCTCTACTACCCTCTCAAGCAGTTCCTTCAACACTTCTTCTGCCCCACGGCCCTTTACTTGCTCTGAGGCTTCCTGCATTGCCTGCTGAACCTCCTTCAAGCTGGGAGGGGACTCTAAAGGGACAGTAAGCAGTTCTGGTTCCTGGGGAAAGTTCCGGCCATCTTGGTAGGCGACCTCAGAGGAAAACTGGATGGGAGTAGACACACCTAAAGAGATATAGCCAAGCATTGTTTGTGTTTTGGAGATTTAAATCACAAAAAAATCTGTAGTTTAGGATGACACATGCTCTGTATTCATGAAGTTAATAAGGAGATGGTGATGAGCGAACAAATTTGTATTTTCAGAGGGACTATTTCAGATCATCAAACATTTTTTCATATCAGACAAAGATAACCTGAGGAAATATAATATCCCCTTTTAAAATGATTGCATGAATTAAAAGAATAAGGCTAGGTTACTCTGGGTGGTTAGATTTTCAACAGTGAAACGTCTGTTTTAGGTCGTGCCACAGGATCTCAATTAGACTTAACCCCAGACTTTATCTAGGCCACTCTAAAAGCTTCAATCAGTTTTTATTTTGCCATTCAGAGATGGACCTGCTTGTGTTCTGTAGATCAGAGTCCGGCTCAACCTAAGGTCACAAACTGATGGTCAGACATTCTAATTAAGGATTTTCTGTTACAGAGTAGAATTTCTGGTTGCAATAATTTCAGCAAGAGGTCCGGTGTCTAAAGCAGCAAAGCAATCTCAGACGATCACAGTACTACCACCATCTCTTACTGTAGGTATGTGATTTCTTCATTCTACTGGTCTGACAGTAATCAGGCCCGGTTGTGTCTTGTAAAATTTAACTCACCTTTATATTACAGTTAATTTATAATTTACTTTTCCACCTTGGGCCAGGTCAGTTTGGTTAGTGTTTTGCTTTTATAAATGAAATTATCATTTGAAAGTGTCTTTTCAGTCTTTTCTGTATACAAATACTTTTTCACAACACTGTATATCTGGAGCAATATGAGATTCTCACAATATAACTTTGAGCAAAAATCCCACATGGTATTTGGTCAACGATTTGAAACAAAAATGTACAACAGGATCTAACTGCTTTTACTCAAAACAACTTCTCAGACAGCTTGTGCATGACAACTTTAGTTTGAATTCTGTTTTTTTAAAGAAAGTAAAGTGTGACACTCCTTCAGTTTCCAAACAATGAATCTCTGTTTTTTTGAATTTATAATTCAAAACATTTAAGCAAGTGTTTTCTGCAAGTAGAAATTGAACCTAGCAACCATCTTTCAGCCCACTGACAAGCAGTGTGCATGAACAGGTGGGCAAAGGGCCAAGCACATTTTCTGGCATCTCATTTAAAGGTCTTTAAACCATGGGAACCAAATGGCAAAAAAAAATCAGCAGAATCGAGCTGTGAAGTTTTAAAACCTTGGTTCACCTTGATATCATCAAAACTCGTTAACTCAGGGAAATTTTAATTCACAAAACAAAATTTTCTCCTTGAACAAGACACATCCTCACTTATTGATTTCCTCATATAGAATTCAAAACCCTAGACTGTGCAGACAAAGATTACAGGTACATGGTTATTGTATCAGAGCATGTTTTATAATACTACTGTACCTTCAGTTGTGCTGTCTTGTATAAGCAAAACCACCAGAAATCCCTTCAAAATGGAGTACCTCATATTGCCTCAAAACGTATACTCTTAAACATCCAAGACTTTCCAAAGAAAAAATTGATTCCTCTTGTTCTTGAAAAGGATGCTCAAATGGTAGGTGTTACCCTATGTATAAACCAAAGAGTGTGTGGAGGATGTTGGGCCTATTCAAGTGAGTAGAAAACATTCACAGATGACGATATAGGAGGGAGGGTGAAAAAACAAACATTTCCATGTTAAATATTACCATGCTGCATTCTGTCGTAGCACCAGGTGTCTCTACATGAAGTAGCAATGAAATGTCAAATACTTTTGAGACTCCCACAAGAGCTGTAGCGAAGTATCAGCGGCATGTCACACACGCAGCACACTTTGCAGGAGCAATTATAGGAGAGTTGTGAGATGGAGGAGTAAGCACTGCTGCAACGAGGGCATGACATACGTAGAAGTAGAGAAAGTAGATTTAAATGCAAAAGAACTCAGATTGAACTCAGAAGAAAGGAGGTGAGCCTTTTTTCGGCAGGTTAGTCATAGCAGTTTTTGTAGGATCTTTTCTTCTAACTCTACACTTTACGCAACTGTGGCTCAGTGGTGAGAGTAGTCATATTGCAATCTGAAAGTTGTGGGTTCTATTCCAGCTTCCTCTTGCCACATCATGATGTGCTCCTGGGCACGTTGCCTAGTGATCTGTGTATCAGTGTGTGACTGGGTGAATGTGGCTTTAGTGTAAAGCACTTTGAGTGGTTGGTGTGACTGGAAAGGTAGTTGGTAGCAATGTTGCCTTGCAGCAAGAAGGTTCTGGGTTCGAATCCTGGCCGGGGGTCTTTCTGCATGGAGTTTGCATGTTCTTCCCATGCATGCGTGGGTTCTCACCGGGTACTCCGGCTTCCTCCCACAGTCCAAAGACATGCTTGTCTTTGGTCTCTCCAAATTGCCCTTAGATGTGTGAATGAGTGTGTGCATGGTTGTTTGTGTGTGGCCCTGTGATGGACTGGCGACCTGTCCAGGGTGTACCCAGCCTCCCGCACATAGACTGCTGGAGATAGGCACCAGCTTCCCCGTGACCCACTATGGAAGAAGCAGTATAGACAATGACTGACTGACTGACAATTGGAACACCTTAATTAGTTAGTTGAATTCTAAATTTGTGGCATTATCTGACAAAGAACACTAACATTACATAGATGCCATGCAGAGTCATGGTATGCATAATAGTACAGAGGGAAATGTGAAGCAGGTGCTGAAAAAATTGGGGTCTCAGTACTGAAAGTATGCACTGTCTAAGATGGTGTATAGTTAGGGGCAATATAAAATCCCTTGGAGACATTTTGTACAGCAGTTCATTTATATTATTTATACTGAAAAGCCCAGCTCAAGAGGTCTGCATATATTATGTAATCCCTGAACCTTCATCACTCTAAGAGGAATTAATTTCATGTTTACCACATGGTTAAAACAGTTTATATTTGGTGAAAGAAAAACATGATGTTTGAAAAATTCATGTTATTACATCAACATTATGTAAGTAAGAAAGTGGGTCTTCTTAGTAGAATTATTTTTTAACTACCGAAGGAAAATCCCGAACAAAATAAATGAACATGATGGAAAATAACTAATAGGAAAATGTTCTGATCTGATTTGTTACTTCAAGGCTGGACTATTGTAATTCTTTACTATCAGGATGTCCACAAAATGCAGTTAAAAGCCTTCAGCTGATTCAAAATTCTGCAACAAGAGTTCTGATGAAAATTAAAAAGAGAGATCATATTTCCCCTACTTTTTCCCCTTCATTGACTCCCTGTTAAATCCAGAATAGAATTTAAAATTCTCCTCCTCACATATAAAGCCCTTAATGATTTAGCTCCATCATACATCAGAGATCTGATTGTTCCATATGTTCCTAACAGAGCACTTCGTTCTCAGACTGCAGGTTTACTGGTGGTTCCTAGTGCCTCTAGAAGTAGAATGGGAGGCAGATCCTTTAGTTATCAGGCTCCTCTCCTGTGGAACCAGCTCCCAGTTTTAGTCCGTGAGGCGGACGCCCTGTCTGCTTTTAAGGATAGGCTTAAAACTTTCCTTTTTGATAAAGCTTATAGTTAGAGTGGCTTAGGTTATCCTGAGCTATCTTCCTTATTTTAGCTCCGTCTTCTTCTCCCCTTGTTGGATGGAGTAAGGGGGAGTCAGGTTTAGCCTAAACCGGCTCAGTTACCGTTGAGGTGCAAACACACCCTCCATTTCTGCTACCTGTATGACCCCCTCTCTTTTCCATTGGTTATGGTCAATCTGACAGAGAGAGGTATCCCAATCGTTGTGGTTTTTAGTATAACAGTGGCCATCAGTGGGCTCTAGATGGACAAACTGTCTACTTTTAAGGCTAGGTTTAAAACTTTCCTTTTTGATAAAGCTTATAGTTAGAGTGGCTTAGGTTATCCTGAGCTATCTCTGTAGTTATGCTGCTATAGGCTTAGGCTGCTGGAGGACATAATGACCACTTTCACCCTCTTCGCTACTTTCTCACGCTACTCTTCATTTTGTATTATTTGCTGTATTTTCAGCTTTTAACTTTGTTTCTCTCTCTTTTCTCTTCCTAGAAGCTACATCTGGCCTGACTCTGTGTCTACCTGTAACACCATTCTGGAGAGGGGAATCCTCCAAGCTTCTGCTGGCAACAACTTAATGCTCACCCCCTACCGATGATCCACATGGCCCTGTCTTTCAGTGTTTAACCCTTTCTCTCTCCTAGACATAGCTACTGACTGAGCTTTTACTGTAACTAACTCTATGTGCTCTCTTCAGACTCTAAACTTGAAAACTGGCTCAGAGTTTATCTGTTCCTTCTTTCTAGATGAAACGACTAAAGGAGCTACATCCATTAACATTTACTTTTCCTTCCCATAGAAAGTACTCCTGGATCAGTGCTTCTTTGTTCTCTTTGTGTCTCTGCTCTGTTCTCTCTAACCCCCAGTCGGTCGTGGCAGATGGCCGCTCACACTGAGCCTGGTTCTGCTGGAGGTTTCTTCCTGTTAAAAGGGAGTTTTTCCTCTCCACTGTTGCTACATGCATGCTCAGTATGAGGGATTGCTTCAAAGTCAACGCCAGTGACTGTCCACTGTCTCTACATGCTCATCCGGGAGGAGTGAATGCTGCAAGTCACTGACTGGATGCAATCTGCTGGGTTTCCTTTCCTTAGATAGAAAAACCTTTTATCCAATTTGAATAAATAACTGAATCTGACTGCACTGTTCAATGATTAAGATTAATTGGAATGTATGTACCTGACTTTTGTGAAGTGCCTTGAGACGACATGTGTTGTGAATTGGCGCTATATAAATAAAACTGAATTTAATTGAATTGATTTAAAAACCCGTTTAACATTTTGCTCCCTTGACTCAATAGTACATTTCAATAGTAATTTCAATAGTAAATCATAGTAAATTTGAATTCACCCTTGTGTTCTTTGTTCAGAAATGTTCAGATATTGATGTCTGTTCAAATTTTTTTTTTCCAGAAAAGACAGGTATATAATTGCACTTCACAGAAAGTAACCTTGTATTACTCATTACATAAATATCTAAACAAAAATACATTTTCTAGCAAAGGAAAAAGCTAGGACACCCTACCCCCTTATTGCCAGTCTTTCACCCACTTTTGGCTGAAATAACTTCAGTGAAACACTTCTTGTAACCATTTACCAGTCTCTGACATCGGTTTGAAGAAGGTTTGCCCCACTCCTCACTATCAGATGTAAGATGTTGAGGGGTTTCTTGCATGTACAATCTTTTTAAGTCACCTCACAGCACCTCAGTGAGTAAGTAAGCTGGTAAAACTACACCTGTGTGAAACCTTTATATGTGAAAACAAAATAAAAATAGCTGGGCACAGGGGGGTAAAAACGTGCAGCCCATATTAAGAGGGTTTAATCCTCGATGCAGCCAGTTCCAGGTTGGACTCCTGGCCCAGGCGACCTTTGCTGTATGTCTTCCCCCTCTTTCCTGTCAAAATAAGTAGAAAATAAATGCCACTAGTGCCGCCAAACATTTAAAAACAAAAGAAGAGTGGGATTTATAGTTTTTCCCAAAATGTCACTAAAACCCTGTCTTGTTATGATGTATCTCGTAGGTTGAGCTGAATGAATCGTTACTTACCTAATGATTTCTGATGACAGTTGAGAGAATTGGGAGCCTTGGCATGAGCCCTTGCACATTAGACTGATAATACAGATCAGACCTATTCATCATTGTGGTGAATTACAGACAGGCATGCCTCCCACAGATCACTTTTACATCTCTGGGTATAGTACTGGTCTTTTAGCTCTCCATGCTGCTCAGAAAATATTTCTCCTGACTTTCTCCTCTTTCCTGGACAAATAACCCAATGAAGCTTAGCCTTAACTCACTGGAACTGGAGACTTTGCAGTACTTTCTTCTTGGGTTAGCTGTTGTACAATGCACCAGTGCTCGACTTTAGTTTTCCATACATAATGATATCTCTCTTTGGCAACTTTTGGGCTGGCTACTTTATGCTTACATTATTCTTTCATGATATCCCACAAATGTCTTGACTTCGGACATGGAGTTAAATGTATAGTTAAGTAATCTTTTATTTTGACCAACATGTTTCTTCTGACTGGAACGTTTTGGAGTGACCCTACATATGTCCCGGCTTGAATACAATAGAGAATCCATGAGCTCAACATAAAAAAAAATTGTCAAGATAGCAGTGAAAATATGCAAAAAGCTGGTCAGCAATTTTAAGAAGGGTTTGATTGCCGTAATGTCAACAAAGATTTGCTATTGATGTTTTAAAAGGGTTTGAATAACTTCTGAATTTATTTTTACAAAATATAAATAAAACAGTATCTGTTACATTGTTATAATATCCTTAGAGTCTGTTTAAATTTGTATAAACAAAAAAGAAACTAAATATGCCAAGGCTATGTATAACTTTGGTCTTAACTGCAATCAACAATCATGAACAACAAGCTCCAACACAGCTGAAAATATTCTTGGAACTTTTGGAAAATATTTTCCAAAGGTTGGAAATGATGAAAAACTGTATGCCCTTTACAATAAATCTATTTTAGTAGACATTTTCTTGGTCAAAACCAACAAATGATTAACGGGATAAATTTCACATTGTCTGTCTTTACATGTTTTGCACGCTGAATCCTGTTAAAACAGATATTGTTACACTAAATGCTCAAAGCCGTCAAAAGTGGAAACTTGAATAGAGCCTTTTGTACCGAACATAAGTAGATTTGTTCATTTGGGGAAATCAGACTTCATGGTTTAAAAAGTTAAACTTTTACGTCTTGTGTTGTCAAAATAAATTAAATGTTGCAGATTTGACAGTTTAATGAAATGTACATGCCATTTTGCTCCAGGTGCGGAAATGAGGTGAACTGGAGATCTGTCTTTAATGTTTTCTTCTGTTTGCTTCATCTTTTCTGTCTGCAGATACTTTTAGTCAGCATGTACTATAGTTGCTTTGTGATCAGCTTAATAATCCCACCCTTTGTGAGGGATATTTATTGTATTGTGTTTTTCCCTGAAATCAGCTGATCCTGACCAGAGGCTTCATTTATTCTCCTGCCATAAAAGTTGCCTTACCCAACTATAAACCCAGATCAGACGTCTCAATCCACCAGTTTATGATTTTTCTATTTCAGGCATGTCTGCACGAATACTCAGTGTTTTGAATTTAGAAACATAATAAAGACCCATCCTCTGTCTGTGTTTGAACAGGAATGTGTCGGTATGAGTCTCTATGGGGTTTGTGTAGGTTTTTAAGTCACATGGGGTGCCGCACTGTGATCTCTTCTGCAGCGTGAATAACAGTTCACTGCCAAATCTGCTCTCTTGCTCATTAAAAGTCTCTGTTCTTAGTGACAAAACAAAATTGTACAAAAATTGAGACTTGGGAGCTTCTACGGGGCAGCAGAATTGTGTAGGAAATTGAGAAATTTATTTTCTGAGTTTTGTACTGTGCTGAAAGCTTTTGAAGCTGTCTCAAACTTTAGATTTCTAATCCTTTCTTCATTCTCTCCTCAGTGACTGACGCAGAGTAGCTCGGAAAGGTTAATACAGTCACATGAGCTTCACGTTGAGCTTTGTGCTACCAAGGAGTAGAACTTCAGACTTGCCGTGTGACCGGGGTGCAGAAGGGGATTAACACAGTTGTATACCTTATAGTGACTAATTTCGAAATTGTGGGTACTTTAATTAGAAGTAATCGTAAAAATAACGCATATTTGCAAAAATGTAAACAAATATATTCAAAATGGCAGTGTGACAGTTTCATTTAAAATGTGAATATTCATCCTCAGAAATTTACTTTTTTTTTGCACGCCTGCTGAGAGTTCTATGTGCATAAGAGCAGTGAGGAGCAGGACCTTGTACTCTGCTGTGAAGCTATAGGAGTTGCCCTCTGTATTTCACACGCACTTGTTAGAATTTCAGATGATTTTTCCATGAGAAGAAGCTGTTGGAGGTGAGTAGCGAACATTAACCTCCACCCTGACCCACTGGGTTTACCTACCAGCACTATCACATGCTCAAAGCCAGCATTTGCAGAGTTGCAGTTCCAGTTTAGACTGTGGTACTTTTTATTTAAGAAGAACCAGAAGAAGCCCTGTAATGAGGTGTGATTGTATGGTAGGCTTGTGATGAGCTCCACCTACAGGCAGGAAGAGTTCTTTATTTCTGCACCTACAGTCATCAAAAAAGGTTTTTATAACTTCGATATTTTCAAAATTTTTTTAAACGTTGTGACATAGTGAAGAAAATTTCAAACAGTTTTAGAAGTTTTGGAGACTTTTATTAGCAAGAATATATAATTTAAGAATAAAGACTCAAAGTATTTCTCAATTCTGCAGTTTAGTCTTACACTCACTATTTCAACTTTTGGGCCAATTGTTAGAGTTTTCCAACTCTCTGGTCCAACATTTCAATGTTCTGATGGTGAAGGCAAGGCAAGTTGATTTATATAGCACATTTCAGTAGCAAGGCAATTCAAAGTGCTGTGCATGAAAAAAAAAGAAACATGATAGGAAAACTACATCAGAATCAGAATCAGAATCAGAATCAGCTTTATTGCCAAATTTGTACATACAAACAAGGAATTTGACTCCGGTACACTTTGCTCTTTGGTTTTTGTTTTTGTATTACAGAATATACATATTTACATTGTACAAATATACACATATATAGATAAATAAAAAGGTGCATTTGCAACATCTGTATGCTGTTGTTTGTACTCTATTGAATGTTCAACAGAGAAACAGCCTGGGGGAAGAAACTGTCTCTGTGGCGGCTGATTTTAGTTAACAGCGCTCTGTAGCGACGGCCTGAAGGTAAAACTCTAAACAGTTTATGTGCAGGGTGTGTGGGGTCTGCAGAGATTTTAACAGCTCTTTTCCTGACCCTAGACCTGTATAAGTCCTGGATGGAGGGAAGGTCAGCCCTGATGATTCTCTCTGCAGTCCTGATTATTCGTTGCAGTCTGGACCTGTCCTGTTTTGTGGATGAACAAAACCACACTGAGATGGATGAAGACAGAACAGACTGAATGATGGCAGTGTAGAAGATGACCAGCAGCTCCTGTGGAAGGTTGAACTTCTTGAGTTGCCTCAGGAAGTACAGTCTCTGCTGGGCCTTCTTTCGAACAGTGTCTATGTGTGAAGACCATCTCAGGTCCTCAGAGATGGTGGTTCCTAGGAACCTGAAGTGGTCCACAGCCGGCACGGTGTTGTTGAGGATGGTGAGGGGGGTGTATGGGGGTGGTGTTTTCCGAAAGTCCACCACCATATCCACAGTCTTGAGTGGGTTTAGTTCCAGGCAGTTCTGACTACACCAGTGTATCACGCGACCCACCTCCTATCTGTATGCAGACTCATCACCGTCCTGGATCAGTCAAATGACAGTGGTGTCGTCTGCAAACTTAAGGAGTTTCACGGACGAGTCCGCTGAGGTCCAGTCATTTGTGTAGAGGGAGAAGAGGAGTGGGGAGAGAACACACCCCTGGGGGGCACCAGTACTTATTGATCTGGTTCGGGAGATGATGCTCCCCAGTCTCACCTGCTGCTGTCGGTCCGTCAGGAAGCTGTTGATCCACTGACAGGTGGAGGCTGGGACGTTGAGCTGGGTGAGCTTCTGGTGGAGGATGTCTGGTATGATGGTGTTGAAGGCCGAGCTGAAGTCTACAAACAGGATCCTGGCGTAGGTCCCTGGACGGTCGAGGTGTTGCAGGATGAAGTATAGACCTAAGTTAACACCATCATCTGCTGACCTGTTTGCTCAGTAAGCAAACTGCAGGGCGTCCAGTAGAGCGCCTGTGATGTCTTTCAGGTGCTTCAACACCAGCCGCTCAAAGGACTTCATGACCACAGACGTCAGGGCTACAGGCCTGTAGTCATTTAATCCTAGGATGGTGGGTTTCTTGGGCACTGGGATGATGGTGGATCGTTTGAAGCAGGAGGGGACCTCACACTTCTCTAGTGACTTATGAAGATCCGGGTGAAGATCGGAGCAAGTTGATGTGCACAGACTTTCAGGCATGATGGGGAGACGTTATCAGGTCCTCCAGCTTTCTTTGCTTTCATGCGCTGAAGGAGCCTATTTACATCTTCCTCAGAGATCTTTAGTGCAGGCAGAGGATCTGAAGGTAGGGGGTTGGTTGCTTTACTGGTGGAACCTGTTCCTGAATGGGATGTGGAGGAGTTGGTTTGAGGTGTGAATGGCTTATTGTCATGTCTGCAGTAGAGGCCATTCAGACGGTTGGCCAGGCGAGGACTTTCTTCGGGAAGGGTGGTGGGGCTTCTATAGGCAGTCAGATTTCTCAGACCAGTCCATACAGCCGAAGTGTCACCAGTAGAAAGGCTGTTCTTCAGCTTCTCACTATAGCTTCTCTTGGCTGCTTTGATCTCCTTTGTAAGTCTGTTCCTGGCCTGCCTGTACCGCGCCCAATCACCGCTGCTGTGAGCTTCTTCCTTGTCCCTGCGCAGATTCCTGAGGTGTGGAGTAAACCATGGCTTGTTGTTCCCAAAGGTGCAGAAGGTCTTGGTCTGCACACACATGTTCTCACAGAAACTGATGTATGATGTCACCACATCAGTTAGTTCGTTCATCAGTGGCTGAGGTTTCAAAAACAGTCCAGTCTGTGGATTCAAAGCAGGCCTGTAGCATCTGCTTCGATTCTTCAGTCCACTTTTTAACAGTGTGAACCACGGGTTTGGAAGCTCTTAGTTTCTGTCTGTAAGTTGGGATGAGGTGGATAAGAGAATGATCCGAAAGTCCCAGAGCAGCCCTGGTAACAGCATGATATGAGTCCTTAAAAGCTGTGTAACAGTGGTCCAGTGTGTTTTTGTCTCTGGTGGGACACTTAATATGCTGTCTATATTTTGGGAGCTCATTAGAGAGATCTGCGCTGTTAAAATCTCCCAGTATTATGATGAAAGAGTCAGGGTGTTTTTTCTTCACGTCTGTAATCAGCTCAGCGAGATGTTTTTCCGCGGCAGAAGTGCAGCCATGCGGTGGAAAATATGAGCCGATTATTATAAACGAGGAAAACTCTCTCGGTGAATAAAACGGTTTGCATATTATGGAAAATGACTCCAGATCCGGACTTAAGGGTAATTAAATAATTAAAGAGAATAAAAAATGTATAATTAAAAAGATGATAAGAATAAATAAAAATAAATAAAATAAAAACTTATTGATAAAATGATCGATAAGAAAAGTAAAGAAATGTTGGACTGAAAACGTAACAAATGATGTTTAGATAGCGCAGTCAAAGGCCACTCTAAACAAATACGTTTTTAATCTTGATTTACAGCAAGATCGACTTTTTCGGCAAACCTGTGAAGACACCGCTGCAGTAATCAATTCTACCAAAGATGAGCGCATAAATTAGTTTTGCATGTCCTGCTGAGACATTAGTCCTTTAATCCTGGAGATGTTCTTTAGGTGATAGAAGGCCGACCTTTTTACTGTCTTTATGTGTCTCTGAAGGCTTAGGTCTGACTCCATCACTGCACCCAGGTTTCGAGCCTGATTGGTGGTGTGTACTAACTTTTAAACGCTCTTCCTTTGGTCCAAAAATTATTACTTCAGTTTTGTTTTGATTTAGCTGAAGAAAATTTTGGCACATCCATGCATTGATTTCTTCTATGCATTTACCAAGCGCTTGAATGGGTTCGTAGTCACATGGTTACATTGTAATGTATAGCTATGTGCCCTCTGCATGATAACTTATGTTGTTTATTATAATCTGAGTTAGGAGGAGTGTGTAGATATTGAATAGGAGGGGCCCTAAGATGGACCCTTGGGGAACACCACGTGGGATTTTTGTGGTCTCTGATGTAAAGTTACCTTTTGACTGCCTCTCTGTCTGGAAGTTGAAGCATCTCCTTATCATTCAAGCTGGACATATAATCACCAAATTGTGCCTGGATTGTTAAACTAGTTTTCTTGGAGGATGTTCCTCTCATTATTCATGGTAGTGTTCTTGGACAGAACTGCGACACCTCTGGATGAAAATGGACCTCACACATTGCACTAGGATTTATGATTGTCGGCACCACACAGGATACATGTTAGCTGTTGCTGTGTCTCCAGGCAAATTACCCCTTCAGATCTGTCTAATAATCAGAAAGAGGAATCATTAGGGAAAACTACACTGCTCAAAAAATAAAGGGAACAATTAAACAACACAATATAACTCCAAGTGAATCAAACTCCTGTGAAATCAAACTGTCCACTGAGGAAGCAACACTGATGCAAATGGAATAGACAACAGGGGGAAATCTTTGGCAATTAGCAAGACACACTCAATAAAGGAGTGGTTCTGCAGGTGGGGACCACAGACCACTTCTCAGTACCTATGCTTTCTGGCTGATGTTTTGGTCACTTTTGAATGTTTCACACTCGTGGTAACATGAGAAGGACTCTACAACCCAAACAAGTGGCTCAGGTAGTGCAGCTCGTCCAGGATGGCACATCAATGCGAGCTGTGGCAAGAAGGTTTGCTGTGTCTGTCAGCGTAGTGTACAGAGCCTGGAGGCGCTACCAGGAGACAGGCCAGTACACCAGGAGACGTGGAGGAGGCCATAGGAGAGCAACAACCCAGCAGCAGGACCGCTACCTCCGCCTTTGTGCAAGGAGGAACAGGAGGAGCACTGCCAGAGCCCTGGAAAATGACCTCCAGCAGGCCACAAATGTGCATGCGTCTGCACAAACGGTTAGAAACCGACTACATGAGGATGGTATGAGGGCCCGACATCCACAAATGGGGGTTGTGCTCACAGCCCACCACCGTGCAGGACACTTGGCATTTGCCAGAGAACACCAGGATTGGCAAATTCGCCACTGGCGCCCTGTGCTCTTCATAGATGAAAGGAGGTTCACACTGAGCACTGGGACATCATGTCTCGCTCCATCCACCAACGTCACGTTGCACCACAGACTGTCCAGGAGGTGGCGGATACTTTAGTCCAGGTCTGGGAGGAGATTCCTCAGGGGACCATCCGCCGTCTCATCAGGAGCATGCCCAGGCATTGTAGGGAGGTCATACAGGCACGTGGAGGCCACACACAATACTGAGCCTCATTTTGACTTGTTTTAAGGACATTACATCAAAGTTGGATCAGCCTGTAGTGTCTTTTTCCACTTTAATTTTGTGTGTGACTCCAAATCCAGGCCTCCATTGGTTAATAAATTTGATTTCCATTGATGTTTTTTGTGTGATTTTGTTGTCAGCACATTCAACTTTGTACAGAACAAAGTATCCAATGGGAATATTTCATCCATTCAGATCTAGGATGTGTTCCCTTTATTTTTTTCAGCAGTGTATTTTCAATCAGGCTTTGCTCTTCTTCCCAAGTACTTCCTACAGAATTTATTTTGGTTTTTCTTGACATTTTGTCCTGTTGAAAAATGGCTTCTTTGCTGTCATTACTGTCAGAAAACTCCATGCAGATGCACTCACACCCAGCTGCTTATGGTGTTGAGCATGCTCTGCACTGGTGGCACCACAATTCTGTAGTAGAAGTAGGAGATTTGGAAAAAGTATATTTTTATTTTATACAGCAAAACCATGATTTAATCACAATGTCCCCTACATAAAAGCATAATTATTAAAAAACGTGGGAGTACTTACACACGTGGACAAAATTGTGGGTACCCCTCGGTTAATGAAAGAAAAACCCACAATGATCACAGAAATAACTTGAATCTGACAAAGGTAATAATGAATAAAAATTCTATGAAAATGAACAAATGAAAGTCAGACATTGCTTTTCAAACATGCTACAACAGAATTATTTAAAAAAATAAACTCATGAAACAGGCCTGGACAAAAATGATGGTACCCTTAACTTAATATTTTGTTGCACAACCTTTTGAGGCAATCACTGCAATCAAACGATTCCTATTACTGTCAATGAGACTTCTGCACCTCTCAGCAGGTATTTTGGCCTACTCCTCATGAGCAAACTGCTCCAGTTGTCTCAGGTTTGAAGGGTGCCTTTTCCAGACGGCATGTTTCAGCTCCTTCCAAAGATGCTCAATAGGATTTAGGTCAGGGCTCATAGAAGGCCACTTCAGAATAGTCCAATGTTTTCCTCTTAGCCATTCTTGGGTGTTTTTAGTTGTGTGTTTTGGGTCGTTATCTTGTTGCAAGACGCATGACCTGCGTCTGAGACCAAGCTTTCTGGATTGGGCAGCACATTTCTCTCTAGAATCCCTTGATAGTCTTGAGATTTCATTATACCCTGCACAGATTCAAGGCACCCTGTGCCAGATGCAGCAAAGCAGCCCCAGAACATAACAGAGCCTCCTCCATGTTTCACAGTAGGGACAGTGTTCTTTTCTTCATATGCTTCATTTTTCCGTCTGCGAACATAGAGCTGGTGTGCCTTGCCAAAAAGTTCAATTTTGGTCTCAGCTGTCCATAGGACATTCTCCCAGAAGCTTTGTGGCTTGTCAACATGTAGTTTGGCAAATTCCAGTCTGGCTTTTTTATGATTTGTTTTCAACAATGGTGTTCTCCTTGGTCGTCTCCCATTAAGTCCACTTTACCTCAAAAAACGTCGGATGGTGCATTCTGACACTAATGTTCCTTGAGGTTGAAGTTCACCATTAATCTCTAGAAGTTTTTCTGGGCTCTTTTGTTACCGTTCGTATTATCCGTCTCTTTGTTTTGTCATCAATATTACTCCTGCGGCCACGTCCAGGGTGGTTGGCTACAGTGGATCATAAATTTCTGAATAATATGTGTGACTGTAGTCACAGGAACATCAAGCTGCTTGGAGATGGTCTTATAACCTTTACCTTTAACATGCTTGTCTATAATTTTCTTTCTAATCCCCTGAGACAACTCTTACCTTCGCTTCCTCTGGTCCATGTTGAGTGTGGTATTGTTAGAGTTAAAAAGCTGATAAATACAGACAAGTGTATGAATAAGACACAAGGTGAACCAAGTAAGTTTGACTTGCAAGGGAGAGACAGTCCTCTGCAGAACAGCGACTTCCTTCTCACAAAGGGAGAAATCCTTGCACCAGCCTTTTATTTACAACTCACATTCCAACAAACAAAAAGCGGGAATCGGTTCAGCCAATTCTTACAGAGATTTCAACTTAAAAGAGTGGTCATTCCCATATATGGGATAAGCGTGTCATGTCCAGGGATTGATCCACTCCAGACCACATTCCTTAACTTTCCACAAACCCTTTGTCCACACTAAAACCAATCACAGGAATCATCTTCACTAGAGTAGAACTTAAACATAAACCTTGTTTAAACTAAACAATGATAATTTATATACATTTTTCCAACAGGTACACACCATGTCACCAAACAGCACAGTGACTACCTGTAGTCCTATATATAGGCCCACTGACTGATTACAAGAATGTAGACACCTGTGATGCTGATTAATGGACACACCTTGATTTAACATGTCCCTTTGGTCACATTATTTTCAGGGGTACCATCATTTTTGTCCAGGCCTGTTTCATGAGTTTATTTTTTTAATAATTCTGGTGAAGCATGTTTGAAAAGCAAAGTATGACTTTCATTTGTTCATTTTCATAGAATTTTTATTCATTATTACCTTTGTCAGATTCAAGTTATTTCTGTGACCATTGTGGGTTTTTCTTTCATTAACCCAGGGGTATCAACAATTTTGTCCACGTGTGTAGGCTAAAGTCCACTTCTAAACAAATTTTATTCAGCAACTAAACCCTGGTGTCACTATTTTGGCTGGTCTGCTGAGTGTAAGCAGAACCCTGGATGCAATTGGATTGGTAATTTACTAAATCGGTTAAACTGCTAACAAGTTAAACAGACAAACCAGACTATTCTGAAGAATACAAACATAAAGTGTTTACTCATTTAACAACTCGACTGAGATGATGAGACAAAAATAATTTAAAATTTTGTTTTTACTTCAGTAACTGAAAATGGCTTTAACTATTTTTGAACATCAATACTAACTATACTAATACTATATAACAACAATGTAAATAAGCAAACCAGCAACTATTTCATCCCTGCTACATAAAAGTAAGTTTATGAAGCTGAAAGAAAAGAAAACAACTGATTAATCTGAATAAGATCATACAACTCTTGCATAGAGTGCATAGAATCAATCTCAGTCTCTCTGTGTGGGCAGGTTGTCAACATGTTCTAATCCTTTACAATCTAACATTTTCAGATCACCCACCCCTATTCTGGGGGAGTCAGGAGGAGATTGTTCTTGGGCTCGTTGGATGCTTTTAGACAGCCTGAAGACTCTTTAAAGCAAACCTCACAGACTGACAACTTGTTCTTTCCTATGAAATATTGTAAGGGCAATTTTCTTGGATTAATTTTGATCTTAAGCAAAGACAGTTTTCTCTGAAGGTAACTGCTGTAGCTGGACCCTCTCTAAGCTTCACCTGAGCTGGTAATTTGACTATACCTAAATTAAGTTATTGTCATACCCAAAGAGGTTCTGTGCATGTGTTTGTATTTGTGCTGTGTTTCTCTCTTCCTACAAGGCGTGACTGGCAGGTGCAGCTCCGCAGGTGTTTCTCGTTGAGCCCAATCAAGAGGGCTTCTTAGGGAGCAGGAACCAGGAGGGAGGTGTCCGCCCTTTATCTCTGCTAGTGTGGTAACCTGACCGTGTTCTGCAGTTCTCCTGTGTTTCATGAGACAGCTCTTGATCGAGTTTTCTGTTCCTGCCTTTACAGATCTGGATCTCTCTGGTGACTGTGTCCTGGAATCCATGCTCCTGTTTTCTGTGTTATGCTCAGGGAGCTATTGGAACTACTCCCTGCCCATCCAAGCGTGAATCTCTCTTCCTCTTCTGTCTCCAGCCCTGCGACTCAGAGGACACCTCTCGGAAACACACTAAGCCATTGCTCACCTGTCTGTCCACCCTCCAACACCGTCCACTCAGCCGAAGTGCTGCCACAGGATTACAAAGCAGGAGAGTCAGTTCTGAGAACCTACGTCCCAGTACTCCTGTGTAACTCAGCCTCTGAGAGAGAACTTACCTCCTCCAACAAGCCATCACCCACTACTTACAGTAAGCAGACATCATTCCTGCCCTGCACAACTCTCCATATCATAACCAGAACAATCAATAACATCTCTCCTCTCCTGCTCAGTGCCTACCCAGATCCCTCCGACAGATCCAGTCCGTAATTGTTGCTCATGCTTATGACAGAAGGCTGATCACTTTTATAAAGTTCAGTTTAATAATACCCATTTCAAAAATACATATACATGCATATGTATATATATCTGTACAATAACCTAAATCTGTTTTGGGGGGGGTTACTGGCAACCGCAATTGTCCCGAACCCATGTTGGAGTTGGGTCCCACAACTGGGCTCTCAAACCATGAAAATAATGATCATGTCAGGGTCTGGGAGTGTTTGCCTGCTGCTTAACCTGCTTCACTCTAGGTGGCGACAGAGCATGGTGACTGGAGGTGTGACAGGTGTTTCTCATCAAGCCTCATCATCTGAGGAGTATAAGAGGAGCCTGCTGTCAGTACTTCGGCGCCTGAGTGTTAACCACAAGTGGTAAACTCTAGCACCTCTGTAGCTCTTGTTATTACCTTGAGAAAGTTACTTGCATTCTTGTGTATTCCTCTTCAGGTGACAGCTGTGTCCTGGGTTTCCTTCCAGTTCGCTACCTGGTTTCCAGCCAACTTCAAGTATTCCAGAGAACCTCTTCAGACAACCTCCAGCTGGCAGCATTCTGGCTCCTCTCCGGGGAAATCCTGCAACGAACCCTCCTCACCTCCCACCGTGCTCATCATCCCCAAGTGCCCACTCCAGTGACATACTCACCTACCTCTTGGAAATCACTTACCTCACACAAGTGGTTGTCAGCTTTGCTCCAACCCATCATCCGCGGGCAGTACTCCTCACTCCCAGACACCGGGCCCTTCTAAAAGCCTGTACACAGGTGCAGCAATGAAAAGTAAGAAACAGTTCAGCAAATGTTCACCAGACTAACTTTACCTAATGGACCTGCTTTATTCAGAACATCCATTTGCTAAAAGATAAAAACTGCTGCGTTTGTTAACACATCGGAAGACAAGGAGGAATGAGAAATATTCAATAATGTTCTGATGGTTACAGAATGCATTAGGTGGGAGTCCATCTAAGATAACTTTGTCCCAGGCTGTTGTATAGTTACAGATGACTTTCACCAGGAATCTGGATTGCCTCAAGGTTCCAATCAAACCCTTTTAACACATTTCTTTTTCTCATCTTCCCTGCATCAAGGATGCTACTTAATGGAATTCAAGTGAATTTATTGACCTTGAAAGATGCTTGTAAAAAATGTATTATTACTATTATCAGATTTTTTCTGTCTTCTGCATGTGTCAAATCTTTTGTTGTTTACTTTACTGGGTACCAGGACCCCCCCATCAGCACAAGACGGAGACACGCTGCAGTCACAAAGGAAACATCCCTCTGAAATTCATTACTTTGAAAGGCATGCTGCTAAAAGAAAACAATATTTCTGTGCTTCAGAGCTAATATGGGGATTTGTGTTTTGTGTATGCTTGATGTTTTGCCATGAGAGCTTGCTTTACCTTGAACTTGGTAGAAACTGCTGATTATTTGGAGTTTACAGAAAGGAGGGAAGAAAATCAGAGAAACAATATTTGTGCATCTCAGTAAATAATACATGTTTAATATGTTAAGTTAAAAGGAAAGTGTGGTAGAAAAAAAGTGTGTGAGCAACAGTGAGAATCTCAACCTTGACAGGATTGTAAAGCATTTCTCAATCAAGAACTTTATGTGGCCTGAAGTCAGAGTCTAAAGACATACCAATACTATTTAGGACTTGGGGCTGACCAATGCAAAAGGTGCATATCGTGTACAGTACATGGACATTTTTTTCAGCAGACTAATACTTCTGATTTTTCTAAAACTACTTTTTATATGTCCTGTATAATATTACATTTTCTGGAAAAACTAATTTTGGATTTTTTTTTTTTTTTTTTGCCGTAAACGATAACCATCAAATATATCATTATGTGTAATAAATGTAAATATTTTATGAGTTTCACTTTTTGAATTTAATTAAAGTATATCAACTTTGGGAATATATTATAATATTTTCAGTTAAGCACAAACATACTCAAATTACTCAAATCCCATACAGATTTAGAAGTCATTTTTATTCAAACAAAATGTTCGTTTCTGCTAGGAAATGAGACAGGGATCTAGCAAAAGTTAAGACATTTTTTTATGGCCTCGTAAATCTTCCATGGAGAATTCTTTATTGACACTACAGCAATCAAAACCATCTTATAAATGCTGACCAGCTTTTTGCATGTCTCCACTGGCATTTTGATGATTTATCTTTGGCATTGAGCTTCAAGTCTTTGAGGTTTGAAGGCCTCCTTGCCTTCATCCCTAATCCTTAACTTCCTCCTCAGATTCTCCATCAGAATGAAGTCAGGGCCCTGGCAGGGGCATTAACTGTTAACTGTATTTGGAATAACAAATCACATTATTTAAAGAAAGTTGTTTTACTCCAAAAAATACAGCCAATGAGGTCTCCAAGCTATTGATTAAAAAAGTATGAACAATAAAAATGAATTGGCTTAAATCGTTGTTGAAAAACCCTGAACATTTCTGGCATATTTTCTCCAATAATATATTTGTATCTTGTGGTGATTTACGGTTCCTTTTAAATGTGATTATAATGTCAAAAAACTGCATATACAGTTGACTAGTTTTCACCAGCGAGTTCTTGACTACTGGAGAATGTTGTACAAACATAATTTCACCCCTCTCACAACTCCACTATGGAATAGCAGATACATTCTCGACAGAAACAGATCCCTGTATTTTATAGAGAAGAAGGACAGACATAGTTGTTGTATTATGGACTTACTGGATTCAAATTGACACTTACTATCCTACAATGACTTTAGTTTTTCAGTGTTATTAACTCTCTCCCTAAACCACCTTGCTCTTCATTTCAATCCTATATCAAGACTTCCAAATGTATTTATAGGAGATGACAACAGCTTTACAGCTTTACCAGACAAATGTTAACCAGTGATTTCTATCCAAAACAATATAGTAGAATACAGTAATTTAAAGCCACTGCCTCCTTCTCATACTGTAGGCGCCGTCACATGCTATCCATGTCTGCAGCTGCCGCCGAGCCTTCCAGGTCAGCAGCAGGTCCTTCCAGTCCTCAGGACCGAGTGGACCGGAGATTTAAAAGGGGTCAGGTCATCATGGCACTGTATTTCAACCTCCTGGATTCCCCTAGTTTGCCTTGGAGTAGGCTGGAGATTGTGAACCAGCTGTAGGACTTACTGGAGGAATGGGGGAGTTTTTTCCCTCAGAGCAACTTGACTCCAAAGATTATTGAGGCTAAGCGTCAGAGAGCTCTTAAGGAGATTTCCTCACCCATCTCCAGGGATCAAGCCATCACCTCCAGTCCCGCTCCTATCTCCGAGAACCCGACCACTTTCTCTACTCCCGTCAATTAGAGCCAGACCAACTTCCACGCTCTAGCCTCAGAATGTCTGGATGACAGCTCTGTCCCATCGACAGCTATTCTTCCAGTTTCCACCTCGTCCCACCGTAAGCTACACCGCCATTGAGACAACCTTATCCTAGTCCCGGAAGTTCCAGCTGGCGCCTCCAATCTTCCTCATGAGGGTGATGCCGAAGCCTTCCTTCCTGTTCCTAAGGGTCGGATCAACGCCTCCTCTTTACTCCTGGAGGGTCTGGTCCCCACCTTTTCTCCTAGCCTGGCATCTCCGACTTCACTCCAGTTTCCAGCTGCCAACCAAGCTCCACGCCTCCGCCCTCCACTCGTCCCCAAACCCAGGATTCTACGCCGCTCTCAATTACTCCTTCAGCGCCATTCAGTGGGTGTCAGCAGGTAATGGCTGATTTTCTCCTTCCGGTCCAGCTGCCTGTCTCCAAAGTGCTGAAGCCCATCTCTGTCTCTTCTCAACACCACAGACGCTGTTATAAGAAGCTGCCTTCATCATCATCATCATCATCCTCTCCAGACAAGCCTTCTATCACATTTTTCCCTCCTCCTGTTTCAGAGTTTTGTGAGGGGTTCCAGGATTAACCTCCTCCATCTCCAGAGTCTCAACAGCATCTCCAGCGGTTCCTGCACCGCTCTCCAGAGCCTTCTCCATGGGTTCAAGTCTCCAGAGCTCGTCCGTGGGTTCAAGTCTTTTGCTCTCAGTGCCTCCTGCCCCAGCTGCTTCTCGTTCCCTCCTGATTATCTTCCCTAGTTCATTGGTTCATACTCCAATTCCCTCAGTATTTAAACTCTCTTGTTTTCATTGTTTGCCACTGGTTCCTCCTGATGTCTACTCTGTATACTACCCTGCCTTCTTCCCTGTTCCATGTTTCTGTGTTCCTGTCTGTAACCCAGCTTATGTTCAGTTCTGTAAGTTCTTAGTTATTATTAAATACTCTTCGACTCACCATGCGAATCCATTCCTCTTGTCTGCGCTTTGGTCCTACCAAACCTCAGCAATCCATGACAGAGGAATGTTTTATATGGCATTGTACTTGATAATAAGATGAACAGCCTGCTGGAGAATTCAGTTCTCATAAGTTTATAAAGTCCCCTCCCATTTTTAATGGTTTCTATAATGAATTTAAATTATACTGCAAATCCTTAAATTATATGAAAACGAAATGTGCAATAGAGCATTTCAAACTAACTGACCCTCAAATGAATGATAAATATTTTTTTTGTTTGTTTGTTTTTTGTTAAAAGATTCTTGTTCCACTCAACACAATCCTTGCAGTGACTAAAATTTTATGTTGTTTGTACCATTATACAGACAAGGACATAACATTTCAGTTTTGACTGACTTTAACTGAGTACAGATTTTTTTAAAAGTAGCAACGAACAAAGAAAAATTAATACATAAAATACATCACTGTATAATAAAAAAGGTTATATCAGTAAAATTTGCATATATACAGAGATTAGAAAATGTGATTTAGGTCGTAGTAACCCATTTTTGTGGTAGATTAAATGCAACAGTGGTTCAGACATCACACGCTTATACCTTTCTTACTCCCCATTTTGTTAACTGAACAGCCCACAATAAGAGCTTCGCCTCTAACATCAGTGATCCATGGTTAGTTATTTGGCCAGTGTTGAGGTTGACACATCACATGAGAGACCAGTTGAGTTTGTAGATTTACAGAACCATATCAAACACAGCTTTAGGGATGGCCTTGATAGGGAGTGCCAGAGGGAGGAGAAAAGGAGATGGTGAACCAGTAAAATGGTGTGGGAGCAGGATATATGAACAATGATTTTATTAACACACTACTCCTATATGATCCACCGTTTGCTCTTGAAAAAACCAAACATCGTGAGTTCTGAAACATTTGGGAATAAAAGCAGGTTTTGTTTTGTGAAATGAGATATATTAGTCATTTATAACACAAAAGTGGTGTTTCATCTAATCATTCCTTCTCCTGGTTTCCCACTTTTCTCATTCCCTCTCTCCCTCCGCTCACTCTTCTGCTCTGTGTGTAGCTTCAAGAATTTTTCAAAAGGATGTTCCTTAAATATCTAGGACATCTTTTTGGGTCACCATTAACATCACCCAAACTTATAAAACATGCAGAGAAGTTACCTTTTTTTTTTCCTTGCGTATGAGAAGATCTAAGCCTTCTTGCCGACACAAACAACAACATCAACCAGTACCAACAACAGAAATAATGTATGCTCTCATTATTATTCCTATTTAGAGCTATAATTTATTCTACATTAGTTAGAAACAGCAGTTTCAAAGGAAAAGCCATGAAGAGTGGCTTGTTGATAAGGCACGAAAGTTAAGTCAATGTATTCAGTCTTCCCCTCTGTTTCCTCGTCATTTTCCCTGCACATGAAAACACATGCAGGCTCTACATGCCCACATCTCTCAGAATCCTCACTTCAAGTGGAGAAAATGTACAATTAATTAGAGAGAATCCACATTTCCTTGCTTGTTTGTGCCTTTGCACTGAGTCTATGATCTGCAGCTCAAAGCAAAGGAGCGAAGACAGAAGCTCAAACCACCCCCACCCTAATCAGCTCCATATGCTTGGAACAGTCTTCATCACTGAACGATGACAGGCGCGTATGAACTGGCAAATAAAACACCCCAGTCTCTCGCCATCATAAATGTCTATGCGATGCCAGAGCAGAGCTTCACTTCTGGTTAAGTCATCACTCAGTTTGCATTTATTTCCGCTGGTCTGAGTTTCATTTAACGTAAAAAAGAAGAAGACTGGAAGTCACATCTGATCGAACACTTTCAGCCACTGTGTTCTCAGAAGCTGCCGCCATAGACTGACAGTTTTCTTTTTTTTCTGTGATGTTAAAAAAAGGAAGAAAAAAAACAATACCTCCCTGAACATTTCTGCTCCTCCTTGTAAATGGAACACTTATATAAGGCACCATTGTGGATTACATAAATATCTCAAAGTTATCAATATTTCATCCTCTGTGCTTTTGATGTGTTTGGTAATTGGATATTTATGTTGTGGGCTTCCTGTCTCAAAACCCCATTGCACTTGAGTGTTGGTGTATGCGTGTGTGTAGCATATACATATGTACATTTATATGTATATATCATTTTTCTTAGACAAAAACTAATAACTGCTAAATTGATTGCTATGACTTCTTCTGCTGTGTTATTATTGTAATAACTATGCAAGATGTAAGGTCAACGTGCAGAACTCTTATTTCCGCACTTCCGCACATGCAGTTTCACAATGGTTGAAACATTACATATCAGTTAACCCATTACACAACATTTTCAAAAAAATAATGATAAGGTGAGTCATCTAGCTTACAATTTGCTTTCTTGTAATCTAGGACTTCCTGTTTTCCTAGGATATAAGTATGGGGTTGAGTATATCTTTTAGACACTCTCTAAAATGGGAAAAGCAAGACGAATATGGCATTCAAATAGGACGTGTGTGTCGATTTTCATTAGTTAGGAAATATCCACAGGCAAATAGCTACTCACATAATTTTGCCCACATCTATCGTGAGACAAATAATTAAAAAAATTAAAATTACTTTATTTCGACAAACAAGGACAAGGAGACATATTTATCTTGCCATCACACAAGTGAACAGGATCATAAGGGAGGTAAAAGTATCCCCTAAGCTCACTGTTGGAGACCTGCAGCAAAGAGTGGCATTTTGGGGTCAACAAGTCTCCATCACAGCCATTAGATCCTATTTCCATGCAAAATAGTTGTTTGGGAGAGATGTCAGGAAAAATCCTGGGGTTTGCCAAACTGTACTGAGACTTTACCAAGAGCTGTGTGATTTGGACAGTTAAAATTAAGATTGGGCTTTTTGGCAACCAAAGACTCGTGAAGGGGAATGAATCGTGAGGGGAACACATCAGGAGCAACGTGGTGTTTGTCACTAACTCACATGCATCAGCTGTGACCTTTAACAAACCCAGGAGGCATCTTGATGAAGTGAGCAGACACAAAAGGAACTAGTGGACCTCAGTTACGGTTAGTTTCATTAGAAGTGATGATGCTTCTGAATACAACAGTTTTAAAATAGATCACTAGCCGTCATTTCTTAGAGCGTCAGCTGCTGGCAAGGTTTGTTTAATACAAAATAATGGGATGTATTTTTTGAGAATTTTCTTATCACCCAGATTAGTTTTGCCCTTTAAGGTGCATGAAACTCACAAACTCTTTAAAATACACAAGGACTTTAAATACAAATCTGGGAGTAAACCGTAAACTGAAAATGGGTCAACGCTGGACCCTTTACCAAGATAATGAACGAAAATATGTGATTACATCAACACAAACTTGGTTCACTGGGTACAAAATCATACTTCTTCCATGACCTTGTCAGTCCACAGACTGCATTTTGTACAAGACCAGTGGATTGATCTAAAGATAAGAGAAAAGAGAGGTTGTACAACACAATAACAGCAATGATACAAATATGTGTATCATCAGTAATTAAAACAAATATATATATGTATTAACCTATAGCAATTTCCCCACTAAAGAAATTTACTCAAACAAAATAATGGATTTTCTTCCTGTTTTATTTAAAATCTTGAAAAAATAGTCGCTAATTAGTTTTCTTAGCATTAACAGAGTAATGAACTGTTTGGAGAGTTTTTGGTCAAGTTTCAGAGCTCATCATAGAACTGAAACTGCACTCCTGAAAGTCACTAATCCTCACAGCCTAGGATAATAGACTTATATCTGTGCTTGTCCTGTTAGATCACAGTCATTCATTTGATACAGTTGATGAAAATATTCTCTTAGAAAGGCTCGGACATCAGGGGAACCGCTCTTAGGTCGTATTTGTCAGACAGATTCCAGGTTATACATAGTAATGATACAACTTCATGCATCAGGGTTACTTGAAGAGTACCACAGGGTTCAATGCTGGCATGTCTTGAAGACCTAAAAGCTTGGATGCCGTTTCATTTTCTGCTTTATTTTCATCTTATCTTTTTTAACCATGTTTGTTTTTAATGTTTTATTTATCTATAAATAAATATATACACTACTAGACAAAAGTTTTAGAAACACTTTGTCATATAATGGTTCTCTTTATGTTCATGACAATTATGTACCATATGGAAAATTGTAAAAGAACTTTAAATAAGTTTTTTATTTTACATTCTTTAAAGTAGTCGCCCTTTGCTGAGATGGCTAAAATATAAATCTTTGGCTGTTTCTCAATGCACCTTTGAAAACGTAACAAAACGAAAACGTAAATATATATAATTATATATTATATATATATATATTATTATATATATATATATATTATATATTTTATATAATATATGCAAGTCATAGATGTCATTCAGGACAAAAATAAAAGCTGTGGCCTTATGTCTCCAAAAGAAAACATCACAGCTGTTACAGAACTCTTGTCTTTTCTTCTCAGTTTCTTCTCAGTTGCATCTTCAGAGAAGGCTGCGAAAGAAAGTGTGTCTCGTTGCACGGTCTCTCAGAGGCAAAAAGGACTGGTGGCTCCTCTCTTTGATGAAGACGGAGAACAAGGACGGAAGACAAGAAAAGGAGGAGAGGTGAAGGAGAAGCATTAGTGTTGGATTCTTTAGTGGGGACTTGTGTCTAATAAATGTTTCACGTTTCTGTCAGTTACAATGAAAGAGGAGCTGCCTCTGTGTCTAGAAAATAACAGATCATTGAAGGACCAATTTGGCAGGCTGAATGGAGTTTTACAGAATTAAATGAAAGGGCGAGGAGGAATGTGCAGCAGTATATTTGTGAACAGATGGAAGGTATGTGCACATGAAGACCGAGAGTACACAAGCAGCAGCTGACACATGTCGGCGTAGTTCCTTGTTTCCACCAAGCGAGGGAGCTGTTGGGTTTGGTTTCACGGATGCCCGAGGAGTAAAAGCAGGAGGCTGCCAAGGAAAAAACCAAAGAGAGAGAAAAAACAGAGGAAAAGGAGGGAGGGAGTAAGAATGAGAGTTAGAGGAGGAGGAAGGAAAAAGAAGGAGACTGACTAGTACCTTCATATTCCATTACATCACCGCTTTCTATGAGAATGCTGCTTTCAGGCTTACGTCAGTGGGAAAGACTCCAATCGCACTTTTTGGTACAAGAGAAGCACCTTCATCATGCTTTATCACAACAACAAATCCTGTCCACGACAGCAGAGGATGTACTCCAAATGCAGCAGGAGATATACGACGCCTGTCTCGACTTGTGAGAGTCGAGCTTCATCCGCATCATATTTCACTCTTTAAAGTTCGTTTGGAAAGGTTCTGTAGCATTAGGAACAACATGGCAGATATTAGGCAGAGTGGATTTTAGCTTGATAAACATGGGAGCAAATGCATCTCCTCCCAGCTATTCTGGTGTTGACAGCTTTACTGCTCATCAGACTAGCAGCACCTCTGCCCCACTGCTGATGTGCCTGCTTACCTGCCTGCCTCCTCAGCACATCAGCAAAAGTTGTCTCAAAGTACCTGCAAAAGAAGCAGAGGGAGAAGAAAGGTAGGAGCGTTAATATGCAAGGTGGTGGGCAGGCACCTCTTAAAACTCCTTTAAATGCTTTGTGCAATTTAAAAACAGTAACTTTATAATATTCATCTTATTAAAAACATTAGGTAGTAAAAATGTATTTGTTTTTAAAATACAGTTGTGTTCCATAAATGTTCATTGTATTAATTACATATAAGGGGTTGGACAATGCAACTGAAACACCTGGTTTCAGACCACAATAATCTATTAGTATGGTGTAGGGCCTCCTTTTGCGGCCAATACAGCGTCAATTCGTCTTGGGAATGACATATAAAAGTCCTGCACAGTGGTCAGAGGGATTTTAAGCCATTCTTCTTGCAGGATAGTGGCCAGGTCACTACTTGATACTGGTGGAGGAAAACGTTTCCTGACTCGCTCCTCCAAAACACCCCAAAGTGGCTCAATAATATTTAGATCTGGTGACTGTGCAGGCCATGGGAGATGTTCAACTTCACTTTCATGTTCATCAAACCAATTTTTCACCAGTCTTGCTGTGTGTATTGGTGCATTGTCATCCTGATACACGGCACCTCCTTCAGGATACAATGTATGAACCATTGGATGCACATGGTCCTCAAGAATGGTTCGGTAGCCCTTGGCAGTGACGCGCCCATCTAGCACAAGTATTGGGCCAAGGGAATGCCATGATATGGCAGCCCAAACCAGCACTGATCCACCCCCATGCTTCCTTCTGGGCATGCAACAGTCTGGGTGGTACGCTTCTTTGGGGCTTCTCCACACCGTAACTCTCCCGGATGTGGGGAAAACAGTAAAGGTGGACTCATCAGAGAACAATACA
Organism: Crenichthys baileyi; assembly: GCA_036173005.1. Lineage (NCBI taxonomy): Eukaryota > Metazoa > Chordata > Actinopteri > Cyprinodontiformes > Goodeidae > Crenichthys > Crenichthys baileyi. The sequence goes on from JAHHUM010001175.1 coordinate 254,139, forward strand.
TGTTTCACATTGTCCACAGCCCAAGATTTGCGCTCCTTGCACCATTGAAACCAACGTTTGGCATTGGCATGAGTGACCAAAGGTTTGACTATAGCAGCCGGCCGTGTATATTGACCCTGTGGAGCTCCCGACGGACAGTTCTGGTGGAAACAGGAGAGTTGAGGTGCACATTTAATTCTGCCGTGATTTGGGCAGCCGTGGTTTTATGTTTTTTGGATACAATCCAGGTTAGCACCCGAACATCCCTTTCAGACAGCTTCCTCTTGCGTCCACAGTTAATCCTGTTGGATGTGGTTCGTCATTCTTGGTGGTATGCTGACATTACCCTGGATACCGTGGCTCTTGATACATCACAAAGACTTGCTGTCTTGGTCACAGATGCGCCAGCAAGACGTGCACCAACAATTTGTCATCTTTTGAACTCTGGTATGTCACCCATAATGTTGTGTGCATTTCAATATTTTGAGCAAAACTGTGCTCTTACCCTGCTAATTGAACCTTCACACTCTGCTCTTACTGGTGCAATGTGCAATCAATGAAGACTGGCTACCAGGCTGGTCCAATTTAGCCATGAAACCTCCCACACTAAAATGACAGGTGTTTCAGTTTCATTGTCCAACCCCTGTAGATTCCAGCAATTTTTTTGAGAAGATCCCAATTTTTGTTTCATAAATAGAGAAAACAATGCTTTAATTATGCGTCTCAATAGAAGAATTGAAAATCCTCTGTTTTGTGTTTTTACAAATAGAATAAAGGTTTTGTGTATTTTCAATGGTGTTATAAAGATTCTCTGGTCAGTGTAGAATAAGTGACTTGAGGTCTGACTAGTCTAAATATTCTAGATATCATCTAGAGATGACCAAATTGATTTAAAAATCAGCCTTTTAACTTAGGGGCCGAACTGGAAGGTAAGAATCAGATATTAACTTCAGCATCATAAGTCATCTATGATGTATCGCAACACTTTCGTAAACCATGCGTGGCCCATTCCAAAATTGACAAGACACGCAAATGAACAATGGCGTGTTTGACGTGATGTCACAAAAAATACCCATCAGCCCACTTGTAAGACAAACATTGAGCGTAACTATGGCAATACAGGCTAGAATATCAGACAAAAGGAAGCAGCGGTTTTCAGACAAGTTTTTAATTTCATTGGTGGACTAGACCCACACCAGGTGCCAAATATCAAGCATAGCCATCAGAATCAGAATCAGCTTTATTGCTAAGTTTTTGCACACAAACAAGGAATTTGACTCTGGTACACTGTTTAGGCTACTGAACATTTCATACATCTATATGCAGGACAAGTTATGCAAAACCTGGTTGTGTTTTAACACAACCAGTGGACTACATTAAACTACATTAGTGGATCAGTGGACTACATTAAAGAAAACAGTACCAGCTACATAAGAGTTTTTCTGTTTTATTTATCCATTAGAATGAGCTTCTGACAATTCATTCCAGTTTATTTCAGTTCAATTCAGTTGATTTATATAGCACCAATTCACAACACAAAACATCTCAAGGCACTTTACAAAGTCAATTCAATCAAATCATACATATTCCAAGTCAAGAAACCCAGCAGATTGCATAGAGTACATGATTTGCAGCATTCACTCCTCTTGGATGAGCATGTAACAGCAGTGGACTGGCGCTTGCATTGTGTCATTTACTTTGCAACAATCTCTCTACTGAGCATGCATGTAGCGACAGTGGTAAGGAAAACTCCTGTTTATCAGGACGAAACCTCCATCAGAGCCAGTCTCAGTCTGAGAGACCAGCGGCCATGACCGACTGGGGTTTTGAGAAGACAGAGTATACGCACAAAACAGAGATGCACTAACCCAGGAGTACTTTCTATGTGAAAGAAAAGTAAAATGTTACAGGCAGTAATAACTCCTTTAGTGGCTGTAGGATAGAAAGACAGCTGAGCTTTAAATTCAAAAACCAACAGCTTGTCTATAAACTACACTGCAGTTAGCCTAAATTTAACATGTCCCCAGCTTGCCTAAGATAATAATGTCAATGTACTGTTTTTTATTTTTATTAAGTTTAAAAAATGCCCAGCTCGAGTCTGTAGAAATATTTTCAATAGACTTTGATCTAGATCTTGCCCAACACTCAGCCTGGTTATGTCCTAAAAAACAATTAACCACTATGCTTTCAGGTAATATGAAAGTAAGGATAACAGATATTCACTTGATATAAAATGACATGAGCAGACAAGGACATGATAGTGCTGAATCACTTAAATCCTCTTTTAGGACAACCACACTATCTTCGTTTTGATATTTCCTCTGTTTACTCATCCCTATTTGGGATCATGATCAGTAAATGGCAGTATGTTTCATCTTGACTCTGGTCTCTACTGCCTCCGGAACATCAAACAGAAAGTTACCTGAGGTAATATGGCAAACAACCAATGGAAGGCTGGACTTGGGGCTGCAACAACATTTTTTTTTCCTTCTTTGGGGGCTAGTAGCGCCCTTTATGCCATGCCACCCTATGTGGTGAGCCTTTGTTCCCTCAAAAACTGCCACCAACTGTGCCTATATTGGATGGCATGCAGGACTGTGGTTTTGTCTGTAACATTTCAAAGCACTGGTCTTCTGCTATTCCAGCAGCTCAGGGCCTCCAGGTCCCAGATAACCTGTTTGTGTGATTTTGCTGTGGCTGCGGTTATTCCACTCTCATCATCAATCATTAGGCTTTCTGGCTAGCTGTTTGAATCAGGTTTACCTTGCTGTGAACAGATTTAGTGCTCTAAGATACCTGTGGGTGTGTGCGCTCGTGGGCTTATTTCAGGGAGCACGTGCATGGATGGTCCCGCTGCGAACGCAGATACAGCTACACTCAACACTGGACATCACAGCAGGCAGCACCTGAGAGATTGTAAGAGGTGAGAGCTCTCCCTCTCTCTGTGCGTCTGTGTGTGTGTGTGTGTGTGTGTGTGTGTGTGTGTGTGTGTGTATGTGGGGATAGGTGTATGTGTGAGAGTGGAAAATGCTGCCTTAGGAAAAAGCTGGAGAGTGAGGGAAGGAGACAGGAGGAAGAAATGAGTGTACTCTCACATCGGTGAGCAACAAAGCGATGTACAGCAATACCTAAGTTACATATGTGTTCATGGTTTTAACACACACACTCACAGACACACAAAGTCACAGTCCAGGTGACTGTCTGTGATGAAGCACCTACTCTCAGGCAGAAATAGGTCAGCAAGCCTCTGGGCCTCTTAAGTCAGGAAGGCTGGCCTCTCTGAGTCTGTGTCACACACATCCTCAGCACACCACACAACCCATCCAGTCAGAAGGATACATTGGTGTTTACTATTCACAGACGTATTCAGAATGGGACGGATTATTACTAAGGTAAAATCCTTACGCCAAATCCTTTTACAGAAATATATTTTTCAATGGTAAAATATGACAAACTAAACACATTTCCCTGTTGCTGGTGTTGCCACTTGCTGAAAATGTTAACAGGCACCAGTATCAAGGTAAGAACGCTTGCAGTTTTTCAAACACTTCTGTGGTTTAAAGATGTTTTGTTGAAATTTCAGACAGATTACCAGCTCCTGTTTTCCCTGGCTGTGTGGAGCCTAGAGTAATGTAGCGCTTTCCCTCCCCCACTTGTTGCTCAGTCAGCTGGCTAACATGGAAGACAAATTCAGCCTTTGGGAAATATTACCTCCTGTGATAAACATGGGCAGGTATGATGTGGAAACTAACAGAGCACCATCCATCTCAGTTATTAAAGTAGCATTGTTTTAAAACTACAGTTGGAAAACTGAGCAACATGTCTGTCAAGCAGCCATCTGCTGTTTGGCTTCCTGAGCAGATAGCTCGACTAACCATCTCATACCAGCTTGTTATCCTTGTGCTATAATTGTGCTCTATGAACAGTAAAATAGGTAAAAAGGTTAAATACTCTGAGCAATAAGCACTTTGAAACCACCAATAAATTTAGCAGATGATTATTCTTTTTCCCCAACTTTGGATCAGAAAAAAAATCGTAAATGTTGTACATAACTAAGAATTAATGTTAAAAGGTCACACTCTAATATTTCGTTGGACCTCCTTTAGCTTTGATTACGGCACGCATTTGCTGTGGCATTAATTCGATAAGCTTCTGCAATTTCACAAGATTTAGTTCCACCCAGTGTAGCATTAATTTTTCACCAAGATCTTGCATTGATGATGATAGAGTCTGACTGCTGCGCAAAGCCTTCTCCAGCACAACCTAAGGATTCTCAATGGAGTTAAGGTCTGGACTCTGTGGTGGCCAATACATGTGGGAGAATCTCATCTCTCATGCTCCCTGAACCACTCTTTCACAATTTGAGCCCAATGAATCCCGGCATTGTCTTCTTGGAATATGCCCGTGCCATGAGGGAAGGAAAATCCATTGAAGGAATAACCTGGTCATTCAGTATATTCAGGTAGTCAGCTGACCTCATTCTTTGAACACATACATTTGCTGAACCCAGACCTGACCAACTGCAGACACCCCAGATCATAGCACTGCCCCACAGGCTTGTACAGTAGGCACTAGGCATGATGGGTGCATCACTTCACCTGCCTCTCTTCTTACCCTGATGCGCCCATCACTCTGGAACATGGTAAATCTGGACTCATCAGACCATATGACCTTCTTCCATTGCTCCAGAGTCCAATCTTTATGTTCCCTAGCAAATTGAAGACTTTTTCCGGTTAGCCTCACTGATTAGTGGTTTTCTTAAGGCTACACAGCTGTTCAGTCCCAATCCCTAGAGTTCCCTTCCCTTGTGTGTGTGGAAATTCTCTTACTTTCACTATTAAACATAGGCAGGATTTCTACTGTTGTTTTTCTTTGATTTGATTTCACCAAAAGTTTAAGTGATCGTCGCTCACGATCATTCAGGACTTTTTTCTGGCCACATTTCTTCCTCGAAGACGATGGGTCCCCAGTATCCTTCCAGTTTTTAATAATGCGTTAGACAGTTTTTAACCCAATTTTGGTAGTTTCTGCAATCTCCTTAGATGTTTTGTCCACTTGATGCGTGCCAATGCAGTCTGAAACAGACTGACATCTTTTCCATGACCAAAGGGTATGTCTTTCGACGTGGTTGTTTAAGAAATGAGAAGCAACTCATTGCGCCAGTTGGGGTTAAATAACTTGTTGCCAGCTGTAATTATTGCCCATGCAGTAATTATCCAATGGGAGGCTTGTACCATTTTTGCTTAGTTAAATCCAGGCCAGGCAGTGTATTACAGTTTTTTGTTTGTTTATGGTCTAAAGGTTATTATGTTGTGGAAATCTCATACCTGCCATACATACAAGTGAATACGAGAGTTTAACAGTGTTGAGGTTTGGTTTGGCTATGAATACCTTTCAATAGGCGCCAAAGGCAATTATTAAAATAGATATTAATTTTAATCAGAATTAGAATTATTAAGTTGGATCACTACCTGGCTATCAAGTAATAATAGCCAAACACCTCTCAGTCTCTGGCAGTTATTGTTTTATGAATACCTGCCTGGTCGTCTGGTGAGGTGTGATGGAGTGGTGTTCTCAAATAGCAAGCCATACACACATATACAAAACAAACACAAACATTTTCTCTCCAAAATACAAGAATTTAACAACAAAATACATAAACTAAGTAAAAATGAAAAGAAAAACAAAAAACCAATAAACTAAGGAAAAATAGTACAGTACAATGGAAGAAAATAAGAATAACTTATACAATACTTATATAACTAAAACTGAAAGATGCTGTGATATTACAGTTCAGTGTGAAAATAAATGTTTAAGAACCAAAGTTTGTTTTGAGGAATTTGGAATGAGCCAAATTACCTAAACCTATGAAAACAGTTGCTAGGTTTTCCAGCACACCAAGGGAAAATAACCCACTGTTTTAATAAAACTATGTTTTATTTATCATGCTGAATTAGGTATCAGTGAAATTTTGGACAACTGATTCTTAATGTTTTGTTAAGCATTTAAAAAAATATATTTTTAAACCTGACTTTGATAGCTTAAAGATGCTGCTTAAAGATACAACTGTTTTTCCCACTGGAATTCCTTCATGGAAGACAGTGATCCTAGCAACAGATAACACTACTTGGCTACGTGTCACAGCAAGAAGGTCTCCAGTACAGATCTCAGCTGCTCAGGCCTTTCTCTGTGGAGTTTGCAAGTTCTCCTCATGGCTGTGTGGGTTTTCTCTAGGTACTCCATCAACCTCCCACAATTCAGAATGAAAACAGTTGTTGTGATTGCAATGTGGCTGTAGGAGTAAATCAGCACAAAGAAGATTTGCAGTGTTTTACCACAAGACGAAGTTGTACAACCAGATCCGTCTGCCATATAAACTTGATGTAGTAGTTAATATTTCTATAAGTTTCTTTTCAAAGGTATGCATACCCCTTGACCTTGACTTTTTTCACATTTTGTCACATTACAACCACAAACCTCATTGTATTTTATAGAGATTTTACTTAACAGATTATCACAAAGTAGTGCATAATTGTAAAGTGGGAGGAGAAAAACATCTGAAGTAATTTTTTATAAGAAACAAATCTAGAAAGTGTGGCATTTGTACCTTTTTTACTCTGACACCACTAAATACAAGGACATTCTGGAAGAAAATCTGTCAGAGGCTGCAAAAGACTGAGGTGGAGATGATGTGTCCATGCAGCAGGAACACAGTCTTAAACATTACTCCAGAACTCCAATAAAACTGTTTAGATAAATGCACTTAACCAATATCAGTTTTTTTAGCCATACCAACCACCCACTGTGCTTTGCACTAGAGCCACATTCACTTGGCCGCACTTAGAATGCAGGCACATTCATAACTTAAATATGAAGAGCAGTAGGCAACTTAGAGTTATGTCTGAGGGCATGACAACATGTGGAGGAGCAGGGAAGGAAACTGGAATTGAACCCACCCTAACTTTCTGGTTTCAAGACAACTACTGTTTCCACTGGGTTACAACCTCCCAGCAACTGCTTTAAATCAAAGCATGCCCACGTCTTAGAATGGCCTGGTCAAATTCAGACCTAAATTCGAATGAGAATGTGTGGCAAAATTTGAATTAAAGATGTGCTCCATCCAATCTTGCTGAGCTTGAGCCACTGTGAAATAAAGAGTGCAAAAACTCTCTTGATCGGGAAAAGTGTGAATCCTTTCCCTTTTAACTACACAACAGTACACTTGTTAATTTGGTCTATCACATAAATTCCCACTGAAATACATTGACATCTCAATCAACTCAAAACCCACCTCACTTTCAATGATTTGTATTAACCATTTCAGTCTGGCTTCTGTTCTCATCACAGCACAGAAACAACCCTCCTTAAAGTGACCAATGATCTCCTTTCTAAAGATTCTGGCTTCAGCATTCTCCTCCTCCAAGACCTCACTGCAACCTTTGATACTATCAGCTACACCATTTTTCTCTCCCATCTAGAATCTTCCATCAATATCACTGGCACTGCCCTCTTCTGGTTCCAGTCACATTTCACAAACAGACAACAATGCATCAGCATCAATAACTGCACCTCTTCCGCTGCTCTTCTGTCACAAGACGTCCCCTAGGGTTCAGTGATTAGTCCTCTACTTTTTATCCTCTACATGCCTTCCCTTGACTACACATCTGCCACCATGGTCTTTATTACCACTTCTATGTCGATGATGTCCAGCTCTACATCTCCAACAAATCCATCAGCACTGCAACTCACTCAACCCTGACCAATTGCATCCCTGGGATAAAATGATGAATGAACTCAAATTTCTTCCAACTCAACTGTGATAAATCAGAAATCATCATCATCGGCTTCAAATCCCTTACAAAAACCTTCCACAACTTCAGTCTCACCATTGACAACACCATTTTGTCTCCCTCCAGTCACATCCACAACCTTGGACTTATCTTCAACACTAACATCTCCTTCCAACACCACGTCAATCACATCACAAAAACTTTCTTCCATCTAAACAATATTGCTTGCCTTCGCCCATCACTCCCTTTCTCGACCGCTGAAATTCTCATTCATGCCTTCAACACCTCCAGACTCAATTACTGTAATAGCATTCTTTATGGTTCATCATCCAAAGTCCTGAAAAAAGTCTAGTACATACAAAACTCTGCTGCTTGCCTGCTCACCTACACCCGCTCCCGTGACCACACCACCCCAGTTCTCCAGAAGCTCCATTGGCGTCCTGTCCCCCAAAACATTAATTTCAAAGTCCCCCTTGATACCTACAAAGCCCTTCATAACCAGGGCACCTGCTACCTTATCACTCCACAGTCTCATTCCTTCACGCAGCCTCCGCTCCTCTGATGCCAGTCTCCTGTCTTCACCACTTAGAACTAAGCACCGGACCTGGGGTGACAGAGACACCACCCTAGCTGCCCCCACCCTCTGGAACTCTTTCCCTAAACACATTCGTGACTGTACAGATCGATCCATATTTAAATCACATCTTAACACTCACCTTTTCAGAACTGCTTTTAATGTGAGATTTTTTAGTCTTGTCTTATGCTTATCCTGTGTTTGATAATGTCTAGTGTAATGTATTGACTTAGCTTTTATGACTTTGTTTGATGTACTTAAGTGTTTTGATCTTATATTTTTGTTTGACTCTTGTAAAGTGTCTGATATTTTAGAAAAGCGCTTTACAAATAAAATGTATTGTTATTAGGTTATAATGTGACAAAATATGCAAGATGTTTTGCAAGACACTGTAAATTTTAAGGTTTCAAGTAAAGCAAATATAACATGTTAAAAGATATTTGATATTTTGACCTGCTTAAATCACAAATCACTTACATTTTAAAACCTTCAAAGTCTTGTTAGCATGTGTGTTGTCTGCTTTCCAGCCACACACCCGACTGACGCAAACACATGTCAACATCAAAATCCTCTCTCTGTTTCCCCAGCTTGTCTCATCCATATCTGGAACTGGGATTAGCAGCAATGGCCGGCACATGGGAATGAGGTTTACCTGCAAGTGGGCGTCACGTCCTCAGTCCCTCAATAGAGGAGACGAAGATTAGCCCAATGCATAAACATTGCGAGATTACTTGCCAGAAAGGATTAATAAATGCATGCATACAGCATTTGGAGTTTTGTGTTGTGCATTTCTAAGTGCCAAAGCCAGGACTTTCCTACTTCGTGTTTGTGCATCTTTGAGATTACTTAGTGAGATTACCTCCTCTGAGAACTGGGCGATGTCGAGCCTCATGAGAAGGTAAAGGAGTGGGGCAGGGGGATTTACTCCGCAAATCTAAAGTGACACATAACAAACAGTCCCAGCAGTGTTCCTTCATTTTATATTTGAATCAGAGCATTTTATTTACTTACCAGTTGTGTTCACGTCAGTGTGGTAGTGGTTGTTTATAGGAATCGATACTGCTATTTTTATTCTGTTTACTTACAAAAGTTCTGCCTAGTCAGGCAGTCGGCAGCTACTTGTTTGTCCAGAATCAATATTTTTGTTTCATTCTCACCTGCCAACTAAAGCAGCTGGCTTTGCAAAACAAGAACTGGTGTAAGTTATGGAGCCCACCAAAACAGACAGATGAGTTACAGTGCTTTGCAAATTTAATTTACATGCCTGGAGCTTTTTCACATTATGTCACATTGCTGCTACAAACTTCAATGTATTTTATTGGGTTTTTAAACAGATCAACATGAAGAAGTGTATAGCTGTGAAGTGGAAGGGAAACAAAACATGGCTTTACAAATAACAGTGTGGCATACATTTGTACTCATGCCATAAAAGAGTCTCTACCAGCTTTGCACATCTCGTAAATGTAATTTCTGGACTTTTTTTCAAAAAAGCTTAGGCTCCCTCACATTGAGAGGATAACAGCAATGATCAAGTCTTGATAGTCTTTTGATATGTACTTTGACTGGGACCGTACTGACACATGAACATGCTTTAATCTGACCCATTCCATTGCAGCTCTGGTTGTATGTTTAGGGTTGATGTCCCGCTGGAAGGTGAACCTGCCTGAGTATTAAGTCATTTGCAGCCTCTATATGTCAGCAATGTATGTTACTACCATTGTCCACACAGCGCCATCCTTTCCTATCTTCTCCTCCTTCTCCGGTGTGCGCTTGTCTTGTGATGAAGACGCTGTAAAGCGCAGAATGGATCGTTGTAACTAGGCTACTATACCTATCTATGGCCAAACTTATTGTTTATTTCTTTGTCCATTATCAGTACCTGTAGTTTCTCTCCTGCCAGTGAGCTGGATTGCTGGGTGTATAGCTGGGCACTGGGCATCTGGCTCATCTTCCTGTCTCTGAACCTGCACTGATTGTGGCACTGTTGCTATATAAATAGTACAGGGGTTGGACAATGAAACTGAAACACCTGGTTTTAGACCACAACAATTTATTAGTATGGTGTAGGGCCTTCTTTTGCTGCCAATACAGCGTCAATTCGTCATATACGTCATATACAAGTCCTGCACAGTGGTCAGAGGGATTTAAAGCCATTCTTCTTGCAGGATAGTGGCCAGGTCAATACGTGATACTGGTGGAGGAAAATGTTTCCTGACTGGTTCCTCCAAAACACCTCTAAGTGGCTCAATAATATTTAGATCTGGTGACTGTGCAGGCCATGGGAGATGTTCAACTTCACTTTCATGTTCATCAAACCAATTTTTCACCAGTCTTGCTGTGTGTATTGGTGCATTGTCATCCTGATACACGGCACCTCCTTCAGGATACAATGTATGAACCATTGGATGCACATGGTCCTCAAGAATGGTTCGGTAGCCCTTGGCAGTGACGCGCCCATCTAGCACAAGTATTGGGCCAAGGGAATGCCATGATATGGCAGCCCAAACCAGCACTGATCCACCCCCATGCTTCCTTCTGGGCATGCAACAGTCTGGGTGGTACGCTTCTTTGGGGCTTCTCCACACCGTAACTCTCCCGGATGTGGGGAAAACAGTAAAGGTGGACTCATCAGAGAACAATACATGTTTCACATTGTCCACAGCCCAAGATTTGCGCTCCTTGCACCATTGAAACCAACGTTTGGCATTGGCATGAGTGACCAAAGGTTTGACTATAGCAGCCGGCCGTGTATATTGACCCTGTGGAGCTCCCGACGGACAGTTCTGGTGGAAACAGGAGAGTTGAGGTGCACATTTAATTCTGCCGTGATTTGGGCAGCCGTGGTTTTATGTTTTTTGGATACAATCCAGGTTAGCACCCGAACATCCCTTTCAGACAGCTTCCTCTTGCGTCCACAGTTAATCCTGTTGGATGTGGTTCGTCATTCTTGGTGGTATGCTGACATTACCCTGGATACCGTGGCTCTTGATACATCACAAAGACTTGCTGTCTTGGTCACAGATGCGCCAGCAAGACGTGCACCAACAATTTGTCATCTTTTGAACTCTGGTATGTCACCCATAATGTTGTGTGCATTTCAATATTTTGAGCAAAACTGTGCTCTTACCCTGCTAATTGAACCTTCACACTCTGCTCTTACTGGTGCAATGTGCAGTCAATGAAGACTGGCTACCAGGCTGGTCCAATTTAGCCATGAAACCTCCCACACTAAAATGACAGGTGTTTCAGTTTCATTGTCCAACCCCTGTAGATTCCAGCAATTTTTTTGAGAAGATCCCAATTTTTGTTTCATAAATAGAGAAAACAATGCTTTAATTATGCGTCTCAATAGAAGAATTGAAAATCCTCTGTTTTGTGTTTTTACAAATAGAATAAAGGTTTTGTGTATTTTCAATGGTGTTATAAAGATTCTCTGGTCAGTGTAGAATAAGTGACTTGAGGTCTGACTAGTCTAAATATTCTAGATATCATCTAGAGATGACCAAATTGATTTAAAAATCAGCCTTTTAACTTAGGGGCCGAACTGGAAGGTAAGAATCAGATATTAACTTCAGCATCATAAGTCATCTATGATGTATCGCAACACTTTCGTAAACCATGCGTGGCCCATTCCAAAATTGACAAGACACGCAAATGAACAATGGCGTGTTTGACGTGATGTCACAAAAAATACCCATCAGCCCACTTGTAAGACAAACATTGAGCGTAACTATGGCAATACAGGCTAGAATATCAGACAAAAGGAAGCAGCGGTTTTCAGACAAGTTTTTAATTTCATTGGTGGACTAGACCCACACCAGGTGCCAAATATCAAGCATAGCCATCAGAATCAGAATCAGCTTTATTGCTAAGTTTTTGCACACAAACAAGGAATTTGACTCTGGTACACTGTTTAGGCTACTGAACATTTCATACATCTATATGCAGGACAAGTTATGCAAAACCTGGTTGTGTTTTAACACAACCAGTGGACTACATTAAACTACATTAGTGGATCAGTGGACTACATTAAAGAAAACAGTACCAGCTACATAAGAGTTTTTCTGTTTTATTTATCCATTAGAATGAGCTTCTGACAATTCATTCCAGTTTATTTCAGTTCAATTCAGTTGATTTATATAGCACCAATTCACAACACAAAACATCTCAAGGCACTTTACAAAGTCAATTCAATCAAATCATACATATTCCAAGTCAAGAAACCCAGCAGATTGCATAGAGTACATGATTTGCAGCATTCACTCCTCTTGGATGAGCATGTAACAGCAGTGGACTGGCGCTTGCATTGTGTCATTTACTTTGCAACAATCTCTCTACTGAGCATGCATGTAGCGACAGTGGTAAGGAAAACTCCTGTTTATCAGGACGAAACCTCCATCAGAGCCAGTCTCAGTCTGAGAGACCAGCGGCCATGACCGACTGGGGTTTTGAGAAGACAGAGTATACGCACAAAACAGAGATGCACTAACCCAGGAGTACTTTCTATGTGAAAGAAAAGTAAAATGTTACAGGCAGTAATAACTCCTTTAGTGGCTGTAGGATAGAAAGACAGCTGAGCTTTAAATTCAAAAACCAACAGCTTGTCTATAAACTACACTGCAGTTAGCCTAAATTTAACATGTCCCCAGCTTGCCTAAGATAATAATGTCAATGTACTGTTTTTTATTTTTATTAAGTTTAAAAAATGCCCAGCTCGAGTCTGTAGAAATATTTTCAATAGACTTTGATCTAGATCTTGCCCAACACTCAGCCTGGTTATGTCCTAAAAAACAATTAACCACTATGCTTTCAGGTAATATGAAAGTAAGGATAACAGATATTCACTTGATATAAAATGACATGAGCAGACAAGGACATGATAGTGCTGAATCACTTAAATCCTCTTTTAGGACAACCACACTATCTTCGTTTTGATATTTCCTCTGTTTACTCATCCCTATTTGGGATCATGATCAGTAAATGGCAGTATGTTTCATCTTGACTCTGGTCTCTACTGCCTCCGGAACATCAAACAGAAAGTTACCTGAGGTAATATGGCAAACAACCAATGGAAGGCTGGACTTGGGGCTGCAACAACATTTTTTTTTCCTTCTTTGGGGGCTAGTAGCGCCCTTTATGCCATGCCACCCTATGTGGTGAGCCTTTGTTCCCTCAAAAACTGCCACCAACTGTGCCTATATTGGATGGCATGCAGGACTGTGGTTTTGTCTGTAACATTTCAAAGCACTGGTCTTCTGCTATTCCAGCAGCTCAGGGCCTCCAGGTCCCAGATAACCTGTTTGTGTGATTTTGCTGTGGCTGCGGTTATTCCACTCTCATCATCAATCATTAGGCTTTCTGGCTAGCTGTTTGAATCAGGTTTACCTTGCTGTGAACAGATTTAGTGCTCTAAGATACCTGTGGGTGTGTGCGCTCGTGGGCTTATTTCAGGGAGCACGTGCATGGATGGTCCCGCTGCGAACGCAGATACAGCTACACTCAACACTGGACATCACAGCAGGCAGCACCTGAGAGATTGTAAGAGGTGAGAGCTCTCCCTCTCTCTGTGCGTCTGTGTGTGTGTGTGTGTGTGTGTGTGTGTGTGTGTGTGTGTGTATGTGGGGATAGGTGTATGTGTGAGAGTGGAAAATGCTGCCTTAGGAAAAAGCTGGAGAGTGAGGGAAGGAGACAGGAGGAAGAAATGAGTGTACTCTCACATCGGTGAGCAACAAAGCGATGTACAGCAATACCTAAGTTACATATGTGTTCATGGTTTTAACACACACACTCACAGACACACAAAGTCACAGTCCAGGTGACTGTCTGTGATGAAGCACCTACTCTCAGGCAGAAATAGGTCAGCAAGCCTCTGGGCCTCTTAAGTCAGGAAGGCTGGCCTCTCTGAGTCTGTGTCACACACATCCTCAGCACACCACACAACCCATCCAGTCAGAAGGATACATTGGTGTTTACTATTCACAGACGTATTCAGAATGGGACGGATTATTACTAAGGTAAAATCCTTACGCCAAATCCTTTTACAGAAATATATTTTTCAATGGTAAAATATGACAAACTAAACACATTTCCCTGTTGCTGGTGTTGCCACTTGCTGAAAATGTTAACAGGCACCAGTATCAAGGTAAGAACGCTTGCAGTTTTTCAAACACTTCTGTGGTTTAAAGATGTTTTGTTGAAATTTCAGACAGATTACCAGCTCCTGTTTTCCCTGGCTGTGTGGAGCCTAGAGTAATGTAGCGCTTTCCCTCCCCCACTTGTTGCTCAGTCAGCTGGCTAACATGGAAGACAAATTCAGCCTTTGGGAAATATTACCTCCTGTGATAAACATGGGCAGGTATGATGTGGAAACTAACAGAGCACCATCCATCTCAGTTATTAAAGTAGCATTGTTTTAAAACTACAGTTGGAAAACTGAGCAACATGTCTGTCAAGCAGCCATCTGCTGTTTGGCTTCCTGAGCAGATAGCTCGACTAACCATCTCATACCAGCTTGTTATCCTTGTGCTATAATTGTGCTCTATGAACAGTAAAATAGGTAAAAAGGTTAAATACTCTGAGCAATAAGCACTTTGAAACCACCAATAAATTTAGCAGATGATTATTCTTTTTCCCCAACTTTGGATCAGAAAAAAAATCGTAAATGTTGTACATAACTAAGAATTAATGTTAAAAGGTCACACTCTAATATTTCGTTGGACCTCCTTTAGCTTTGATTACGGCACGCATTTGCTGTGGCATTAATTCGATAAGCTTCTGCAATTTCACAAGATTTAGTTCCACCCAGTGTAGCATTAATTTTTCACCAAGATCTTGCATTGATGATGATAGAGTCTGACTGCTGCGCAAAGCCTTCTCCAGCACAACCTAAGGATTCTCAATGGAGTTAAGGTCTGGACTCTGTGGTGGCCAATACATGTGGGAGAATCTCATCTCTCATGCTCCCTGAACCACTCTTTCACAATTTGAGCCCAATGAATCCCGGCATTGTCTTCTTGGAATATGCCCGTGCCATGAGGGAAGGAAAATCCATTGAAGGAATAACCTGGTCATTCAGTATATTCAGGTAGTCAGCTGACCTCATTCTTTGAACACATACATTTGCTGAACCCAGACCTGACCAACTGCAGACACCCCAGATCATAGCACTGCCCCACAGGCTTGTACAGTAGGCACTAGGCATGATGGGTGCATCACTTCACCTGCCTCTCTTCTTACCCTGATGCGCCCATCACTCTGGAACATGGTAAATCTGGACTCATCAGACCATATGACCTTCTTCCATTGCTCCAGAGTCCAATCTTTATGTTCCCTAGCAAATTGAAGACTTTTTCCGGTTAGCCTCACTGATTAGTGGTTTTCTTAAGGCTACACAGCTGTTCAGTCCCAATCCCTAGAGTTCCCTTCCCTTGTGTGTGTGGAAATTCTCTTACTTTCACTATTAAACATAGGCAGGATTTCTACTGTTGTTTTTCTTTGATTTGATTTCACCAAAAGTTTAAGTGATCGTCGCTCACGATCATTCAGGACTTTTTTCTGGCCACATTTCTTCCTCGAAGACGATGGGTCCCCAGTATCCTTCCAGTTTTTAATAATGCGTTAGACAGTTTTTAACCCAATTTTGGTAGTTTCTGCAATCTCCTTAGATGTTTTGTCCACTTGATGCGTGCCAATGCAGTCTGAAACAGACTGACATCTTTTCCATGACCAAAGGGTATGTCTTTCGACGTGGTTGTTTAAGAAATGAGAAGCAACTCATTGCGCCAGTTGGGGTTAAATAACTTGTTGCCAGCTGTAATTATTGCCCATGCAGTAATTATCCAATGGGAGGCTTGTACCATTTTTGCTTAGTTAAATCCAGGCCAGGCAGTGTATTACAGTTTTTTGTTTGTTTATGGTCTAAAGGTTATTATGTTGTGGAAATCTCATACCTGCCATACATACAAGTGAATACGAGAGTTTAACAGTGTTGAGGTTTGGTTTGGCTATGAATACCTTTCAATAGGCGCCAAAGGCAATTATTAAAATAGATATTAATTTTAATCAGAATTAGAATTATTAAGTTGGATCACTACCTGGCTATCAAGTAATAATAGCCAAACACCTCTCAGTCTCTGGCAGTTATTGTTTTATGAATACCTGCCTGGTCGTCTGGTGAGGTGTGATGGAGTGGTGTTCTCAAATAGCAAGCCATACACACATATACAAAACAAACACAAACATTTTCTCTCCAAAATACAAGAATTTAACAACAAAATACATAAACTAAGTAAAAATGAAAAGAAAAACAAAAAACCAATAAACTAAGGAAAAATAGTACAGTACAATGGAAGAAAATAAGAATAACTTATACAATACTTATATAACTAAAACTGAAAGATGCTGTGATATTACAGTTCAGTGTGAAAATAAATGTTTAAGAACCAAAGTTTGTTTTGAGGAATTTGGAATGAGCCAAATTACCTAAACCTATGAAAACAGTTGCTAGGTTTTCCAGCACACCAAGGGAAAATAACCCACTGTTTTAATAAAACTATGTTTTATTTATCATGCTGAATTAGGTATCAGTGAAATTTTGGACAACTGATTCTTAATGTTTTGTTAAGCATTTAAAAAAATATATTTTTAAACCTGACTTTGATAGCTTAAAGATGCTGCTTAAAGATACAACTGTTTTTCCCACTGGAATTCCTTCATGGAAGACAGTGATCCTAGCAACAGATAACACTACTTGGCTACGTGTCACAGCAAGAAGGTCTCCAGTACAGATCTCAGCTGCTCAGGCCTTTCTCTGTGGAGTTTGCAAGTTCTCCTCATGGCTGTGTGGGTTTTCTCTAGGTACTCCATCAACCTCCCACAATTCAGAATGAAAACAGTTGTTGTGATTGCAATGTGGCTGTAGGAGTAAATCAGCACAAAGAAGATTTGCAGTGTTTTACCACAAGACGAAGTTGTACAACCAGATCCGTCTGCCATATAAACTTGATGTAGTAGTTAATATTTCTATAAGTTTCTTTTCAAAGGTATGCATACCCCTTGACCTTGACTTTTTTCACATTTTGTCACATTACAACCACAAACCTCATTGTATTTTATAGAGATTTTACTTAACAGATTATCACAAAGTAGTGCATAATTGTAAAGTGGGAGGAGAAAAACATCTGAAGTAATTTTTTATAAGAAACAAATCTAGAAAGTGTGGCATTTGTACCTTTTTTACTCTGACACCACTAAATACAAGGACATTCTGGAAGAAAATCTGTCAGAGGCTGCAAAAGACTGAGGTGGAGATGATGTGTCCATGCAGCAGGAACACAGTCTTAAACATTACTCCAGAACTCCAATAAAACTGTTTAGATAAATGCACTTAACCAATATCAGTTTTTTTAGCCATACCAACCACCCACTGTGCTTTGCACTAGAGCCACATTCACTTGGCCGCACTTAGAATGCAGGCACATTCATAACTTAAATATGAAGAGCAGTAGGCAACTTAGAGTTATGTCTGAGGGCATGACAACATGTGGAGGAGCAGGGAAGGAAACTGGAATTGAACCCACCCTAACTTTCTGGTTTCAAGACAACTACTGTTTCCACTGGGTTACAACCTCCCAGCAACTGCTTTAAATCAAAGCATGCCCACGTCTTAGAATGGCCTGGTCAAATTCAGACCTAAATTCGAATGAGAATGTGTGGCAAAATTTGAATTAAAGATGTGCTCCATCCAATCTTGCTGAGCTTGAGCCACTGTGAAATAAAGAGTGCAAAAACTCTCTTGATCGGGAAAAGTGTGAATCCTTTCCCTTTTAACTACACAACAGTACACTTGTTAATTTGGTCTATCACATAAATTCCCACTGAAATACATTGACATCTCAATCAACTCAAAACCCACCTCACTTTCAATGATTTGTATTAACCATTTCAGTCTGGCTTCTGTTCTCATCACAGCACAGAAACAACCCTCCTTAAAGTGACCAATGATCTCCTTTCTAAAGATTCTGGCTTCAGCATTCTCCTCCTCCAAGACCTCACTGCAACCTTTGATACTATCAGCTACACCATTTTTCTCTCCCATCTAGAATCTTCCATCAATATCACTGGCACTGCCCTCTTCTGGTTCCAGTCACATTTCACAAACAGACAACAATGCATCAGCATCAATAACTGCACCTCTTCCGCTGCTCTTCTGTCACAAGACGTCCCCTAGGGTTCAGTGATTAGTCCTCTACTTTTTATCCTCTACATGCCTTCCCTTGACTACACATCTGCCACCATGGTCTTTATTACCACTTCTATGTCGATGATGTCCAGCTCTACATCTCCAACAAATCCATCAGCACTGCAACTCACTCAACCCTGACCAATTGCATCCCTGGGATAAAATGATGAATGAACTCAAATTTCTTCCAACTCAACTGTGATAAATCAGAAATCATCATCATCGGCTTCAAATCCCTTACAAAAACCTTCCACAACTTCAGTCTCACCATTGACAACACCATTTTGTCTCCCTCCAGTCACATCCACAACCTTGGACTTATCTTCAACACTAACATCTCCTTCCAACACCACGTCAATCACATCACAAAAACTTTCTTCCATCTAAACAATATTGCTTGCCTTCGCCCATCACTCCCTTTCTCGACCGCTGAAATTCTCATTCATGCCTTCAACACCTCCAGACTCAATTACTGTAATAGCATTCTTTATGGTTCATCATCCAAAGTCCTGAAAAAAGTCTAGTACATACAAAACTCTGCTGCTTGCCTGCTCACCTACACCCGCTCCCGTGACCACACCACCCCAGTTCTCCAGAAGCTCCATTGGCGTCCTGTCCCCCAAAACATTAATTTCAAAGTCCCCCTTGATACCTACAAAGCCCTTCATAACCAGGGCACCTGCTACCTTATCACTCCACAGTCTCATTCCTTCACGCAGCCTCCGCTCCTCTGATGCCAGTCTCCTGTCTTCACCACTTAGAACTAAGCACCGGACCTGGGGTGACAGAGACACCACCCTAGCTGCCCCCACCCTCTGGAACTCTTTCCCTAAACACATTCGTGACTGTACAGATCGATCCATATTTAAATCACATCTTAACACTCACCTTTTCAGAACTGCTTTTAATGTGAGATTTTTTAGTCTTGTCTTATGCTTATCCTGTGTTTGATAATGTCTAGTGTAATGTATTGACTTAGCTTTTATGACTTTGTTTGATGTACTTAAGTGTTTTGATCTTATATTTTTGTTTGACTCTTGTAAAGTGTCTGATATTTTAGAAAAGCGCTTTACAAATAAAATGTATTGTTATTAGGTTATAATGTGACAAAATATGCAAGATGTTTTGCAAGACACTGTAAATTTTAAGGTTTCAAGTAAAGCAAATATAACATGTTAAAAGATATTTGATATTTTGACCTGCTTAAATCACAAATCACTTACATTTTAAAACCTTCAAAGTCTTGTTAGCATGTGTGTTGTCTGCTTTCCAGCCACACACCCGACTGACGCAAACACATGTCAACATCAAAATCCTCTCTCTGTTTCCCCAGCTTGTCTCATCCATATCTGGAACTGGGATTAGCAGCAATGGCCGGCACATGGGAATGAGGTTTACCTGCAAGTGGGCGTCACGTCCTCAGTCCCTCAATAGAGGAGACGAAGATTAGCCCAATGCATAAACATTGCGAGATTACTTGCCAGAAAGGATTAATAAATGCATGCATACAGCATTTGGAGTTTTGTGTTGTGCATTTCTAAGTGCCAAAGCCAGGACTTTCCTACTTCGTGTTTGTGCATCTTTGAGATTACTTAGTGAGATTACCTCCTCTGAGAACTGGGCGATGTCGAGCCTCATGAGAAGGTAAAGGAGTGGGGCAGGGGGATTTACTCCGCAAATCTAAAGTGACACATAACAAACAGTCCCAGCAGTGTTCCTTCATTTTATATTTGAATCAGAGCATTTTATTTACTTACCAGTTGTGTTCACGTCAGTGTGGTAGTGGTTGTTTATAGGAATCGATACTGCTATTTTTATTCTGTTTACTTACAAAAGTTCTGCCTAGTCAGGCAGTCGGCAGCTACTTGTTTGTCCAGAATCAATATTTTTGTTTCATTCTCACCTGCCAACTAAAGCAGCTGGCTTTGCAAAACAAGAACTGGTGTAAGTTATGGAGCCCACCAAAACAGACAGATGAGTTACAGTGCTTTGCAAATTTAATTTACATGCCTGGAGCTTTTTCACATTATGTCACATTGCTGCTACAAACTTCAATGTATTTTATTGGGTTTTTAAACAGATCAACATGAAGAAGTGTATAGCTGTGAAGTGGAAGGGAAACAAAACATGGCTTTACAAATAACAGTGTGGCATACATTTGTACTCATGCCATAAAAGAGTCTCTACCAGCTTTGCACATCTCGTAAATGTAATTTCTGGACTTTTTTTCAAAAAAGCTTAGGCTCCCTCACATTGAGAGGATAACAGCAATGATCAAGTCTTGATAGTCTTTTGATATGTACTTTGACTGGGACCGTACTGACACATGAACATGCTTTAATCTGACCCATTCCATTGCAGCTCTGGTTGTATGTTTAGGGTTGATGTCCCGCTGGAAGGTGAACCTGCCTGAGTATTAAGTCATTTGCAGCCTCTATATGTCAGCAATGTATGTTACTACCATTGTCCACACAGCGCCATCCTTTCCTATCTTCTCCTCCTTCTCCGGTGTGCGCTTGTCTTGTGATGAAGACGCTGTAAAGCGCAGAATGGATCGTTGTAACTAGGCTACTATACCTATCTATGGCCAAACTTATTGTTTATTTCTTTGTCCATTATCAGTACCTGTAGTTTCTCTCCTGCCAGTGAGCTGGATTGCTGGGTGTATAGCTGGGCACTGGGCATCTGGCTCATCTTCCTGTCTCTGAACCTGCACTGATTGTGGCACTGTTGCTATATAAATAGTACAGGGGTTGGACAATGAAACTGAAACACCTGGTTTTAGACCACAACAATTTATTAGTATGGTGTAGGGCCTTCTTTTGCTGCCAATACAGCGTCAATTCGTCATATACGTCATATACAAGTCCTGCACAGTGGTCAGAGGGGATTTAAAGCCATTCTTCTTGCAGGATAGTGGGCCAGGTCCAATACGTGATATTTGGTGGAGGAAAATGTTTCCTGACTGGTTTCCTCCAAAAACACCTCTAAGTGGCTCAATAATAATTTAGATCTGGTGGACTGTGCAGGCCATGGGAGATGTTCAACTTCACTTTCATGTTCATCAAACCAACCTTTACCAGTCTTGCTGTGTGTATTGGTGCATTGTCATCCTGATACACGGCACCGCTCTTCAGGATACAATGTTTGAAACCATTGGATGCACATGGTCCTCAAGAATGGTTCGGTAGTCCTTGGCAGTGACGCGCCGCCCATCTAGCACAAAGTATTGGGCCAAGGGAATGCCATGATATGGCAGCCCAAACCATCACTGATCCACCCACATGCTTCACTCTGGGCATGCAACAGTCTGGGTTGGTACGCTTCTTTGGGGCTTCTCCACACCGTAACTCTCCCGGATGTGGGGGGAAAAACAGTAAAGGTGGGACTCATCAGAGAACAATAGTCCACAGCCCAAGATTTGCGCTTCTTGCACCATTGAAAACCGACGTTTGGCATTGGCATGAGTGACCAAAGGTTTGGCTATAGCAGCCCGGCCGTGTATATTGACCCTGTGGAGCTCCCAACGGACAGTTCTGGTGGAAACAGGAGAGTTGAGGTGCACATTTAATTCTGCCGTGATTTGGGCAGCCGTGGTTTTATGTTTTTTGGATACAATCCAGGTTAGCACCCGAACATCCCTTTCAGACAGCTTCCTCTTGCGTGCACAGTTAATCCTGTTGGATGTGGTTCGTCCTTCTTGGTGGTATATTGACATTACCCTGGATACCGTGGCACTTGATACATCACAAAGACTTGCTGTCTTGGTCACAGATGCACCAGCAAGACGTGCACCAACAATTTGTCCTCTTTTGAACTCTGGTATGTCACCCATAATGTTGTGTATATTTCAATATTTTGAGCAAAACTGTGCTCTTACCCTGCTAATTGAACCTTCACACTCTGCTCTTACTGGTGCAATGTGCAGTCAATGAAGACTGGCTACCAGGCTGGTCCAATTTAGCCATGAAACCTCCCACACTAAAATGACAGGTGTTTCAGTTTCATTGTCCAACCCCTGTATATATATTATTAGTTTACTAATCTGTAAACTTTAGCCTAAAATGATCAAATCGTTACATAGGCTAGTCTTTTACTACCTTAAAATAATGCGTCACAACCTCCTGCTGATGGGACGACCCATCTTTTTTTAGCCGGGGGAGGCTCACTCTCTGACTCGCTGTCACTGGAACTGAATACTGACCAAGAGACGTCAGAATCCCTCTCGTCCCCAGAATTACACTCATCTCATTTTTGAAGCATTTCCAATGTCTCTTGAGCAGAAAATCTCCTGCCAGAAGCCATTTGTAGGAGGCTAGCGATCTCCTTCTCAGACTGTGATCTAGAGTGGCGGTTGCTAGGCAACGCTCCTGTGTATACTCAGCCGTGGGTAGTTAGAGGTAGAAATACTTAGATCTTTTATTTACTTTGTTATTTTTAAAACAATAGAAACACAGGAATACACAAGACACAGGTTTAAAAAAAAGTCAGGATGCCAGGAAGATAAAAGTTTTGATAAACCAGAGTTATGACATGTCAGACTTTCAAAACTGTCAAATTGACGGCCCTGGGAGTCCTAGTGTTAAGTCAAGTGGCTAACTTATGGAGCTAAAATTGCCGCTGGGTGGTCTATTGCCAAGAAAACTCCTGCAAAACACATTAAATCTTGTGTATTTTGTGAAATAGTTCAAATACTTAAACTACTTTTACAAGGTAATGTATCGAGACAATTCAATTAAATGCCGCTGATTTATATATCAGCGGTTCACAGCATATCATCTCAGGACACTTTAAAAGACAAAAAGATACAGTTTATTTACAGAAATAAATATTCCGATCCTACCAATCTCATGAAGAAATTTTAAGTTAGTTAGTTAGTCAGTTTATTTATAGAGTTGGACATTGCTTGAATTTGGAGGACTCTGCTCCGATTCCACGTTTCTATTCTGGTTCCTAGCGATTCTCGATTTTGATTCTCGAGGCAGGGTCAAAAAAGTTTACATTGTTTAAATGAGCTAGCTAACCAGAATTACTTCCAGATGAAATAGAGTGCCACAGTGCCACAGAAAGGTTAAAGAATATATTGTGAAAAGTTTCCCAAATATATCCTGTTACCTTTCTTTGGCACTCTTTAATTTGACGCACCAAAATCTTTCCCTTGGACGCTTGATGAACAAGGAGGACATCGCAGAGTCTGGTCAACTGCCTGGAGGATGTTAGTTATTTCAGATCATTTGTCTATGAAAAAAAAAACATGGGCTAACGTTAGCCGGGTATTTGCATCTAAGATGACCCACCATTTTAGGTCGAGTATAACTTGTCAGCTGCCTCAATGTTGTTATAAAATGTATTTTGTTTTGTACTTACCTGATTCTATCTGCAGTGCGGTGCTAGGCTGAGTGTCGGAGCCAGAGGAAGAGGCAGTTTAGGAAGGACAGCGCTGCGCGTCAAAGACAGGGTGCTCAGTTACTTCTACAACGTGTTTTCGGAGGTGTTTTATCATGCACCCTCCTCTGCATGATGTAATATTGTTGCAAGTGTTGCACCGACCTGACTGGTCATTTCATTAAGCCACACTTTCGATTGCCGCCGCATAATGTCTATGGATGCGCAGACACAGATTTTTCAGGAATCAAAATTTAAAAATTGTATCGATTGCGGGAGAATCGGAATGTTACTCTTGGTTACAATCTATTCTCAAGACACCATGCCCAACCCCATTTATACATTTTTAGAAGCCAGTGAATACATTTTTTTACGTTTTAAAAAATTCTAATGTAAAATAGGACCTAATATGCAATGGCAGTCTATTCCACAGTTACAGAGCAGCTACTGCAAAGGCCTGGTCTCCTTCATGTTCCAACCTGGATCTGGGAACAACAATATTGTTCAGCAGACCTTAGAGATCTAGCTGGAGTATGTACAGTTAAAAAAACACTGAGGTAACAGGTTAAAGGTCCATTAATGATTTAAAAATAAACAATAAAATCTTAAAATAAATGCTAAACACAAAGGCAGGCAGTGCAAAGAAGCCAGTATGAAAGTGAGGTGTTTTTTAGTTAAAAGTCGAACTGCAGCATTTTGGACCAGCTGCTTTTGGCCAATCTGTGACACTCCACTGCCAACATAAAGTTTATTGCAATAGTCCAGGCGGGATGAAATAAAGGCATGGATGACGTTTTCTAGTTCAAGAGGCCCTATTAACCTTCTGCTAAATGGTCTGATGTAATTTCTTTGAGGTCTGAAATCAAATTTAAATTGAATTACATAAAATCCAACTTGATCCTAGTTATAATAAAATGCATTCAAGTTTAGTATGCCAATTGGTATTTTTTTTTTTTACCATATAAAACACCATATATTTTTTGGGAGCTAAAGAAAGTAAAGGCTTTGATTCACTGTGCCTCATTTGAAGTACAGGACAGCTCAGAAACCAAAAGTGAGAAATCCGTTTACGTTTTGGATTGGTGGTCTGTATAAAGAAACTCAATAAAATCCTACAATATAATATAATATGAGTGAATCTTGGCTGTAAACCTGTTTTGGGTCCCTGGATACAGGTCTCCTGACGATCTGTCAAATATTAGGTCAGGCATTTCAGAGGAAACTTCTTGTTGTTCGTTATTCTCCTGCTTACTGAAGGAGACATGAAGGAGCATCTTTTCCCAGCTTCAGGTTTCAAAGCCGTGTTACAGCTATGCTCTGAAAACAAAGCAAATGTTTTCATCTTGACTTTTAACAGAACCTACTTGCTATATATATCCTGTTTCGGCAGAGGAAAGATGACAGCTCTCTTTTCTGTTTCTCTGTGATTGAAAAAAAAAACAAGAAAAAACCAATCAGTCACTTTCTCTCCATCTCAGAGCATTCATTTGGGTGTAGCATTGTTTATGTGTGTGTGGCCTATCTGTGCATGTAAATCTGTGCATTTCAGTAGTCCAATTTAATGACAGTTTCAACAAATCAAAGCAAAATATCATAAAGTAAAACACACACATTTGACATTAAATTTTAAGTAAGGAAATGTTAAATGATAGTTTGATAGATAAATTAAGAAAAAGGGGGTATTTTGAACTCTGTTTAGCGTGAGGAGTAGCTGTTAACAGCAGTCTGTAATGTACCTGCAGCGAAAAATAAAGAGCTGAGCTAATGGCTATTTAGAGCTGGAAAAACCAAAAGAAGATTTCTCAATCTTAAAGGGATAGTTCAGGATTCTTGAAGTGTGGTTCTGAAAGGTTATAAACAGAAGAGTAGATATCTCTCTCTCGGGATATACTCGTACTCGTACTCGTACTCGTACTCGTACTCGTACTCGTACTCGTCGTCTTCCGCTTATCCGGAACTGGGTCGCGGGGGCAGCAGACTCAGCAGAGACACCCAGACGTCCCTCTCCCCAGACACCTCCTCCAGCTCCTCCAGGGGGGAGCCCAAGGCATTCCCAGGCCAGCCGAGAGACATTTGCTTTTCGGCTCAGCTCTCTCTTCACCACAACGGATCGGCACAGTGCCCCCATTTCTGCGGCAGCCGCACCGATCCGTCTGTCGATCTCCCGCTCCATTCTTCCCTCACTTGTGAACAAGACCCCAAGATACTTGAACTCCTCCACTTGAGGCAGGAACTCCCCTCCAACCTGAAGAGGACAAGCCACCCTTTTCCGGTTGAGTACCATGGCCTCTGACTTGGAGGAGCTGATCTTCATCCCAGCCACTTCACACTCGGCTGCGAACCGCCCCAGCGCATGCTGTAGGTCTTGGCTAGAGAGGGCCAGCAGGACCACGTCATCTGCAAAAAGAAGAGATGAAATCCACTGGTCCCCAAACCAGACCCCCTTCGGCCCTTGGCTGCGTCTAGAAATCCTGTCCATAAAAGTTATGAACAGGACCGGTGACAAAGGGCAGCCCTGCCGGAGTCCAACATGCACCGGGAACAGGTCTGACTTAGTGCCGGCAATGAGGACCAAACTCCTGCTCCGCTCGTACAGGGACCGGATGGCCCCTAATAAAGGGCCCCCGATTTCATACTCCTGGAGCACCCCCCACAAGGCATCACGAGGGACACAGTCAAATGCCTTCTCCAGGTCCACAAAACACATGTGAACCGGTTGGGCAAACTCCCATGAGCCCTCGAGTACCCTGTAGAGGGTATAGAGCTGGTCCAGTGTTCCACGGCCGGGACGAAAACCACACTGCTCCTCCTGAAGCCGAGGTTCGACTATCGGCCGGACTCTCCTCTCCAATACCCTGGCATAGGCCTTACCAGGGAGGCTGAGGAGTGTGATCCCCCTGTAGTTGGATCACACCCTCCGGCGCCGGACGGTTTGCCAGAATTGCTTCGAGGCCGACCGGTAGTCCTTCTCCATGGCCTCACCGAACTCCTCCCAGGCCCGAGTTTTTGCCTCTGCCACAGCCCAGGCCGCAGCACGCTTGGCCTCACGGTACCCGTCAGCCGCCTCAGGAGTCCCACAAGCCAACCACAGCCGATAGGACTCCTTCTTCAGCTTGACAGCATCCCTTACTGCCGGTGTCCACCACCGGGTTCTGGGATTGCCGCCGCGACAGGCACCGCAGACCTTACGGCCGCAGCTACGGGCAGCAGCATCGACAATAGATGCGGAGAACATGGTCCACTCGGACACTATGTCTCCAACATCCCCCGGAATCTGGTCAAAGCTCTCCCGGAGGTGGGAGTTGAATACATCCCTGGCCGAGGGCGCCGCCAGGCGTTCCCAGCAGACCCTCACTATGCGCTTGGGCCTGCCAGGTCTGTCCGGCTTTCTCCTCCTCCAGCGGATCCAGCTCACCACCAGGTGGTGATCAGTGGACAGCTCAGCTCCTCTCTTCACCCGAGTGTCCAAAACATGCGGCCGAAGGTCTGATGATGCGACAACAAAGTCGATCATTGACCTCCTGCCTAGGGTGTCCTGGTGCCAAGTGCACTGATGGACACCCTTATGCTTGAACATGGTGTTCATTATGGACAATCCGTGACTAGCACAGAAGTCCAATAACAAAACACCACTCGGATTCAGATCGGGGAGGCCATTTCTCCCGATCACGCCTCTCCAGGTGTCACTGTCGTTTCCCACGTGGGCGTTGAAGTCCCCCAGCAGAATAATGGAGTCCCCGGGAGAGGCACCCTACAGCACCCCCGACAGGGACACCAAGAAGGCCGGGTACTCCGCACTACGGCTCGGCCCATAGGCCAAAACGACAGTCAGACCCATCTCCGACCCGAAGCCGCAGGGATGCGACCCTCTCATCCACCGGGGTAAACCCCAACACGAGACGGCTGAGCTGGGGGGCAACAAGCAAACCCACCCCAGCCCGCCGCCTCTCCCCGTGGGCCACTCCAGAGTAGAAGAGAGTCCAGCCCCTCTCAAGGAGATGGGTTCCAGAGCCCACGCTGTGCGTGGAGGCGAGCCCGACTATTTCTAGTCAATATCTCTCGACCTCCCGCACAAGCTCAAGCTCCTTCCCCCCCAGCGAGGTAACATTCCACGTCCCTAGAGCCAACAGAAGAGTAGATATCTCTCTCTCGGGATATACGTTAAGTGTAAATCCGGATTAGATGGGGCTAGAAGCTAACTGTCAATCGGACAGGTCTGCGCAAAGCTCAGATTTTACAAACGTGTTCTTGGTGTCACAGGAAAAAGTCTTCACATTGAACAGTTTTATCCGTGACAGAGCATTTAACAAAGCATGCATTTTTAATTAGATAGAAGTGTGAAAAACTACAGTTTTAACTTAGTTCCCCCACCACTGCCTTCCCCACAGTTGGCAATAAAAATCACCCCAAATATGTGAATAAATTTATTCCAAGACTTACCTCTGATTATTTGTGATACAGTTTATAACTGACAAACGCTGCCCTGAGCAACCAGTCGTAAGGACGTACAGTGTCACTGCCACTCTCTGCACCCCACTGACAGGTGTGGGTGCCCTGATGGAAAAGAAACGGGGCTAGGTGCCCAACTAGCTCTACACACTTGCTAATATCCATTCAGGAGTGTTTCGGAAGCTCTTCCTCCTCGCCATGGCAGTAGGTGTGGGAACTGTAGGAATTTGTCACGAGAAATGCAGGAATTTGTCATACTCGACTATGAAATCTCCACAGACGTTACATGCAGAGTCCGCGCTGCTCACAGTACATGCACAGTACACCCAACTCTGTGGGAGCCTTGAGGTCAAGGACTTTTTTTTGGAGCAATGGCTTCTTCCAGTGGCCTTTTAGCCTATGTTGGTACAAGATTTGTTTCAGTGTGAATAATGACTCTCTTATCAGCTTCTTGACAAGATTTTTCACTTTTGTTTTTGGGTTGATTCATACCACATTCGAACCAGAAAAAAAAAACATTCATCTATAGGAAACAGAACTTATAATGGCTTGTCATTATTATTGTTTAAACAGATGAATGTGAAATCTTCAGGCATCTGAAAATTGTACCCAAGGAAAAACCAAACTGGTTTATGAAGTCACACAAGGAAGCAGTGAGTTTAAGGTCTTATATTAAAATACAAATGTTGTGAAAACATCTATCAGAATAAACTGTTTAAAGGAATAGTTATCTTAGTTAATGCAGATTTGAAGGGGGTAAATAATTCTTTAAAATTCTTTGTTATTATTGAGGCATTTATCAAATGGAAATAAGTTTGGTAACTGATCTAAAACAGGAATAATTTAGTCTGCTGTAATCTCAGGGAATGAGAAAAAGTGATTAAATCCACTGCCTTACTTTTACTTTACTAGAACGTATGTAAACATCTTCATGCTACTAAAATGCAAGGCAGAATTGCAGTAGTATGATGGAAGAAAAATGACTATCTATACTGTTGCCCTCTGATGGACTGGTGACCTGTCCAACAAAGAGACAAACAGGACAAAGCTAAGCTCACACTCATATCTAAAGGCAATATAGAGAGACAATTTCACCGAACGCTCATGTTTTTGGACTGTGGGTACAGGCTACAGTAACCAGGGAGAATCCACGCATGCACAGGGAGAACATGCGAACTCCGAGAAGAACGACCCCATGCTGCTGGATTGCCTTTGGGTCACCTCTGGGTCACCATGCAACCATAACAATGGATTGTGAAACATATTATTTTCAGCAATCCCAAAACAAATAACTTTCCAATGCATGAAAAGTGCTGTGTGAAAACTGAACACTTTGTAACAGTTCAACTGAGCACACATGGCGCTTTGTAACGTCTTTCAGATGGAAAAGTGTTGGTAACAGACCAAACAAGGAAATTTGACTATCACAGCGTACAAATATTACATACAAAGATGTAAACTTTAGGAGAACTAAAAAAAAGAAATATGTCCTGTATATGTGTATATGCGGATATTTTTCTTCTTCTTTTTCTTCATCTGGGACAGCAAAGCTAGTCAGAGTTGATGGGAAGGTGGACCTCTGTCACAGTCTTTTGCAGCCTCTAACACAATCCCCGCTATTTATTTCGAAAGAGCCACTTTGGCTAAGTCAAGGGGAGAGACTAAATATACAAAGTCACTCAAACAAATTAATAAAAAATAAATCAATCAATCTATCCTACAAACAAAAAAGCTGGTGTTTCAATACCAAGTTCTTCAGGCAGTGGAGGGAAAAAAACATTTCTTCGAAGTAATTAGGGACACAATCTCTTCTTGGGATCTCTATAATTCTTTTAGATTCTTTTCTACAGAAGCTCAGTCAGTGAGTTTCAGGCGGCTAGTCTTGTTTTTGGTCGGGGTAAGGTCACCAGTTACACAAACAGCACACCATATTTTACTTTGGAATCAAGCTTTTCTTCGAAGATGCAGTCTTTTGTGAGCGTAAGACATTCACACACAGGATTCAGAACTATTACAAGGCTCTTTTGTTCTCTGTGTGTAGTTCAGTCCTTGTTCCCTTTCATGGCTGGGCCCAACACTAATTTTTAGCTCGCTCCACAGATTCTCTATCAGATTCTACTCAAAACTCTAGCCGGGCCAATCCAAAACTTTAATATTACTTTCAGAAGAAATATTATTTAAAAATCAAAAGATGGGGGGCTGGTGGGCTCAGTTGGTAGAGCAAGTGCACCATTTGCAGAGTCTATATTCCTTGACACAGTCGTGCCGGGATTGATTCCCGGTCTCTGGACATTTGCTGCCTGTCTTCCCCATCTCTCTCCACCCTCTTCGCTGCCAGACTAATGTCCAATCAAAGCCACTAGTGCCAAGGAAATGTTAAAAGATTACTTTGAACCTAAATCTGCCAGGAGAATAAGAGGTATGGAGAATCTTGGACTGAACTGTAGTATCCATCCCCCCATTAACTCTGACCACCCTCCCTGTGCCTGATGAAGAAAAACATCCCAGCAGCATGATACTGCAACCACTTATTAACTAATTAGGTAATTCTTAAAGGCAATTGGTTGCCCAAAATTTGATTTATTCCTTTTTTGTAAACACTTTAGGAAGCTATTTATCCATTTCCTTCTGTTTGACAATCATGCACTGTTTTGTGATGGTCTATCACAAAATAAAATCCTAATAAAATACATTGGGATTTGTAGTTCTAACGTGACAAAATTGGAAAAAGCTCAAGAGTTTTGAATGCTTTTTACAAGGCTCTGTATTAATACAAGTTTATTTTTTTTCCTAAACAAAATCACCGAAGGCCTTGTTTGTCACTTCTATGAAGCAACGGTATAATTCAGAATTTTTTTTTTTTTAAATATCACTCACATAACAGCTTCTGGGTCTTGAAGAAGCTTCAATGGTCTTACCTTAGTTTGGACTAAAGCCACAGTACACTCTGGACAGTTGATAAGAGAAACACATCACAGGACTCAGTCGGTCATAAATCTACATTTTACCTCATCTATTTTTTTGTCTTTTTGTTTGACATTTTCATTGACTCTTCTGTGTAGGATTGAAAGATAGATCCACATGTGAATGTGAAAAGTGAATGTGCTGTATGAATGCTCTTGTGAATAAGAAACATTGCGAAGGGAACCTTTTATAGAACTCCACTACGGTTAGAAAAAACGAACGTATATGCAGTTTACCACTGAGGCATTAGGAGGACTGCAGATAAATGAATTAACTGTTTTTTGAAGAACTCTCATAAACATACACATTTTATAATACCAACCATAACAAGAATCAGCTTGAAAAAAATGTGCTAGGTCTTAACACCTGTAGAAGAAAGCAGAGTCAGAGATTTATAAGGTAACTCCATCTTCAACTTTAGGGATTTGTTTTCATTTGGTGGTTCTTATGCAGAAACATTAATATAGGCTCTTTTTTTTTTTGCACAATTTACATTTAAAATGCTATATTAATTGTATAAAATTGAAATAGTGGGCTGCCTTCTAAACCCATTGTCATTCTGCCCCACTCCAAACAACTTATCTGGTGAATTTCCTCCTAAAATATGTTTTATAGATGTACAATTATAAGCAGACATAAATTTGTGTACAAATTTGACCTTTTTATTAGAAGCATAGAAATCTTGTTATATGTTAAAATCTTATTTTGTTTCCAACCTAAGATCTAATTACAAAGTCTATCTAAGTACATCAACTAGGGAAAAAAAAACGTCTTACTTAGCATTTCACTGTTCACTAGCCCAAAGATAATCTTGTTACTGATCCCTCTGTTTTATCGTTGTATGCACTTGATGCTCAATTTAGTAAAAAAATGAAACCTAAAATTTCAATGCTGGGTTCTCTGTGATTGCATTTTGGAGCAAAATGAACATGAACAGAAACCCCTACACCACAACACACAGGCTCTACAAGCGTATTTCAGCAATGTTCTATTACTGATACTTAAGGCATTCTTTGCCTGTGCCCTGATTATTCAGTGCTGTTTTGGTGTCCGAAGAATCACCTTGTCATTATTAAGCCTTAGCTTATAATCTTATGGTCAATCTGTGTAAATGTAACCACAAGAATCTTATCAAGGCCTTCCCCTGGCCATAAATACCTTAATGTTAAATTGCTTGCACCACTTTTTTATACACACTTCATTTTGTATATGCAAGCTGAGTTAGATTTAAGAAAAATAACTGTGAAAATAATGGAAAAATGGAAAATGATGATTAGCTTTCAATATTTTATTAGAAAGCCTTGATACGCCTAAATAAAATTCTGTGCAGCACTCTTCAATCCATCTTCTGAAAAGGGCAACAGTCTGGTGCAACTGCAAATATGTCAAGACATGGCATCCACGCAAACTGACAGGCCATTGAATCAGAGAAACAGACATCATGCCCACAGAAACTCTGGAGGAGCTGCAGGGTTCCCCATCTAATGTGGAATAATCTATTGACAAGACAACTAATAGCTGTACAGTCCAGAAAGCTATTTTCATGGGAGAGTGGCCCGGACAAAGTCATTGTTGAAAGAAATCCTTAAAAGGTCCCCCTTGGAGCTTACCACTGGACATGCAGGGGACATAAATGTGTGATAAAGGTTATCTTGTCCAGTGAGATCAAAGTTAAAATGTTTGGCCTACATGCTAAATCCTATTTGTTTTGAAGTAAAACATAACATTCACCCAGAAACCTTCCCCAGGATGAAACATAATGATGGCAGTAGGGGTGGGTGATATGAACTTAAAATCCTATGACAATATTTTGTTATATTTATTGGGACAACAATAAAAGTGACCCTTTTAGTTTTTTTTGCAACTGTATGGCTGTGGCTGCCTGTCACTACTGTCGAAGCCTCACAAAAAAAATACTGCTCCTAAAAACATACAAATAGGCTTATTTGGGACTCTGGTGACATGAGTAACTACATTTAATCATATTTTATTCACATTTATTGATGCCCTCATGGAACCAACAGGAAAGAAAATGTAAAAAAAAAAAAAACAACAAAAACAACAATTCTGACAATACAATCAGTTTTGAAGGGTCTTCAAACATCACTAATTGAAATTTATCATTGTCACGATAAATCAAAACATTTATCATGAAAAGAAATTTTTCTGAATAACCAAAAATGATACGATAAATGCCCATCCCTGGAGAGCAGCATCAGGCTCTGGGCATGCTTTCTTTCAGCAGGAACAGGGAAGCTGGTCAGAGCTGATGGGAAGAAGGATGGGGCTTAACAGAGGGCATTCCTGGGAAAAAAAAAAATTTTCTTGGAGGCTGTAAATGACTCGAAACTGCAGCTGTTCATCCCATCTGAATGAGTTTGAGCTATTTCACAAAAACAATAAGTATAAATGTCAGTCTCTAGATGTGCAAAGCTGACAGAGATATACATAAAAAAAATACAGCAGCGAAAGCAGTTCAAGAAACTATTATCTCAGGGGGTCTGATTACAAATGTATGCTGCACATTTCAGATTTTATTCGCAAGACATGCTGAAACCAATGTATCTTTTTTGTCCATGCCACAATGCACTGTTTTGTGTTGATGTCTCACATATCTTAATCAAATACACTGACATTTGTTGTTGTAAAATGGCAAAATATAAAAGGTTTGAGGGTTATGAATACATTTTAAAGGCACTGTGTTTGTCACAAATTTATCGGTTTTCCAAAAGCTGAAGCTGACCCAAAAAACTGGAAAGATCATATACAAAGCCATCCCTTTGAGTAATTAATTCTTATTCCCAGCTATTAGATGTTACACATCCTAATTTAATGCGAACCCTGTTATTTCACTGCTTTCTGTTGTATCTTGCCTCTGGGATCTCTGACTGCCGGGTTCATTTTACACTATGTTGGCCCGAGGAGCTCTGCAAACTTCAAGATCACAGAACCTGAGGTAGATTTATAGTGGTTGCTAAAAGGAGTATGTCTCTGGGCAGCAGCTCAACTGTCTCCCACTCAAAAGCTTTCCTTGAGCAGTACAATGAACCCACCAAATTTTCTTTATTGTTGCCTACTCACTTTGCTTCTTGTGGAGTCCTCCCACCAGTTCCATTAAAGGCTTCTTAGGTGTTTTATACTGCATAGGAATACTTCGCAGTTTAGGCTCCACAAGAATATTATTTTGATGCAGCTTCAGCCGGTTCCATACTAACTACTCAGCCTGTTAGAATTACTTTCTCAAAAAAATTCAAACATAGGGATAAACAACTATTTAAATACATGGGAAAAACAACATTTGAAGGACATGTAGTTAACATGCGTTGAAACTTGCTTACATTTAAAAGTACGCAAATGTTTGACACTGTCTGGAAACAAATAAACATCCAAGTAGAAAAATGCACTCTTCCACTCTACACTTGGAACTCATCAATTTAGACTTCTAAGTTAAAAAAGAACACATTTTATAGCAACCCTGATACTTGTTGTTACAACACTCTAAATATATGTATTTATAGTCAGTGAAGAAAAAAAGGAGACATCATTGTAGATCATCATTTTTGTAATGTTTTGTATTGGGTATAATTGAATTATTTTTAAATGTGCTTTTCTGTGTCTAGTCTGGAACCAAGAAATCAGTTAAGGATGTTTTTAAATAGCACATGTGAAGAACTCCTAATCAAGTGTTTATGTCATATTCAGCAACTAGTGCCACTGTGTTTCCTTTGTAGTAATCACAGAGTCTAGATTCATCTTTAAACACTGGAGTAAACTCAGATGTCCCTGTTATCCTTGAAAATGTTCAAAATAGTGAACAGTTAGAACAAACAGTCAGCTGTCAGTTGTTGCCTTTCGCCACCTCCAGGCTTAGCAGTTGTTTAGAATGACAAATTAATTTTGGCTGTTTGCTCTGAAAAAATGTTTATACACAAATGTGGATTAGACAGTTTGAGGTCACTGGAATATTGTCATTTGATAAGTGAGCATGTATTGTGAAATATAGATGTGTTCCATTTAAATCTTGTCATGCTTCATTGTCTGTTTTTTCCCCTCTTAGTAACTCTGATCCAAATAATAAACAAAAGGCTTCCTACGAGAATATTAGTACATTTGTTTAGTTCCTCCGGCTTTTGGAGATATGTGCAAACTTTTGATAGTCTATCATGCGACAAAACATCCCTCTAAAATGTGCCATTTCCTAGGTTTTTGTAGCAATTAAGTTCATACTTAGTAATTTGAATGTCTTCTCTCTTAAAGTAAAAGACGAAAGACTAGCAACCTCGACCTATTATTCCATTAATGATGGTTGCACAAAAGCTGAGTGCACAATGAAAGGCTGAGGACTATCACAAAAAACCCAACATGTAAAAATCAATAAATAGCAAAAACCTAGCAATGAATATCACCCTCAAAATATCCCCTTGTTGCTGCAACATGGTGGGGGCAGCATCATGCTATAGGGGTGCTTTTTATTTGCAGGGTCGAGTAAGCTGGTCAGAGCTGATGGGAAGATAGAGATGGAACAAAATACAAAGCAATCAAGGCAGAAAACCTAGGGCTATAGAAGATTTGAGGTTGGGGAAAAGACTTTGAAAAAAAAATTTAAGGGAACTTCAACAAACCTTTTGGCAGAGACATTCCCCGAAAGACGTACAACTGTAATTGTAGCAAAACATGGTTGTACAAGGTAGTGACTCAGGTAGGCAGATTTTTATTTGTAAAAAATAATAAACATAATAATTATACCTTTGTATTAGCCACATAAAAACCCAATGCAATGCACTAAACTTTATATGTAAATAGATATATATATATATATATACAGTGGTATATTATATTTTATAGATAAAGAAAACGTTAAAAACAAACAAGGTTAGTTAAAAAAGATAAGATGAAAATAAAAGCCCAATGACATGCCACCACATTAAGTATTAAAAGCCTGCCTGAATAAAAAAGTCTTGAGTTGGGATTTAAAAAGGCCAAGGTCAGCGACTGAATGGAGGAGAAGAGGAAGCTTGTTCCAGAATCAGGGTGCAAAAAAGGCTTGGTCACCCCAACATCTATATTTTGTCCCACGGATGCTATTAGATGTTGATCATTTGACCTCAAAGACCTGGTTCAGGTATGAAAACTCAGTAACTTAGATAAGGAGGAGCAAGCCGTTTAAGAGCTTTAAAAAATATATAAAAGTTTAAAATCTATTCTATAACAGAAGGGAAGCCAGTGTAGGGAAGATAAAACAGACATAATGTGTTCCCGCCTAGGGGTGTTAGTTAAAAGGCGAGGTGCTACTGAACAATTTGCAGGTGAATGAGGAATGAGGGACAACCATATCTCATTTGGTTTCTGTTGGTCATTCACTCCATTTTGTTGATTGATGGAAAAAAATGATTAACGTGATGATTATTTTGAAAGCATTCTTTGTTTACAGCATTTTTTTCACACCTGCCTAAAACTTTTGCACAGTACTGTATTTATAGATAGATAGATAGATAGATAGATAGATAGATAGATAGATAGATAGATAGATAGATAGATAGATAGATAGATAGATAGATAGATAGATAGATAGATAGATAGATAGATAGATAGATAGATAGATAGATAGATAGATAGATAGATAGATAGATAGAGGGGTTGGACAATGAAACTGAAACACCTGGTTTTAGACCACAATAATTTATTAGTATGTTGTAGGCCCTCCTTTTGTGGCAAATACAGCGTCAATTCGTCTTGGGAATGACATATACAAGTCCTGCACAGTGGTCAGAGGGATTTTAAGCCATTCTTCTTGCAGGATAGTGGCCAGGTCACTATGTGATACTGGTGGAGGAAAACGTTTCCTGACTCACTCCTCCAAAACACCCCAAAGTGGCTCAAACATATTTAGATCTGGTGACTGTGCAGGCCATGGGAGATGTTCAACGTCACTTTCATGTTCATTAAACCAATCTTTCACCAGTCTTGCTGTGTGTATTGGTGCATTGTCATCCTGATACACGGCATCGCCTTCAGGATACAATGTTTGAACCATTGGATGCACATGGTCCTCAAGAATGGTCGGTAGCCCTTGGCAGTGACGCGCCCATCTAGCACAAAGTATTGGGCCAAGGGAATGCCATGATATGGCAGCCCAAACCATCACTGATCCACCCCCATGCTTCACTCTGGGCATGCAACAGTCTGGGTGGTACGCTTCTTTGGGGCTTCTCCACAACGTAACTCTCCCGGATGTGGGGAAAACAGTAAAGGTGGACTCATCAGAGAACAATACATGTTTCACATTGTCCACAGCCCAAGATTTGCGCTCCTTGCACAAATGAAACCGACGTTTGGCATCGGCATGAGTGACCAAAGGTTGGCTATAGCAGCCCGGCCGTGTATATTGACCCTGTGGAGCTCCCGACGGACAGTTCTGGTGGAAACAGGAGAGTTGAGGTGCACATTTAATTCTGCCGTGATTTGGGCAGCCGTGGTTTTATGTTTTTTGGATCCAATCCGGGTTAGCACGTGAACATCCCTTTCAGACAGCTTCCTCTAGCGTCCACAGTTAATCCTGTTGGATGTGGTTCGTCCTTCTTGGTGGTATGCTGACATTACCCTGGATACCGTGGCTCTTGATACATCACAAAGACTTGCTGTCTTGGTCACAGATGCGCCAGCAAGACGTGCACCAACAATTTGTCCTCTTTTGAACTCTGGTATGTCACCCATAATGTTGTGTGTATTTCAATATTTTGAGCAAAACTGGGCTCTTACCCTGCTAATTGAACCTTCACACTCTGCTCTTACTGGTGCAATGTGCAGTCAATGAAGACTGGATACCAGGCAGAGTTTTCTTAAATCTGTCTTTCAACATGTTGTGCAGCAATATGTTTGGTTTGGCTAATAGTAATAATTATTAATAAGTGCCAAAGGCAATCATTAACAAAATTTGTGATTATTATTAAATATACCAAGTTTGGCCACCATCCAATTGTTTTACTGTTTTAGCAGCCATAGGATTAATTGCTGATCTTCAGTTTTAAATAAAAACAATTAGATCATATTATAGTTTTCAGTTTTTTATACTAAAGTATGAGAATCTCATACGTGCCATACATACCAGTGTTGTGCAACAATAGGTTTGGTTTGGCTATTATTAACTATTAATAAGTGACACTTCAATTATTAACAAAGATAGTAATTCTAATCAAAATTACTAAGTTAGGGCACCACCTGATTCTCAGGATTTATTCAACAAACAGGTTTCACCCTCTGTCAGTTACTGTTTAATGAATACCTGCCTGGTGAGGTGTGGTATTATTGAACAATAGACAAGGGTTGGTTTTTTTGTTGCTCCGTTGCGTACCTCCAGGCTGACTGAGGCGCATGACCCATATCATTCACCATACTCATTCACCATATACTTATTAATTGACACCTCCCTCCAGACAAACATGCAGGTCTAATGGTCAATGTTGAAGGCACGCATCTCGGATTTGTTTAGCTGTAGAGCCCCTGGGGAGGGACTATAGTAAAATAAGAATTTTCTAAGATTACCTACTTTACATCATAGAACGCAGTTAGATACGGTGGCCCAGAGGTGTCAGGTCAAATACAAAAGCCCCAGCACAAATACAAGAGCCACAACACAAATATAAAAAGCCACAACACAACTACAAAAGCCACAACACACATACAAAAGCCACAACGGAAGTCATTCAACAGCAGTATTATTTAGTGTCCTTATTTTGTTGTTATACACTATGTACTCTGCCATTTTACCAATGATGAGTAAGGTAAGCAGAAAGTGGGATGAGGGAAACTTTGTAAATCTTAAGCATAAGATTAGGGAAACTGTGGATTTTCGGTTTCAAAAACCGAGAACAGATGGCGTTAACCTATAGATATGTTACTGCGCTGCGGTCAAGTGAGCCGACAGTCAGAAATATGCGGTCCCGCCAGCTGACACCAGCTCCCTCTTAAAAAATTAGCTTCGCGCATACAAGGTGCATTACGGTAATGGAGCAGAAAGGACCCGATCCTGGCAACGGTTGAGATTATAAAAGGAAAACAGGAAAGTAACCTTCAGAACATTTATATTAATTACATTTCTACAACTTTCACATAAATGTTTTATGTAAAAAATAAATATTTAATAATTTTACTGTAAATCTTTGGAGAAATAACGGGTCAAAGTATCTACTAATGCTCAACCAGTATGTGCTTTTGTCCCACTTTCAGAATTTTATTTCTCCAAAACCATGAGAGGTGACAACACAATCTCTTCAGATTATAGTAAAGGGTCATCTATACTATAACCACAATTAAAAGCAACAAAAGCATATACTGGTTGAGCATTAGTAGATACCTTTTCTCCAAAACTGTACAGTAAAATTATTAAATATAAAAAAAAAAATCATAAAACATTTATGTGGAAGTTGTAAAAATGTAATCAATATAAATGTTCTGAAGGTTACTTTCCTGTTTTCCTTTTATAATCTCAACCGTTGCCAGGATCGGGTCCTTTCTGCTCTATTACCATAATGCACCTTGTATGCGCGAAGCTAATCTTTAAGAGAGAGCTGGTGTCGGCTGGCGTGACCGCATATTTCTGACTGTCGGCTTACTTGACCGCAGTTGTAACTGCGTAAGTTAACTTACGCAACAAAGTCAGACCTCATTGTAGACTCATAGTTCCAATCAGTGTGACTGATTATCAAACAAAAGCATTTCACCTATCAAGCGGGCAAGATTTGTCTGCTGTTAGCAAGCAAAGCTTCTCTTCCCGTTGTTTCATTCAACAGGCACTGTTACTTCTGTTGCAGGTTGCGTTACTTCCGTTGTGGCTTTTTGTATTTGTGTTGTGGCTTTTGTATTTGTGTTGTGGTTTTTTGTATTTGTGTTGTGGCTATTGTATTTCCGTTGTGGCTTTTTGTATTTGTGTTGTGGCTTTTTGTATTTGTGTTGTGGCTTTTGTATTTGTGTTGTGGCTTTTGTATTTCCGTTGTGGCTTTTTGTATTTGTGTTGTGGCTTTTGTATTTGTGTTGTGGCTTTTTGTATTTGTGTTGTGGCTTTTGTATTTCCGTTGTGGCTTTTTGTATTTGTGTTGTGGCTTTTGTATTTGTGTTGTGGCTTTTGTATTTGTGTTGTGGCTTTTGTATTTCCGTTGTGGCTTTTTGTATTTGTGTTGTGGCTTTTGTATTTGTGTTGTGGCTTTTGTATTTCCGTTGTGGCTTTTTGTATTTGTGTTGTGGCTTTTGTATTTGTGTTGTGTCTTTTGGATTTGTGTTGTGGCTATTGTATTTGTGTTGTGGCTTTTGTATTTCCGTTGTGGCTTTTTGTATTTGTGTTATGGCTTTTGTATTTGTGTTGTTGCTTTTGTATTCGTGTGGTGGCTTTTGTATTTGTGTTGTGGCTTTTTTATTTGACCTGACACCTATGGGCCACTGTAGTTAGATAATCAGATTTAAGCATTTCTCAAATTATTTTACCAATTAAAAGTTCAGGACCGCAGCTTTAACTAGCCATCACAATGAGTGATTGAATGGAGTGATGGACTACCTAGA
Organism: Crenichthys baileyi; assembly: GCA_036173005.1. Classification (NCBI taxonomy): domain Eukaryota; kingdom Metazoa; phylum Chordata; class Actinopteri; order Cyprinodontiformes; family Goodeidae; genus Crenichthys; species Crenichthys baileyi. The sequence continues at coordinate 295,072 of JAHHUM010001175.1, forward strand.
TAGCGGCATGCTATGGTCGATCACAGACAGAGCGAGCTTTGTTTTTGCAGAACTAAGGGTGGCTACTGCCTTAGCATTAGCATTAGCAGCTGGTATAACAGGGACGCAATTCCACACATTTCTAAGGACTATGCAGACATATTTTATGCAGGCTAGTAAGATGTGAGAAATGGGGAATAACAGATAAAACGGAGCAGGCTCACATTACTGCACCATCAGTGTTTAAATCGTATGTTGCAACTTTAAAGAACAACCCAGAACAGATTTTGTAGCATCAAACTCAGCGGCCTGTTAGCACTCAAGCAGACATATTATGCTTATAAATCCTTCCATTTCACATTTAAATCATTCGGTTGTGGTCTATATAAAGTGGAACTGCAATGATTTGGTCTGAATTCCTTGTAATTGTAGCTCCACAGGCTCCTCTTTTACCCCTGTTCTGAGGTGCGTCTGAGAGCAACTCGTTTTGGCAAAAAATGGCAAAAACAATGCAACAATGCAAAACTGTTATGTAATAATACTATTCAAAACACGCAGTGTGGTTCTGTCCTCAAAGAGCTAAAAGCAGCACACAGCACTAACATAAGCAGTTGATGAATTTCCCAACAGATGCGGGAACATTTCTATGAAAACTAAAATTCAACATGGCACTAGAAAAGGTTCTGATGCTGGGGGACGGTTTAATGAATTGTGTGGGTTAATGCAACCAACAACTGAATATTTAGATGTATCCACTTGCAGCTTCGGCATACTTGAACTTGAACTGCAAAATCGCAGCGAGAAATAAAAACGGTGGATTCACGAAATTGGTTAGCCGGATGACCATTGTCCTGTAAAACTGTTCCACAGCAAAATCTGTGACTTAATAGTCAAGAAACGTAATAAGGAATAGATAAAACTGAACGGATTAAAAAATATGACCCAAACAGAACATAAAAATATCTACGCAGCACCTGGAGAGACTAAATTCCTATAACTTTTCTGCTCTCCTAGAGCCTCCAAGTACACAACAAAATGTACTTAAAGGCTAAAAAAGTGGATTTTACATGATAAGGCCTTGTTTGTCCTTTAAGCTCAACAAATAGAGTAAAAACACAATGAATTGTTTTATCCTGAAATAATTTTTTCTACCCACACACAACCTCTTACTGTGAACTGTTATTTTAAACAGGAGAGCAAGCTGAATTCAGCAGGTCCATTCCATTCATTCCATGTTCCATCCCATGCCTGAGCCCAACACAAGAAAACATAGGGTTTTATTTAAAGGGAAAATACATGTGAGGTTTACACGATGATTTGAAGACTAAAACAGTGTGAATTCAGTTGAAGAATAAAATAAAGTAAGAGACTTAAAGTCTGAGGTCTCTAGAGGTCACCATAACTGAATGCATTGCTGTTGTTTTTTTGTAGCCTAGCAACAACTGTGTTAATATCACATGTGGCATTATGAGCAGGTAGCACTGTTCAACCTGTTTATGGAGAGCATGGACAGATACTCACTGCTACCATTTCAGTGTATGTGAGGCAGCGAATTCTTCACAGTAACATGTCTCAGTTGTTAACAAGCGCTGCAGTCTTTCTTCTGATAATGTTGCCATTCTGTCTGGTACACAGCTGTTGGAGTTGGAGTCTACAGCAGTGTCTAGGTTAGACACATTCACTTCCATTCCTCTTGGTCGTCATTAATCCACAAGACATCATTTACTTATTTATTTTTATTTATTTATTTAAGGGAACTTGGATCAGACGTTAGTGCACTCTATTTAGCTTCTGCACTTAATCTCTGACACCTCTTTAACTCATCCAAATCTTGGGACGCAATTACACGTTACTGGGGCCTACTGCAAAACTAAATAAGCTTCTCCAGTACGTGAGCAATTTTCTCTGTTTTGTAATTGCCTAGATGATTGTTTCAAATCTTTTTTTCTTAATTTCTTTTTTTTCCCCTCTTTGTTCTTTGTCTTGCAAAACAATATGATAATTGTACGATGTGGATGGTTGTCCCATGTTCCCAGTATAAGTAAAATGTAGCATTCGAAATCTTTATTCAAAGCCTTTATTATGCTAATTTACCGCTTTTGTGGTTTTGTCAAACGTGATCATGAAAGTTTGAAACAATAACAGTCTAAAAGCTTTCAGCTGATTGGTTCTCAGATTGACTAACCATTAAAGAGAGTCAGGAGCACAGCTCCCTTGTGTTTGATATGATACATCTTCTCTGCATTGCTTTGATCAAATTGCCAGTTTGTGGCTTTTTGGCATGTTGTTCCACTCCTCTTGGAACTGATTTCAGGAAGAGCAGCAGAGTGCCTAACGAGTTGATCCAGAATACTTCAAAGGTGCTACATAGATAAAATACTCTGTGAACATGCTGCCAGATTACTGATTGATGGATCCTCAAGCGAACTGCAAAGACACTGATGACCACACCAATATGTTCCCACTGGGAACGTGTTAATCAGAGCTGCTGGCAGCCTTGTAAGTCAAGGATTGTTTTTCCACCTGATGCAGTAAAGCAGTTGCATTAATGGTGTTGCTAGTGGGGGAGTTGACCTTCACACCATTTTGCAAAAAATATTTATTTTTATTCTGTAACTCGTCAGAAACACCCATTACAGAAAAAATATCAATCTGCTGATTATTATTCTTGGGCTTTACAAAAAGAATTGTATACATGGCTGAAATATACAGTCATATTCAAAAAATTAAAATATGCCTTCCGAAAAGGCTCGTTTGAAAATAACAACCTTTAAGCAGGTGTTAAACATACTGTACTTTTCAGTAAGCCCACATTTCTGTATGAACATGTTTTTTTATTTGTCTGATGTAATATTCTATTAACTGTTATGTTTTCATTAGCTGTAAGTGGAAAATTTACTTTCAGTGGCTTACAGAGTTACTGAAATAAATAAATGGTAAATGGGCTGCACCTGCATTATCAGGTCCGAGGACCCCAAAGCACTTTACACTACAATCAGTCATCCACCCATTCATACACACATTCACACACTGACAGTGGTGAGCTACATTGTACACACAGCTGTAGTGGGGCAGACTGACAGAAGTGAGGCTGCCATTCAATCTGCGCCACCATCAGCAGGCAAGGAAGTTAAGGTGTCTTGCCCAAGGACACGACTGAGACGGAAACAGCGGGTGTTCGAACTGGCAACCCTCTGGCTACCGTCGCCACTGTCGCCATTGAATCTTTCAATAATATTCTAATTTATTGAGTATGATTTTATATATAAGTATTTGGGGTTTTAAAAGTAGGAACAAATAAATGCGACCCAGGTTTAAAAAAACCTGCGGATTAACACTCATTTTGTATTAGCCTGGAAGCTGGGGCTCAGACACGGGGTTCAGCATCATTAGCTAGTTGTAGTGCACAGCCATGTTTTTTTACAGTGCCTACAAAATGCAAAACACTGGTGGTGCCATAGAAAACAAATCTGGGGTGTTACTGTCCAACTCACAACTTTTGCGAATTGCACCCCTCAGACCATGCTGCTCTGGTTGGAGAGCCATATAACTCAGGTTAAAACTCACGTTAAAATCCACCACTGCAGTAAGGCAACTCATGCTCTGCTCAATTTGTGTTTTTTGAAAAACAGTCAGTCAGTCAGTCATTGACTGACTGACTGACTGACTGTTTTTTGGGAGGGGGGATGAGACAAATACAAAAACTATGCAAGAGCAAGCGGTTTGGCAGTGAAGAAATGCAACATATGGCATCAGACATTATGTCGTCTGTATAAGGAAACAGAAAACGGGTGGGATTTACCTGGAGGTGTTTTAGGAGTAGGTTGATAGATTCACTAAATGTGTTCTGCAAAAACGTTTCTCAAGCACTATTTCACAGATCTTTGGTTCTTTTTAGGAATCATCTGGTTTAATTCACAGTCCACCAGAAGTGCAATGTGTGGCCTTATTTTATCACCCTACACTCTATATTACAATCTATCCCACCTAACTTATGGAAATATGTAAATAACTATGTATTTTACATCACTTGGTGTTTTATAAACATAACCTGATCTGAATATTGCAGTTTATGACCTAAACCCATTCACTTTTTTATGTCCAGCTGTGTTTAAAATATTAGCGTGCGTTACAAAAATGTGGAAAAATCTGAAAATAATAGCTTTTGTACACACATGCAAATGCACTGGGAACATTGCACATTTTATTCCAAAGCAAAGGACATGGAAAATATATCATTATTATTATTATATCGTTATTAGTCTGCAAAACATTTGGAAAAAGGAATAAAAGGCTGTTAATAAATATAGCAGTGTATGCATTGTTCTTTACAAACTCAAACAATCACTGTGTCCTCTGTAAAAGGTTTGAGGATTTAACCTTTCTGTGAATCACTAGACTATTATTTACTTGTAAAAGCACTGTTTCTAAGAAGTACTTCATATATGTGTCACCTCGAGTCGACCAATGTCTGCCACCTGGGAACAGATGTTCCAACCCAGGAAGACTGGACTGCATTCCACCGTTCCTCTGCATTTTTGGGTTTTTGCCTTAGAAACAGCATGTTTGATGTCACCCCACAGGTTTTCTATTGGATTAAGGTCTGAAGACTGGGCTGGCTGCTCCGTAACTTTAATCTCATTGGTCTGGATCCAAGATGCAGCATCTTACTGGTGTGTCTGGGGTCACTGTCTTGTTGAAACATGCATTTCAAGGACATTTCCTCTTTGGCATAAAGCAACAAGATCTTTTCAAGTAATCTAATGTATTCTTACTGATCCATGATCCCAGGTATGCCATGAATAGCCCCAACACTATAGTATAAGAAACATCCCAGTTGAATGGAAGTCTTTCTTGTTTTGCATTCCGTTTTCAAACAGGTTAGGCCATTTTAGCTGAGCAACCTATAGTTTTCTGCACTTCCTTATACGTTTCCCCTCTCTAGTCAACTTTTTCGTTCTTCTAAACAATATCTGGAGCAAGTGACTTTACTTGTCAGAGATGAATGCACTATAAACAGTAAATAAAACATCTGCTGCCTTCATTCCTTAAGCCCCCTGTCTGTTTTTCCACAAAATGAATGGCCTTACTGATTGAATTCCGCACTGCCAATTCTTTGAACGCCCCTTTCAACTAATGATTCAGGTACACAGAATCAGCAGCATGCATATTATGACTGTTGGATGTGTTTGTTATTTATTACTATACTACACATACTAGTAAGTTAATTGCCATGTAAAACAACAAAATAACACTGACTGATGTGAGATGTGTGACTGCTGTTATTTTGAACACAACTGTAGGTAGCAAGAGCACACCTGCTGCAATAAGACTTGTATTATGACATATGACCTCTGTAGCGTTCTTAGAGGGCTGCAAGTACCCGGTTCGAATCCCACAGACAGCCACTCTGCCCTTAATGGGATGTAGTAAATGCACAGAACAAATTTTATTGGAATGTTTAATTGCAATGACAAATAAAATGAGGATTATTATAATTAAGATGAATGAAAATTGTTTTATTCAAATCAGCAGAAATAGGTGGCTTGTTGATTAGTCGTAGCCATGAGAATACTGAAATCAAGTTTTAATTCAACAAGTTTACAGTAAAATCCATCAAACACGCTGCAGAAATCATTTGTCATCAATAAAACAGCACGCCACACTCAGTTGTTACCTAATTTTTATATTCTGTTGTAAACTGCTTAATTGGATGAAGACTATCCTTATAACAAGCAACTTCTGCATTCTGTTTAAGTCATGACATACAAATTCCTTAACATTCTGACCAACTTAAAATGAAAAGTATATTAATATAAAATGCTTCAGTTATTTTTATCTTTTAGTTTAAAAAATAAACAAAGGCAGCTATTTTTTCACCAGTTATTTTGTAATATTTGGAATAAATGTTGTTGTTTGGGGTTTTTTTTAAGTTGAGATTTTGCTACTGCTCTAAAACATTGATTTATTAAGGATTTTGGCGTATCTTTTGCCTGGGGAGCCAAAAAAGGAAAACAGGACTGTATAAAATATCAATATTTAGCATTTTATAAATGGCTAGTCGGATTCTCTTTGCTTCTCCACACCTTTCCATTACCTTGCAGGATGTACTTTTTCTCATTGGTAGAATATCCAAGGTCACTTTTATAACGTCAGGATGATGATGAAGCTAGAGGCAGGTTGGATGACCGCCTGGAAGGTCTCCACAATTTGCAGATGGTCCGTTAACTGCCTCTGATTCCTTAACAAATGGTTTTATTCGCTGGCTGAAAACTTGAGGAGACAGAACATTTGCAGCCAGAGCCCTGAAGCTGTACTGAGCTTTTTGACCAAATTAGGTCACTAAAGTCAGTAGATGGGTTTTCACTTAGTTAAGAGGAGACTTTTAAAATGTTGTCTCATACAAAATGTGTTTTTGGCTGTTTTCCATTAGCTGTCAGGGAGTGAGGAATGTGGAGTGTGGGCACAAAGCTTTGGTGCTAAAGATAAGTAAAATCATTATTTCAATTCATTACATAGAAAATGTAAGGAATATACAATAGAACACTTTTTTAAATAAACAAATATTAACAAATATAGATATAACTGGCATAAATAGTATTATATTTTTTGTTCATTAGTTTAATTTGAGGCTCTATAAATCTTACTGGTCTGCATTTTGAAAAGAGTTTATGTTTCAATCAACTTCTATAGGTGTACTCTCTTATTCTTGCTTACTGTTTAGATCATTTTGAAAATAATACAGTTAGGTTAGGGACATTATTACCTTTTTAGTAGAATAGCAACAAAAAGTTAGAGAAGCTTTGGCTGTTTTTTAAAGTTTTATAGCATTTATGAGTAGTCAGTATCCTATCTTCTGTAGACAGCTGTCAGAGGCATCCCAAATTTGAGAAACAGATGCTAGCTCTCACCAGACAGTTTAGTAAATTGCTAGATAGAGTATGGGCAGTTCTAAAGTAGATTTCTTCAACCCTAAAATAACTCCAGACTGAAAAGTGTATTGGCACTTCATGTAAATGCTGCCTTTGGATTGTCACACTGCCTTAGCTTTTCACCAGTGACCCAGCCTTATTATGACATTTCCTTTATACGACATGTTTTACATGAAAAATTCTTTTTAAGGAACCATTAGTTAGACTCTCTAGATTACCTGTTTCTTCAAATTGAGATAGCCCTGACCACTGCACTCTAAAAATTGCTAAGTTAAAAACGTTTCCAATGTGGGTTTTGCTAACCAAGTCCTGGATCATCTATGGACTGATCCATCCTTGGGTTGATTTAAAAAAGGGTTGTGTTATGGGTTTGACCTAGCATACTGGGTAAGGCCATTAAAGAGGGAGTTGAAAAATAATAACCCCAAACTTGGATTACTAAACCAGTTGTATTTGGGTTAAAAGTAATTATTTTTTACAGCTCTATAGTATCAAATAAGGATTTTATTATCAAACGATTTCATAGCTAACAACTTTAAAATACCATTTACCCCATTTGTAAAAATAGTTTTTTTTTGTTCCCTTTAGTGGGCATGTTGGATGAACTCCAAATTAAATGATCTTTTTAGATAAACACAGCAAAAAACAATGTTAATTTTTAAAAACAACCCCTGAAAAACAAATTTTAAAAAAATAATAATTATAACTTCTTAGCCTGTCTACATTGACTTTTTGTCCAGATCTTTGGTCACAGCGTGATTGTTGAACATAATAGGTAAAGTAGTTGTGCTACTTACTTACCATCTGAAACAGTGTGCTGAGTTTTAAACACTCTTCATTTAGTCCAAAAATTATTACTTCAATTTTGTTTTGATTCAGTTGAAGACAATTTTGGCACATCCATTCAATGATTTCTTTTAAGCATTCACCAAATGCTTGAATGGGTTCATAGTCACCTGGTGACATTGTCATGTAAAGCTGTGTGTTGTCTGCATAGTTATGATAGGTTACGTGTTGTTTTTTAAATCGGTTGGGGGGGATCTGTAGATTTGAATAGGGGGTCCCTAAAAGGGGCCCCTTGGGAATGCCCTGTGTTTTTGTGGTCTCTGATGTAAAGTTACCTACTGACACAAAAAAGCCCCTGTCCTTCACTAGGATTTAACCAAATCAAGACTATTCCAGAAAGGCCAACAAATTTTTTCCGCGCTCTAATAAAATGGAGTGATCACGGCCCAAATGCTCCTAAGGTCCAAATAATACCAGACTGTGGACCCCACAGTCTCTTCATACTGTTTTCCAAACACCTTGACAAAGGCAGTCTCTAGTGGTAGAATCGCCTTTTAAACTTTATGACTTGGGCCAAACATATTGTTTATCCTTCCAAGAGCTTCTCATAATGATGGAGTTTTTGCTGATTCCTTCTGACAGAACTGCTGAGAAAAATTTCTACGCTACTTGCTCACAAACACACCTTTTCAGCTCTGTGCACATTTTCTTATGGGACTAAGGTCAGGGATTTGTGATGGCCACTTTAAAGAAGTGGATTAAAGACAACAAAATTGTTTTAATTGTATGTTTAATTGTATGCTAAGAGTCATTGTCCTTTTGGAAGACCCACTAGGGCTTAAGCTCTAACTTCTTAACTTATGTTTTGACAAGTGTTGACAAGTGTTGACATGTTCTTTTATCATGATTTAACACGATCTTCTCAAGCTTTTAAACGACCCCCTTTTTCCTCCAATGCTGATCATTATGGCCTAACATTTCAATTTTAGTTCCATCAGAGAAATGTCTCCAAAAATATCTAGGTTCAAAAATCCTAGATTCAGTAATCTAGGGTTTTTTTATTTATGTTGCTTTTGGAGAAATGGCTTCTTCCTAGCTGAGTAGTCTTTATCCCATGTTGGCACATGACTGTCTCAGTATAGACTGTAACACTTACCAGCTTTAACCTGCTTCTTCATAAGGTACTTTTTAAACATTTGTTCTCCGGGATCATATGAACATTTTACACCAAAACACAATCCTGAACAGTCTGGTGTGTTTGTTTGTTTATACTTGCACATAATGGTTTAAACAGATGAACAAGATGGCACCTTCAGGTATCCGGAAAATGTAGTCAAGGATGAACCAGACTTTGGAGGTCCACAATTAGCTTCCTAATATCTACGCTGAATTCACTGAAGTTTCCTTAATGTTACACAAGTTAGCCGAGTGTTTGTGGTGTTGCTTTAAAGTACATCCACAGGCATATTTTTCATTAACTCAGATTTAGGAAATTAATTGATCAAAACCTTACAAATCCATGACATCATGATATTAGCGTACCTAAAGTGTTGAGGGCCAAAAGCATCACATACCAATGAATAAATAAATAATGTGTCAATTAAACAATTTTATTTGTGATAGGTAAGAAAAAAACATTGATAAATACATTAAATGAAAAAATATCTCAACATTATTATTAATGTGTCAATAATTTTTTAAATATGCATTTAAATGATTAAATTGTAAATCATTTTAAACTAAATTTATTTTATGTGGAGAATCATACAAAATAATTTTCATATTTATTTAATCTCTTCATATTTCCATCGCAACAGGCCGTCATGAAATAATTTTAACTCTTTCTTGACTTGTCAAATAGACCCATACATTTGATTGGTTAACCAGCCCAGCAGTATAACTACCAACCAATCGTTTATGCCAGGTTTACCCTCACTGACTTCATGTCACAATACATAACTGTTCAACAGATACTGAAATAATCGTATATGCTTCTAACAAATAATTCATTCAAATTAAAAGTAACTATTTTCCACATTTCAATATTTATGTATTGTACAAAGTATTTAAGTATTTAAATAATTAGCATACAGATGTATGTATTAATTTAATGTATGTGTTTTGGTTTGTTTGTTTTTTACATAATCACATGTATAAATATTTATTTACCACCTACTGTGGCACTTTTGGCTATTGATCTCAAGATGGCTGTCTGGCTGTGGAGAACCAAGCGGGTTTACTCATTGTTTCTTTCTAGAATATCTTAAGAATATGATCTAGGATAAAGGTCTGCTTGTGTTTTTTTTCATAATTCTCTTCTTGGAATACTGATGGTTTGGTCTTTCAGTTGCTTTGAAACTTGTCCGGTCTGGCATTGAGGGTACGGCAATGATTAACAGTAGTTTCATCACTTTCATTATTTCAATTACCCTTGTTACACTGATTAATTTCACTCCTCAAATTATGATCCTTCATTCCCATGCTTATGGGGGCATTAATCTTAAGAGGCTTTGCTTCAGCATTTGTAATGCCGCGTTTTCCTCTTTGTCTCAAAATGGTTGGGAAACTAGTCTCTATCAACGTGATCGGTGAAGCATAAAGCAAAAAAGTTGTCTTCCTCAAAGTCCCGAAAGGTTTTCTTCATCTATTACACCAAACAATTAAGCGTAAGTAAATGTTAGCCAGTACTGTGCTACCAATCTAAAGTTTTGTCTCCCAGACTGTATTCACCTCTCTTTGATCAAACTTTGACTTAGGGCTGTAGTCAGTGTGAGAATGCTTTGAAGACGAAAGACAGCCAGGGAGCAAAGTGATTTTTACAAAATATGGTTTAAAAATAGAGGCTTTAGGTTTTGTGTTTATGAATTTATTCAGGTTTTTCATGTTAAGAATTGGCACGAGGTGACTAAAATGGTTCATAATAATAATATCAAAAACTAGATGAAATTAAACAAGTAATTTTATGAAAAATCCTAGGTTGATGTGTTCTGTTACAATGAAACATAACTACACTATCCAAACCTGGGGGAGAGTGGAAGAACATTTAAAAATGATCTTGACTTCATAAAAGAAAACAGATTACAAAAAAAAGGTGTCTAGCCTTATGACGGACTTCATACCTGTCTTAAAATATTTTCTATATCTTTTTTATATCTTTTTATAGCAGCTGCATAAAACACATTTTTTACATACTTTTGCAATTGCCTCACAGGTTTTCTCTAGGATTTAGGCCTGCATGGGAACTAGGTTGATTTTGGGTCTGGTGAACCATTTCTGTGTTGATTTGGCCAAATAATTTGAATTATTCTGCTAAAAGACCCAATGGTGACCAATTTTCATTTTTCTGGTAGAGTCTACCCAATTTTTATTTATAATCTCCTGGTATTTTCAAAGCTATCTAACAAGGTTTCCAGGGTCTTTGCAAGATAAACAGGCCCACTGCATCACAGATCCTTCACTCTATTTAGCAGTGAGCTTTATATACCCTTTTCTTCAAACCAAACCCATCTGGAATGTTAGTTGCTGTGAAGCTTAGTCTCAGTGTCATCTGACCAAAGCACATTAAGGTTCTAATAGAACTTAAAACATGCGACATGTTTTTATTTGTAATGGTAGAGCAGAAAAATGTTTTGTGTTTTGCTCTACAAACAATTATTTCTCTTACAGTTAGATTTTTTTCTTTCCTTACTCTCGTGGTCACTGTATGTGGTGGCAAGGTAAATATTGGTCCTCGTCCAGCCTGGTGGCCAAATCAACTAGCCTTTGTGTGACATATTTTATAAACAAGAAAGGCAAAAAGTCAGGGATTAATAAGTAATGTTCCTCAAAATTCTGATCAACTTCTAAATAAATTTTAATAAGTGTCATCTTTAAATTTCTTTTAAATAGATTGCCGATAATTGTGTCACTAGTGTTTTGTTACATAGATTTATCTTCCCTTCTGATTAAATGTACCCATTTTAAATGTTGGAATTTTCTGAATTTTCAGTTTAAGGTTTTTTCCCCCTCATTACCAGGAGCACCAATAAATGTGGCCAGTAGTGTATACTCAGTGGAGTCATGCATATTTGAAATCACTCTCTTTTTGTTGCATGAATAAAATATCCGTTGAGTTTTAAAGCTACTTATCTCTTAATGCTGAGCCTTATCTTCGTCTGTATCTGTAGCTCAGCTGAGAGCAGTTTCTGATGACTAAGACTGAGAGAGACTGTTCGCTGGAGACCAACGCTCACTCCCCTCCACCACAATCACCATGGCCACCTGCTTGTTATGAACGAAGTCTTTGTGATTGACACAACTATCTCATCTGCCTTCCTCTCACGTCCAGTAAATAACAGGGCTGAAAATCAGTGACCTAGTTTGTTACACAGAAGCAGACGATTTGCTTCCAGAGGGGGTGTTTCAGTTCTCATTAGGAAATTCCCTCAAATAAAATTGTTCCGAACAGTAAATTACTGCGCCAGTCACAGCACAGGCACATGCAGAATGTTGCAGTAAAAACCTATTTAAACAGTGCCAGAAGCTAATTAAATGTGCTATATGTGCTAGATTTAACTTATGTAAAAGAAATTTGGTTTCTAATTATGTTTTAGGTATATGTGTACAGTGCCATGCAAACGTATATACTTCTCTTTTTCACACAATATCATCTTTTAGATCAATAACATCAGCTCCCTCAAACCTTGTTGTTGTTGGAGAAAGGTATCCCCACACCATGATGCTGCCATCACCATGTTTCACAGTGGGGACTGTGTTCAGGGTGATATGCAGTTTTATCTGCTACACATAGTTTTGCATGGATAATATCAACTTTGTTGCACATTTTGCCCTTGAGCTTCTTATTAGACAACAGCAAGTTGTGCAAAAAGTACATAAACATTAAAGAGTTGGACACGTGCATTTAAAACTTTAGAGGTCACATTAAGTTCACCTGTAAAGGTTATAGTGCATTTTGAGTTCATCCTAAAATTTCATCCGAAAGCAGGATATCCCTCTTTTTGTGAGTAGTGTATATTTTAGTAGAAGCAATATTTAAAATGATTGACTTTACAGAAAATAATCTTTTTGGTGCAAGAAGTAGTAATAAAAAAAGAAGTAATTTACTGTAAAGTGCGGTACTGTGTTGTACTTCTGTTAGTGTTAATGTTGCAGTCACATACTGAGATTAACCAGTGTCATGTATTGTGTTTATTTCATTGTTTTCTTGGTTTATTTTAAGACAGAAACTAGATGTTTTGAGCGCAGCTGTAGGCTAGCCTTTTAGCAGCTGTATGCTAATAACTTTCCATGTTTGTGCTTTTGAAATCTGTGTCTTTTTTTTTTGGTCAGAATGGGCCTTTCGCCATTCGTGTAGTATGTTGGGGAAGAAACAAAGAAAGAAAACAGATTTAGTTGTTGTCTGAGACCTGAGTTATGCTATTTGTTGTAGCGAATTAGAAGCTAGTTGCTAACAGCTTGTCCTTTGTAGTAATGACTTGCTAGCAGTTTGCATTTTTTTAATGATAACTAAGTGAGGGTCTCATGGTAAACAATCATCTTTAATGGGAGTTAAACATACAAAAAAAAGGTTTTAGCCCTCCATTTTCTGTGAATCATTCTTTATTTTCAGTATTTCTTCAGCTAAACTTCTGTCCTTATGCTTAGCTTCAACTTCTCTTTTGAAATCTCTTTAGTCTGTTATTGTTTTTCTCCCCTCACCAAACCAAGTCCGTCATATAGTCTGCTATCTGCCTCTACCTTTCTACCTATCTTTTTAAAGCATCTCACCCTCCCTTCCTTCCTATGTAGGCTGTGTGTTATGTAAATTGCAGGGCGCTGCTTTCATTCTCTGAGTTTTTGTTCTGTCACTGGAGTAATTAACATCTCTGTGAACTGTGACGCAGCCCAAACTAGGTTAGGAGACCACCTCTGTTAAGTGCAATGTTTTACTCCATGAGGTTCCAATTACAAATTCCTTTGGATGTTTTCTGATGCAAATGTTAACATTTCCTCTGTCTAATTATACAAAGTTTGGAGTAAGGTTTGGAGTATTCTCCCTAAACCGTCTTTTCATTTCTCAATCCATCCTATCATCTTCCTCCCTCTTCTTTGGTTTCTCTTTTCAACTATACCTTCAAGTAATTCTCATTAATGGAGATATAAATTAACATGGATAAAGGGATCTTAAGGCTCCTTAGAGAATAAATGCACAACATCTTAAGCCACAGAGGGAGTACCAACATGCGAATCTGCTTCCTGTCTTGCAACTTGCTTTTTCTCTATGATTTTCTGATGTGTGATGGTTTTGTTTTGCAGATAAAGAATGTTGTGAGCACTCTTTATGGGTTTAAACCTTGTACTGTTTATTCTTTCGCAGGAGGTTTTAAATTTGACATTTTCAAGAGCTGGTAAGTCACATCTGCAAGTTACAACTCAAGAGATGGAAAACTTGCATGGCAGGTTTGTTCACTTTATTGTTGGTGAAGGCTTAGTTAAAATAGTAAATGACATAACAAATAGTAATATGGGCATTTATAGTTGTGGTGCCTTGCAAAAGTATGTTTATGTTTGCTGTCCTGCTGGTGAATCCTGGCCCCAGTCTAGTCTTTTGAAGCCTCTAAGAAGTTTTCTTCCTAATTGCCTTATGTTTAGCTCCTTCCATCTCCATACTAAGGCCTAGTATGGAGGATTTTTATGGTGATTTATGACCCGATCTTCCCCTTCCGAGATGCCCTGATTATCAGGATGGCTCTTAAGATAATCTTATGAGATATTCCTGCCGTGTGTGGTGTGTTAAGAGTGATCTAGTCTGCTTGGAAGGACGTCAGGACCTCTCCAACTTCAAATCGGGGATATTCAACAAGTTGGATTGTCTTGGCCTGATATCCTAGCAGTGCATGCAGCCAGTTGAATGTGACGAGTTCAGAAATCAGAAAGCGAGGTGCAGAAACACGGAGGGGAATAACTCTGAACTCATATTTGAACTCAAGAGGTTTTGCGAGATTTCTTGTCTGACATCTGAATGTTCATGAGTGAAATCTGCATTTTGTTGTACTTGCTGCGTGGCTGTACACTGCACACTGTATGACCAAACCTGGTATATGTAACCTGTATTTATGGTCATGTGTGGCATCTCTCAGGTTTTGAAAATCAACCGGCAATTCTAAAATCTTCCCAGGCAAATCTTGTGAACTAGACATAACTCAGGCCAGCACCATGCATCACCACCATGTTTCCTTGTTAGTTTTTAGGGTATATCACAGCATTAGTTTTCCACCACATGTTGCATGTGGGCCAGGAAGTAAGCCCTAACCCTCAGATTCCACATGGGGGTAAGGATTTTTGAAGCTATTTCCGCCAGTGTCCAACGTGACTTTAGAGGTGACTTTAGAGGTTTTTTAGAGAAAAAAACAGCGTCTCAACTGGACCCACCTGTGGGCCCGCAGGGCTTCAGAGTTTTTGGCTCTAATCTGCTAATCTTACCTGAACACCTTCTTCCACATATTTGCTGTTGTATGGAAAATAAACCTTGTCTCTAATAGGAAAGAAGAAGTGTAAAGAATGCAGTGCTTGTAATTAAAGTTGAGGTTCACACAGTAGTGAACTAATTCTTTTCAAGCACAAGCGGTAAACAAATCCACCGAGCCACCATCTGATCTGATCTGACCACCATCAGCAGGCAAAGCAGGTGAAGTGTCTTGCCCAAGGACACAACGACTGAGACAGACAGAGTGGGTGTTCAAACCGGCAACCGCCTGGTTACAGGCTGAACCTCTACTACTGTCTCCACCGTTACCCTCAAAACAATATTATCAACTTTTAACAATGAGATGACAATGTTCCGGTTTTGGCCCAATATTTATAAAAGTACTGAGCTGTATTACTGTGTCCAGATCTATTTTTTTAATAACAGCCATTTTGACATTTCATGGCAAAACCGTAGGTTTAAGAATCACTGCTGCATTCATGAAGGGGGCTGTAGTTCCACATGCTGCAGTGCAGTCCTGGGACAAATGTTAGTCGCTACGTGATTTAAGACACCGATGTGCAAGCACTGTGGGGTGTTAGAGTCATAAAGCATCCATACAGGGAATGCATTGGTAATAAATTCACTAGCAGTGACTGTGTTTTTACTCATCTCTATGCCAAAGCTTGGCTTCTAAACAGCAAAAATGACTAAAGATGAAATATTTGTGATAAACAATGTTTGTGTGGGCAACTGGCATCTGTTAAGCCTGTAGAAGTGGGCTTATTATATGTGTCTCTGGGTGTTTGGAGGCAGAGGATGTCCTCCTCCTTACTAAAAGTTTAATTGGCCTAATAATACATCATCAAGCAGACAGGTGGTGAAGATCTCTACATATTTGAAGGAACTCAGACAGACCGAGTTGTTAAACAAAGTTCTGATTAGACCTGAGCCCACACAAAGATGTTCAAGTTTAGTCGATATTTTAGATGGGTTCACAGTAGCTAAATTATCTTAACAAAAATCAAACTTTTACAGCACGCATTTCTTTCTCCATAAAATGTTTTTCTATACAGCATCTACACACTGCATCCATCTACAGCCATTGGCTCGGGGTGTCACAACATTCTTTTGTCTTGACTATAATATTTCCTTTCATTTTACAGTCATGCCATGCAAATTTCCTTCCTTATTAAACTGGATATCTTTAACCTAATTTACATCCAAGATTCAATTCAGTTTCAATTCAATTTAATTTATTTATATAGCGCCAATTCACAACACATGTCGTCTCAAGGCACTTCACAAAAGTCAGGTACATACATTCCAATAAATCTTAATCATTGAACAGTGCAGCCAGATTCTGTTATTTATTCAAATTGGATAAAAAGTTTTTCTATCTAAGGAAAGGAAACCCAGCAGATTGCATCCAGTCAGTGACTTGCAGCATTCACTCCTCCCGGATGAACATGTAGAGACAGTGGACAGTCACTGGCGTTGACTTTGCAGCAATCCCTCATACTGAGCATGCATGTAGCAACAGTGGAGAGGAAAAAACTCCCTTTTAACAGGAAGAAACCTCCAGCAGAACCAGGCTCATTGTGAGCGGCCATCTCCCAGACCGCGGGGGGTTAGAGAGAACAGAGCAGAGACACAAAGAGAACAAAGAAGCACTGATACAGGAGTCCTTTTTTGGGAAGGGAAAAATGTTAATGGATGTAGCTCCTTCAGTCGTTTCACCTAGAAAGAGGAAACAGAAAAACTCTGAGCCAGTTTTCAAGTTAGAGTCTGAAGAGCACAGAGAGTTAGTCACAGTAGAAGCTCAGTCAGTAGCTATGTCTGGGAGAGAAAAAGGGTTTAAAACACTAAAAGACAGGCCATGTGGATCATCGGTAGAGGGGTGAGCATTAAGTTTTTGCCAGCAGAAGCTTGGGGGTTTCCCCCCCAGAAAGGTGTTACGGGTAGACACAGAGTCAGGCCAGGTGTAGCTTCTAGAAAGAAAAGAGAGAGTACATAGTTAAAAGCTGAGATAACAGCAAAAAATACAAAATTGAAGAGTAGCGTGAGAAAGTAGCGAAGAGGGGAAAGTGGTCATTATGTCCTCCAGCAGCCTAAGCCTATACCACATAACTACAGAGATAGCTCAGGATAACCTAAGCCACTCTAACTATAAGCTTTTCAAAAAAGGAAAGTTTTAAAAAAAAACCTTAAAAGAAGACAGTTTGTCTATCTAGAGCCCACTGATGGCCATTTTTATACTAAAAACCCCAAACGATTGGGATACCTCTCTCTGTCAGATTGACCATTAAACCATTGGAAAAAAAGAGGGGGTCATACAGGTACAAAAAGGAGGGTGTGTTTGCACCTCAACCGTAACTGAGCCGGTTTAGGCTAAACCTGACTCCCCTTACCCCATCCAAAAAGGGGAAAGAAGACGGATAAAAAAAGGAAGATAGCTCAGGATAACCTAAGCCACTCTAGCTATAAGCTTTATCAAAAAGGAAAGTTTTAAGCCTAGCCTTAAAAGTAGACAGGGTGTCCGCCTCACGGACTAAAACTGGGAGCTGGTTCCATAGGAGAGGAGCCTGATAACTAAAGGATGGTGTCGTGCACAGCAGCCTTGGTACTTTGCCCAATTGTACTTTACGTGTTTTTGTGTATTTACTATGCTCTCTGCCATCATTTTGATCAGAGAGAAACTCCAAAACATCAGACAGTACTCTCTAGGTATTTTTTCTCCATTTTATTATCGACCCCAGATTTAACAAGATCTTGGTTGGTGGTGCACTGTCTATTGGATTTTCCGAAGACACAGATGAGGTAAATAGACAGACAAGCTTATGAAGCTTCGGCAATAGGGACTCCGCACATCCTTGTCCTCACTTCACCTGGTTAATGTCCGCTCCCTGGCTAACAATATGGACGAACTGCTGCTTCTTAACTAAAAATTTGGACTTCCACAGGTCTGCCACCCTCCGTTTCATCAAAACCTGGCTCGGTGAGCACACTCCGGACTGCGCACCACAGATGCCGGTCTTCCAGATGTTTCAAGGAGACTGCAGCGCAGTGCTCTTGGGGAAAAACAGAGGAGGGGGAATCTACTTTTACATAAATTCAGGTTGTTGTACTGATGTCACAGAGTTACAAAAGACATGAAGTCCTAACCTGGAGTCATTCTTCGTAAATTGTAAGCTTTTACTCACCGAAGGAGGTTCCTCGTTTGTCCTGGTTGGTGTTTAAATTCCACCACAAGCCTTGCTGAGCTTATAACAGACATGGAAGGAAACCACCCAGACTCTCTCATTGTTGTTCTTTGGGGATATTCTTCAATGAACTTTCAAAATACAGACAGCATATTAAGTGTCCCACCAGATATAAAAACACACTGGGCTATTGTTACACAGCTTTAAAAGATGCATATCGAGCTGTCACCATGCCCCCTTTGGGACTTTCTGATCACTGTCTCCTTCATCTCATTCTAACCTATTGGAAAAAATAAAAAATATCTCAGCATGTGGTTCAGACTGTTAAGAAGTGGACTGAGCACTTCAAAGCAAGAACCCTGGAGAAAGGCACCAGCTCCCCCACGACCTTGTACGGAAAAAGAGGGTATAGAAAATGGATGGATGGATGGATGGATGGATGGATGGATGGATGGATGGTTGTGCGGACCAAGACCTTTTATACATAAAACAATAAACCGTGTTTTACTAAACATCTGAGGAGCTGGGTAGGAATAAGGACCCTATGACACTCCAGGATCCTGTTTGTGGACTTAAGCTTGCCCTTAAATACCATCAACCCAAACATCCTCCACCAAAAACTCACCCAGCTCAGAGTGCCGTCCCCCTGCTGTCAGTGGATCACCAGTTTCCTTACTCAGTGGCAGCAGCACTGAGTAGAATCTTCTCCAACACAGCAACCATCAGCTGTGAAACTCCTGAAGTTTGTAGCTGTTTGTTTGCTCTGTGGGATTCTGCAGCAACTCTTCAACCTTAGCCTGACCTAGGAGAAGGTCCCAGTGTTTTAGGAGGGAAGACCTCCTGCCTTGTTCTGGTACCAAAGAAAACTCACCCATCAGTCCTCTATGACAACAGACCTGTTGCCCTGACATACCACATTCCACTCCTGCTGACCCAGCTGAGTCAGCAAACAAGATCCCATCATACACCTTCAACGAACCTACTGTCATCTGGACAAAGCCAGCAGCCCTGTGAGGATCATGTTCTTTGATTTCTCCAGCGCATTTAATACAATTCAACCCAATTCGCTTTGTTGGAAACTCCAGAAGACTCAGTAGGAGGCCTCAACAATCTCCTGGATCAAAGACTACCTGACAAACAGACCACAGTTTGTGAGACTGAAGGGTTGTGTGTCTAACCAGGTAGTCAGCAGCACAGGAGCACCACAGAGGACAGAGCAGACCGTTCTTCTTGAGGAAGCTTTGGACCTTCGGTGTCTGCAGCAAGATGCTGCATATCTTCTATAAGTCTGCTGTGGAGAGTGTGATCTCTTCTGTCATCATCTGCTGGGGTAGCAGCATCAGAGACAGGGACTTAAAAATGCTCAACAAGCTAATAAAGATGGCTGGAAACTCTGGAGAAGATTGTGCAAAGAAGGATTCTTCATAAAATGGAGAACATTATGGAGAACCCTGAGCTTCCTCTCCACAAGACTGTAAAACAACAGAATGTCTTCAGTCAGAGGCTTCTTCAGATCTACTGTAAGTCAGACCGCTACAGGAGATCCTTCCTGCCCCCAGCCATCAGCATCTACAACGACTCTTTGAAGAAACCTGTATAATATGAGCTACTAAATTCACTTTGGAATTAAAGTGCTTTGTTAATTGAATTTAATTAAACTGAATTGAATTTAATTGAATTTAATTGAATTTAATTGAATTTAATTGACACCACTGTTATTGAGTATATCCAGGATAATGAAGAGTCTGCATTCAGACAGGAAGTGGATCAACCGGTCCACTGGTGCAGCCAGAACACCCTGGAGCTTAACCCGCTCAAGATAGTGGAGATGGCAGCGGACAGTGCTCTGATCAATACCATGCATATTTGCACTAATTCAACTTTGTCTTCCTTTTGTAAAAACACTGTATACATACATACAGTATTTACAGAAAAACTTTCTATTTTTATTTTCTCTTTTTTTTAAAACATTTATAT
This sequence comes from Crenichthys baileyi, assembly GCA_036173005.1. Classification (NCBI taxonomy): domain Eukaryota; kingdom Metazoa; phylum Chordata; class Actinopteri; order Cyprinodontiformes; family Goodeidae; genus Crenichthys; species Crenichthys baileyi. The sequence goes on from JAHHUM010001175.1 coordinate 315,393, forward strand.
TTATGTATGTGTTTTATATTAGAGCAAAATTTAACTGGAGTCAAATTCCTTATTTGTGTGCACATAAAGCTGATTCTGATTCTACTACGGCATCTGTTAAACTGTCGACAAGACATCAAAGAATGGCTAACAGAATTTGCTGAATAAAAGAAATAAAGGTATTTTCTTGAAAAATAAAACAAAACATAAAAACAAAAATAATTTCTTTCATTACTCAAACAGAAATTTTCTATTCTCTTAGTTTAGCAAAGGTCAAAATTGAAGCAAGTTGATCAGTCATTTGGATTGCCCTCTCCGAGACCCAGGGATAACCTGCAGAATCTACAGAGTCTTTTGAATTCTGCCGAAAACTTTTTTTTTACTTTGGCTTTTCATTGAAGTTCAGCTTGAGTCCCATCAGGTCATGTCAGCTTGTTTTAGCCTGTTTCTATCGTATTTGTTTTGATGTTGTTATATTTTTACTGTACTTATTTTGTTATACTCTTACCTGTTTGTTTTTAACTCTGTTGTAAATTATTTTCGCCAACATTGTTGTTCTTTTACATACTGTGGAAATAAAATTAACATTGACACTTAATGGAGCCCCTATATGCATTGATCTTTATTGGACCATGATCTAAGACCATGTCCACACAGAGCCAAAGACGGAATCCGCACAGAAAAGATTTACCATAAAGATGAAACCACCTGAATTTATACAGAGAGAGGAATCTTTCACCATCTTTTCACAATTTCAATAGATCCTCCAAAATCCAGGGTCGTTTTTAACGTTTTCTTTTCCTCAGTTTAATAGGATAGGATGTAGGTCTGGGCACTGAGATTGTAATGAAAGAATGCTGATTGTGTGTCTGGTGAACCATTTCTATGTGAATTTAGCCATATGCTTTGGATCATTATCCAAAGACCTAGTGATGACTGATTTTTTATGGTTTGCAATGAGAGCCCCTGTACTCTTGCAAGTTTCCAAAAGCTCTTGGAAGAGAAACAGGTCCACATCTTCACAGATCCTACACTATACATAACAGTGAGGATAAGGAGCTTTTACACACATCCCGTTACTTCACATATAATCTACCTGGAGTGTTTGTTGTAGAAAAATAAAGTCCTTGTCCAGGGAGTTCTTATCGGGGGTGTCATTATATCTGTAGTGTGCTAGATGTAAACACTTTCAAATATGTGTTAAAAATGCTTAAAGTTAAAAAAGGTATTTGTCAATTATGAGTCAATTTTTTTGTTTTTTCATCCAAAGCAGTAGTGTGTAAATTTTAACATAAGTTTGCTGCGGGTGAATTCATTGTGTTTATCATCTGCTCACTGTACTACACACAATGAGATCAATATTTGGTGTAACCACTTCAGAAGCACAGATCGATCAGCTGATGACTGAAATCAATTTGTTTCCAGCTTGACTGGCCATGAAATGAAAAATCAGTCAGTCAGATATATCTGGCCCTGGGACAGGCACAGTCAAACATTTGCATTGTGTGTTTGCACTGTTCCTGTCCAGGGTGTACCCCGCCTCTCGCCCATAGACTGCTGGAGATAGGCACCAGCTCCCCGCGACCCACTATGGAATAAGCAGTAGAAAATGACTGACTGACTGACTGACTGTTTGCACTGTTATGTGGTTCTTTTCTGAGCACACCCCAGCCATGAAGATTTATGGTAGCTGCGGCACAGGAACGGTTTCCCACTGGTTGGAAGGTTGGTGGTCCCCCCCGTTATCCTCACAGGATGTAGAGTATGGGTATGGGCATTGGGTGTTCAGTACATTTAATTAAAAAATAAAACAGTAACACCATTTTAACTTAGATCTGCACATAGCACCATGGCTACTGCAGCCCTAGTTTTGAATGACAGCATTACCTTTAGACACCAAACAACACTTTGCTTCTCTTGTTATAAAACAAAAAAATATTGAAACATTTGAGTCTCCTACATCAGTTGTCATCTGGACAAACATAGCTGCTTGTGGTTCAATTACTGTCTCTCTCATGGACTACAATGTGTTGAACTGTGTTGTCTTCTTTTTCTTCTTCTTTTCTTTCTTCATTTCTGAGGGTGTTCCCCAAGGTCTGGTTCTCGGACAAATTATGCTCATCCCTTTCTGTCAATATTATCACTTCTTCATTATAGAATTGTAAATACCATCTTCATTGTGATGATATTTCATGTATTTGTGGAAATGGAGCATCAGAATACAGTTTTGTATTCTTATGCGAACTCTTTTCATTCTACTATTCGAATTGTACAGTTATGATTTCATCATCTTTAGAAACTGCCACCTTATTTAAAACTGGTTTTCTCACAACAATAAGAAGAATGTTTAATAATGTTTCAGTTTAAATTTGTATGCACTAAAACTATGTTATTTACAATAATTTAGTTTGGTACTGGTCAGAAAAAGATCTGGCCATTCTGTGCAGATTTGTCAGTTGCCTGGATTTGTTCCAGATGCTCTCTTTGTTCAGCAGCATGCATGCTAGAGTAAACAGTGATTTTAATCTTATTGTGTGTTATTGTGAGTGGTTGGTTTGTCAGGATTGTCTATGTGCTAACCCTAGGAGGTAATGACAGCATGTCCATTGTTTACCCTCTTCTTCCTCATGAAAAGAGGTTATGCAAACCGGATTAGTTAGGTAGACAAAAGGAAAACAGAATAAATCAGGGGGCTGCACTGTGGCTCTGGTAGTTATCATGTGCTTGCTCTTCCAGTGAATTTGTGGAATTTCTCCAGTTACTCCAGTTTTCTCCGACAGTCCAAATACATGCTCGCTAGTTTAGTTGGCGACTCTAAATGTTCTTTAAAAGCTTGTGTATGTGTGTATGTGTGTGTGTGTATGTGTGCATGCATGACTGTGTGTTTGTGTCTGTGATTGTGTCTCTGTGTTGGCCCTGTGACGGACCGGCTACCTGTCCAGGCTGTACCCTGACTCTCGCTCCAGGCCCCAGCTCCTTCTGACCATGAACAAGATTATAGGGTGATATAAAATGTATGGAAGGAATCATAACTTAGTTACTGCCTGTTAAAAGAAACACAACAAGAAAAAGCGTAAGTTCCTGCCTCAAGTGGAGGAGTTTAAGTATCTCGGCGTCTTGTTCACGAGTGAGGGAAGAATGGAGCGGGAGATCAACAGACGGATCAGTGCGGCTGCCGCAGTAATGGGGGCGCTGAGCCGAAAAGCGAAGCTCCCTCACCCTCACCTATGGCCATGAAACCCTTTGGGTCATGACCAGAAAGAACGAGATCCCGGATACAAGCAGCTGAAATGAGCTTCCTCCGTAGGGTGGCCGGGCACTCCCTTAGAGATAGGGTGAGGAGCCCCGGCCATTCGGAAGGGGCTCGGAGTAGAGCCGCTGCTCCTCCACATCGAGGGGAGCCAGTTGAGGTGGGTCGGGCATCTATACCGGAGGGCCTCCTGGACGCCTTTCCTCGGGAGGTGTTCCAGGCACGTCCCACCGGGAGGAGGCCCAGGGGACAGCCCAGGACAAGCTGGAGGGACTATGTCTCTTGGCTGGCCTGGGAACGCCTTGGGCTCCCCCCGGAGGAGCTGGAGGAGGTGTCTGGGGAGAGGGACGTCTGGGCGTCTCTGCTGAGTCTGCTGCCCCCGCGACCCGTTCCCGGATAAAGCGGAAGACAACGAGTACAAGTACGAGTACTTTTTTTTCTTTTTACTTCTTTTTAAAATGAAGAAAACTGAAAATACTTTATATAATCCAGATCTAACACCATGTGCCTGTTGCGCCTCTGCTCCGATGAGTTGGGAGAGGTAAGTGGTAACTTTTGAGCTAAAATGAAGGACAGAGACGCAGCCGTCGTCTTTACTCCATTACGTTTTATTCAAAAAGACCTCCCACACTTCTTTGCGCAGGCGTACAAACCAGTTCTAAAAAAAAAGCCCCCCCCCCAATCGATCTTGGGAAAAAATCAAACTTTTTTTACTGAAAACTGTAATTAGTACAAATAGAAAAAAATTTTGTACCATTTAGCAATGGTTTCTAATTCTTAATGAAAATTGTAAATAAAAGTACATAGTATTTAAACCCCTTTGTAGTGCATTAGCAACATTTCAAATGGAATTTTTAACAAAAATAATAAAATAAAAAAAAGGAGTCTATAAAATCCTATGAACCTTTTTTAACCTGTATCGTTTAACCTATCAAATGCCCCCGTTTACTTGCATTTTAACCACATAATGTTGAAGTCTCTTGAGCAATGTCATGGTCCCCAAGATGTCACTTCATGAGGGAAACCAAAAAAAACATCCTTAAAAAAAATAAGAAAGCATTACTGAAAACCCATTTTATAGGAAATGAACAAGAATGAAAAGTGGTTTTGCAGAGGGTTTTTTTAAAGTCATGCTTCACCAACTCAGCCAACATAGTTTGTTTTTGGCCCCGTTTTTCCCCAAACCCAAGGGAAAAAACAAAAAAAAATTTTTTTCAATACACTTCTTTGCAAATAGTATTCACACCACTTAAACATTTTTACATTTTGTGAAGTGTGTAGTTGTAAATACATCAAAACACAGGGTTTGGACAATGAAACTTTAAAACACCTGGTTTTAGGGCCCAATAAAATTTTTTAGGATGGGGTTTGGGCCTCCTTTTGGGGCCAATACAGCATCAGTTCGTTTGGGAATGACATATACAAGGTCCTGCACAGTGGTCAGAGGGATTTTTTAAAGCCATTCTTCTTGCAGGATAGGGGCCAGGTCACTACGTTTACCTGGTGGAGGGGAAAACGTTTCCGGGCTCGCTCCTCCCAAAAAAACCCCAAAGTGGCTCAATAATATTTAGATCTGGTGACTGTGCAGGGGCCAAGGGGACATGTTCAACTTCACTTTCATGTTCATCAAAACCCAATTTTTCACCAGTCTTGCTGTGTGTGTTTGG